>CM042253.1:9440595-9848095 GCA_023566225.1 Romanogobio albipinnatus | reverse complement strand
CTCTCTCTCTCTCTCTCTCTCTCTCTCTCTCTCTCTCTCTCTCTCTCTCTCTCTCTCTCTCTCTCTCTCTCTCTCTCTCTCTCTCTCTCTCTCTCTCTCTCTCTCTCTCTCTCTCTCTCTCTCTCTCTCTGATGATCCAGGATTAGAGACTGTAGGTCATTCGCAGACTTCACCTCTTGACACAGTTTCTCTGCTCTGGTCTGCTGAAAGTGTGAAGGCTTAAATGTGTCCTCCACTTCTTAATCAGTATTTGTGGCTTGTTTTCCTGCTAATATATAATTAAATAGAATTAACTAATGTTAACTAATAGAGTTAACAACGTTAACTAATGTAGACTATTCTATAATTCTACTATTCTATACTTCTATTCTATAATTCTAAAATTCTACTATTCTATAATTCTATTCTATAATTCTAAAATTCTATAATTCTACTATTCTATAATTCTATTCTATAATTCTAAAATTCTACTATTCTATAATTCTATTCTATAATTCTAAAATTCTATAATTCTACTATTCTATAATTCTATTCTATAATTCTAAAATTCTACTATTCTATAATTCTATTCTATAATTCTAAAATTCTATAATTCTACTATTCTATAATTCTATTCTATAATTCTAAAATTCTACTATTCTATAATTCTATTCTATAATTCTAAAATTCTACTATTCTATAATTCTGTTCTATAATTCTAAAATTCTATAATTCTACTATTCTATAATTCTATTCTATAATTCTAAAATTCTATAATTCTACTATTCTATAATTCTAAAATTCTATAATTCTATAATTCTATAATTCTAAAATTCTATAATTCTACTATTCTATAATTCTATTCTATAATTCTATTCTATAATTCTAAAATTCTATAATTCTACTATTCTATAATTCTATTCTATAATTCTAAAATTCTATAATTCTACTATTCTATAATTCTGTTCTATAATTCTAAAATTGACTGATTTAAAAAAAAAAACAGAAACAAAGAGCGGGATACACAAACGGTTTATGCTAGTTTAGTTCTGGTTTAGTTTAGCTAATGGACCTGCATGACGTCACCGGTACAGTCGTTCTGGAGAAGTAGATGCAAAGTAAGTCGATGAAATATATCTCGATCATAACAGTATGACGTGTAGTGATTTCTCAAGTGCAGCAGATTATTTCATTACCCTGAATCCGCACCTCAGCTCTGAACTGCTCACAGCTCTGTGAAGGATTGACAGGTGTATTTAGGCGTCACGTGTGTGAGGACGGATCAGTCTCAGTGAGTGGTGGTCGGTGGAACTGACACAAGCCACTGATGGAGCATCTGGTGGAGGTTAAGTCAGAGGCGGTTACGCCGCCCACCCATCTGCCAGTGGAGGTGATAGTGAAGACGAGAGCCCCTTTATCCCGCTGGAATCCCAGCCTAAATCTCCTGTTACCCGCCCGCCCGGTGTGTGTGTGTGTGTGTGTGTGTGTGTGTGTGTGTGTGTTTAGTAGTGCTGTCATACACTGCTCTTGTCCTGAATGTCGCTTCAGGCCCTCATCTGAGATTTTGGTGACATTAACACACACACACACACACACACACACACACACACACACACACACACACACACACACACACACACACACACACACACACACACACACACACACACACACACACAGAGTTCAGCTTCATAGGCAGACTCATCTACACGTCAGTCTGTCTGTCTATCTGTCTGTCTGTCTGTCTGTCTGTCTGTCCATCGTTCTCTCTATCAATCCAACCCTCCATCTGTCTGTTATTCTCTGTCAGTTGTTCCATTCATCCATCTGTCTGTCCATCCATCGTTCTCTCATTCCATCTGTCAGTCTTTCCATCCATCCCTCCATCTGTCTGTCAGTCGTTCCATCAATCCATCGTTCTCTCTATCAATCCATCCCTCCATCTGTCAGTCTGTTGTTCTGTCTGTCAGTCATTCCATCCATCCATTGTTCTCTCTATCCATCCTTCCATCTGTCAGTCAGTTGTTCCATTCATCCATCTCTCTGTCCATCCTTTGTTCTCTCATTCCATCCATCTGTCAGTCTGTTGTTCTGTCTTTCAGTTGTTCTATCCATCCTTCCATCTGTCAGTCTGTCAATTTGTCTGTCAGTCGTTCCATCCATCCCTCCATCTGTCTGTCAGGTGTTCTATCCGTCCATCTGTCTAGCTATCCATCCATCTGTCAGTCGTTCCATCCATCCATCATTCTCTCTATCCATCCTTCCATCTGTCTCACTGTCTGTCAGTTGTTCTGTCCATCATCATCCATCCTGTTTGCTAACTATATTCAGATTTAGTTTGGGACTTTCTCAGTTCAGTTTGGATAAATGCACAATCCTGCTTTGCACAACTGGGATGTGAGAAATTACATCCGGGAGACTGTCCCTGTGGTGTGTGTGTGTGTGTGTGTGTGTGTGTGTCAGCTTTGTATAGAAACATCTCCTAATGACGAGTGCTTTTTCTAATCAGGGTTTGTCCCCGCAGGTCTGTTCTGCACGGTCACGTCTGACGTGTGTCTGTCATCTCCATGCCAAAACAACAGCACCTGTGTACCGAATTTGGGCGGCTACCAGTGTGTCTGCCGCCCCTCGCTGCCTATATATACAGGGTTAAACTGTGAGCTTTTATACGACCCGTGTGTAGATGCCGGCTGTCCCTCCGGATGCATCAGCACTCCAGGAATGGAGAACTACACCTGTCTGTGTCCCGACGGGTTTGACGGACCCAACTGCACCCAGAACATCAATGAATGTGAGAGCAGCCCCTGCACGGGGGTCAAGAGCTACTGTGTGGATGGAGTTAACAGATATTCATGCCACTGTCCCAGCGGATACAGCGGGGACGACTGCAGGACGAGGGTGCGAGACTGCGCGGATGAGCCGTGCTACAACAACGCCACCTGCGTGTGGGCACCGGACGGATACGAGTGCCGGTGTGCCGCGGGCTTCTGGGGTCAAAACTGTGAAGAAGACGTCGATGAGTGTCTGTCGCAGCCCTGCAGGAATGGCGCCATCTGTCAGGACGGTGTTGATGTGTATCACTGCTACTGCGTACCTGGTTTCCAAGGTTACCACTGTGACATTGACATCAACGAGTGCGCATCCCAGCCCTGTGAGAACAACGGGTCGTGCATCAATGGGAAGGACCGCTACATCTGCGAGTGTCTCATTGGCTTTACAGGTCAGGACTGTCAAACATACTAATCTAGATGATACTGTAATGGTACATTAATATACACTACCAAAAGTTTATTATTATTATCATTCATTTCTGCAACACAACATACTAAAACGAAATATTCGGTTACAAAATAAGAAACTTTAGAGTATTACATTATCTTATAATTATTACACCAGTGTTAATTTTGACAGCATATCTTGATTTAGTTTTAGTCATAGTCTTTTGACTAAAATACCATTTAGTTTTAGTCATATTTTAGTCACCTGAATTGTTTCTAGTTTTAGTCTCCTTAAATCTAATGAGTTTAGTTAAATTGTAATACATTAAGCATTTAAGCATTACATAACCGACTGTCACTTGAACTGACATTTTGACATCATTTTGTTTTTGACATAAAAAATACACGAAAGAGCTCAATTCACTTTTTTGTTAGTTCTTTACAAACATCTATATAGTTTTATAACTTTGTATTTCTGTTTTAGTTAGTAGGCCATATCAGGTTAAGCTAAAGCTTCAAATAAGTTTGGTTATTTATTTTTTTAATTTCAGTTAACATTTATTTAATTACAAGTAATGAAGTTTTTTTTAATGGTTTTAGTTAACTATTATAACCCTGATACTTTATTTAATATGTGTCAAATACTGGTCTTTCCTCCTGAATATGAATTAAATGGGAATTAAATTAAATACAGTTTATTGTGTAAGCAAAGACGAATATATAATGCGTGACTTTTAATGATAAACAAGCTCGAAATACACCGGGACTCTTATTTTGAAATGTGTGCATTAGCTCTTTCAAGTTCAGATGAGGAGATAAAATATGCATTGTTAGAACCGTCTAAAACACATTACTATATAAACATCATAAAGTAAACATTGTGATTATTCTTCAGCATTAGTTCATAAACAATTGCCTGGCATAAACGTGTGTTATTGATTGATTGTGAACCGCTCTGGAGCGCTGGATTGGGGATGCGCGAGTGAGTCTGTAGAAGAGCAACAGCGCCGTGTTCTCCAGCGGTTAGATCAGTCCAAATCAAATGTGCGCATCTGTTACACACGACATCAGTTCTGACTGGATCTTTTCCCTAATAGTCCCTCCCTAACATTTTCGTCTCGTTTTTATTTGTTGTTTTTCATAGTACATAGTTTTTGTCATCCATCACTAGTTTTTATTTAGTTATCGTCTCGTTTTCGTCAGTGAAAAAAGGTTGTTGACGAAAATTATGACACAAATTATTCATCAACGAAATGAACACTGTATTACACAATAGAAGAGTCTGCGCATTCTTTATGAATATTTTCCATAAATTAAAAATAATAATAAATTCATCAATATATGTATGATGTTACATTATTTACCATAACATCTTGATAAAAATAAAAACATTCTTATATTTGAGTTTCTTTGGACATTCTGTCAGCCGACTTTACTGCTAATTGTTTATTTATTTATAATAATTATTTTTGAAATATTTTTATATTTGAGTTTCTTTAAACATTCTCTCAGCCAAATTCACTGCAAAAATATATTTTTTTAATAATAAATATTTTATAATATTCTTGTATTCGAGTTTCCTTCTACATTCTCTGTCAACATAATTACAAATATATATATATATTTACTTATTTATTTACTTATTTACTTACTTATTTACTTATTTACTTACTTACTTTATTTATTTATTTACGTATTTATTAATTAATTAGTTAGTTAGTTAGTTAGTTAGTTAGTTAGTTAATTAGTAAATAAATAAATAAAGTAAGTAAGTAAGTAAATAAATAAGTAAGTAAATAAATAAGTAAATATATTCTGTAAATATTTATTTACTTACTTACTTTATTTATTTATTTACTTATTAATTAATTAATTAATTTACTTATTTATTTACTTGCTTATTTGTTTATTTATTTACTTATTTATTTATTCACTTGCTTATTTATTTATTTACTTATTTATTTACTTGCTTGCTTATTTATTTATTTATTTACTTGCTTATTTGTTTATTTATTTATTTACTTACTTGCTTATTTATTTATTTATTTATTTGCTTATTTATTTATTTATTTACTTACTTACTTATTTATTTACTTACTTGCTTATTTATTTATTTATTTATTCACTTGCTTATTTATTTACTTGTTAGTTAATTAATTAATTAACTTATTTATTTACTTGCTTATTTATTTATTTATTTATTTATTTATTTGCTTATTTATTTGTTTACTTATTTATTTATTTACTTACTTGCTTATTTATTTAGTTACTTACTTGCTTATTTGTTTACTTATTTATTTACTTACTTATTTGTTTATTTACTTACTTACTTGCTTATTTATTTATTTATTTATTTACTTGCTTATTTGTTTATTTATTTATTTACTTGCTTATTTGTTTATTTATTTATTTACTTACTTGCTTATTTATTTATTTGCTTATTTATTTATTTATTCACTTGCTTATTTATTTACTTGTTAGTTAATTAATTAATTAACTTATTTATTTACTTGCTTATTTATTTACTTGATTATTTATTTGTTTACTTATTTATTTATTTACTTACTTGCTTATTTTTTAGTTACTTATTTGTTTATTTACTTACTTACTTGCTTATTTATTTATTTACTTATTTGTTTATTTACTTATTTATTTATTTACTTGTTTATTTGTTTATTTATTTATTTACTTATTATTATTTATTTACTTGCTTATTTATTTATTTAATTACTTACTTACTTTATTTATTTATTTACTTATTATTTATTTATTACATGCTTATTTATTTATTTACTTACTTACTTACTATTATTTATTTACTTACTTATTTATTTATTTACTTATTAATTAATTAATTAATTAATTCATTCATTCATTCATTCATTTTCTTGCTTATTTATTTACTACTTATTTATTTATATACTTATTTGTTATTTATTTACTTTTTTATTTATTTACTTATTTATTTATTTACTTACTTATTTATTTATTTACTTACTTACTTATTTACTTTATTTATTTATAATAATTATTTTATAATATTTTTATATTTGAGTTTCCTTGGACATTCTCTCAGCCAACATAATTACAAATATTTATTTATTTATAATATTTTTTATAATATTCTTTTGAGTTCCCTTTGACATTCTCTCGGCCAGCTTAACTAAAAATATATTTTTGTATTTATTTGAAAAAAATCTTTGATTTTATTTGGATGTTCTGTCAATTTATTTAAAATTAATTATTTAATATTTAGTTACTATTTTATATAATTATTATTTTATTAAAATATTAGATTTATAAAGAATTCTATCCATTGTCAATTTATATTTCTCTAAAAAAAAAGTTTCAAACGGCATCTAAAAAGATATTAAATAAATGGATAATAAAATAAATAATTTGACTGGTAGGCTACTAGTGTATACCATGGTACTGTATGATTATCATATTCATGATATACAACTTCCTAAAAGAATAAAAAAACATGTTAACTGTTTAGTTGGAAAGAAAACACCATAGCCAACACCAGCCTGTACGTGTGTGTGTGTGTGTGTGTGTGTGTGTGTGTGTGTGTGTGTGTGTGTGTGTGTGTGTGTGTGTGTGTGTTGTATCGTCCTGCAGGAGTGAACTGTGAAGTTGACGTTGATGAATGTGAGGCGGATCCCTGTCAGAACGGCGCCACCTGCCACAATCACGTGGGTCTGTACACCTGTCAGTGTGTGCCGGGATACGAGGGCATTAACTGTGAGCTGGACATCGACGAGTGTGACAGTTCACCCTGCCAACATGGAGGGACGTGTGTGGATATGGTCAACAGGTGAGGGTATTCGGTCAATCTGAGGTTTGCCATCTGATTGGTTGAATTCTGCAGGAATATGCAAATTAGCCCCCGCCTCCACTCCATCTCACAAAGAAGTTTAAGAGTGAATTATACAGGCTCGTTGACGAGTCCATGTGTCAGAATGGGACTGTGTTTTATGTATGGTGTGTAATGATCTGTTTGAGAGTGTTTCCTTCACACATCAGGCTGTGTTCTGCATTACAGCTATGAGTGTGACTGCAGCGGCACGGGATTTATGGGCTCTTTCTGTGAAGAAGACGTACCCGAGTGTGTGTCTGACCCCTGTCGGCATGGTGCCACCTGCCAGGAAGGGGTTAACCAGTACACCTGCCTCTGCTGGCCAGGTGACCGCTCTTAACTGTGTTTATTCATGCATTCAAAGGCTAATCAGTGACAGCTTTATATACAGTGTGTGCGTCTCAATCAGCCCCCTAGTTCAGTAGTCAGGGCACTGATCAGGACATAAGTCAATGGGCTGACTCCCTGATCAGTGCCCTGACTACTGAGCTAGGGGGCTGATTGAGACGCACACAGTGTGATGGATGCAGTGCTCATGAGTGATGATCTTTTACACCACACTGCCACCTAGAGAAACATGTAGGCCATTGCACTGAGAACCATAAGATCTGAATGGACATTATTTACTATATGTGGTCTTCTGCTGCTGTAGCTCATCAGCTTCAAGGTACGGCATGTCAAAATTACATTGTTGACAGAAATAAAGGTGTCACATTTTATTATTCCATAAAAAAAAACACATTTGTAAACATTATAAACTTGACCTTTCGTTCCATTGACTTCCACTCATACGCATGCGTCACACAAACGAGAGTGTGAAGACGTGTGACCAGAGGAAGAGCGATATGTCACGATGTGACCTCTTGGTTGAATTAAAAGAACAGTATTATTGCGGTCAAGACGAGTAGATTGTATATTTTACTATTTGTTATATGTTAAATTCATACTTCTGAAGAAGAAGCCGCACTGTCCCTGTACTTCCCTTTTCTTCATCATTTTTGCTCAGCTGGAAGTATGAAGCAGGGTTATTATCATTAACTAAAACTATTAAACACATTTTTGTTCAGTGAAATCAAGCTGAAACTAAATAAAATATAAATATTAGTTGGAAAACTTAAACTAAACAAATAAAAATGTTGCCATGGCAATAAACTGAAATAAGTTTCAGGTGAAGCAACCGGAAATAAAAACTAAACTAAAACTGTAATAAGAATAAATTCAACCTAGATAAATAAAACTAATAAAATGACAAAAGCACATAAGGAAATTACTAAAAATTAAAGCATTAAAAATTTAGCATGAAATCTAAAAATTTGCTGTCAAATCCATTCATTGCGATTATTTGCGATAAGATACAAGTTTGTGTGTGTGTGTAAATGTATATATGTGTATATATTTATAATCTTTTATGTTTGATGCGATTTATCATGATTAATTGAGTTGACAGCACTACTAAAAGTATCAAAATAATAGCTCAATACATTTTTTTTTATAAAAACTATATATATATATATATATATATATATATATATATATATATATATATATATATATATATATATATATATATATATATATATATATATATAAATATATAATTGTAATTATAGTTTTTATTTATATATATAAATATTTTTTAATTAAGCTTTTATTTTGAGATGTGTGTGTGTGTGTATATATATATATATATATATATATATATATATATATATATATATATATATATATATAATTATACACCAATCAGGCATAACATTATATACACAGGTGAAGTGAATAACACTGATTATCTCTTCATCACAGCACCTGTTAGTGGGTGGGATATATTAGGCAGCAAGTGAACATTGTCCTCAAAGTTGTTGTGTTAGAAGCAGGAAAAATGGGCAAACATAAGGATTTAAGCGAGTTTGACAAGGGCCAAATTGTGATGGCTAGACGACTGGGTCAGAGCATCTCCAAAACTGCAGCTCTTGTGGGGTGTTCCCGGTCTGCAGTGGTCAGTGACTATCAAAAGTGCTTCAAGGAAGGAACAGTGGTGAACCGGCGACAGGGTCATGGGCGGCCAAGGCTCATTGGTGCACGTGGGGAGCGAAGGCTGGCCCGTGTGTTCCGATCAAACAGACGAGCTACTGGAGCTCAAACTGCTCAAGAAGTTAATGCTGGTTCTGATAGAAAGGTGTCAGAATACACAGAGCATCTCAGTTTGTTGTGTATGGGGCGGCATAGCCGCTGACCAGTCAGGGTGCCCATGCTGACCCCTGTCCACCACTGAAAGAACCTACAGTGGCACATGAGCATCAGAACTGGACCATGGAGCAATGGAAGAAGGTGGCCTGGTCTGATGAATAATGTCAACTTTAATCGTGATTAATTGCATCTAACATAAAGTGTGTAAATGGATAAAATAAATATATATATATGTGTGTGTGTGTATATATGTATATGTGTGTGTATATCAACTTTTGTGTTGATATAGATTTGACAGCACCTCTAACAATATAAAAATAAAAGCAAACTGAAAATATGTAATAACTTAAATAACAGTGCTATAAAGTCATTTCTCCTCGAGTTTACACAGTTTCTTCTGCTCTTTATCTCAGGCTATGAAGGCGAGAACTGCGAGCTTGACGTGGACGAGTGTGACGCGCGGCCGTGTGAAAATGACGGCGAATGTTACCAGCGGTCCGACTCCAGCCACTACAGAGTTCTGCCTGAACTGGACCGGGACTTCAGCTACGAGAGCGCGGCCGGACACCTGTGCCACTGCCTCGCTGGATTCACAGGTGACAAACACTGCTGACCGCAGCTCACAGAGCAGCACAGAGCTGAGAGTAACCAGAGCTTCTTTGTCTTTCAGGTGAAAACTGTTCAGTGAACGTGAACGAATGCGAGTCGGCACCGTGTGAAAACGGAGGCAGCTGTGAAGATCTCATCAATGCATTTCGGTGCTCGTGTCCGCCGGGGTTCACAGGTGTGTAAGTGTGCTCCGTATAACCCCTGTTGTTTTCCTTAAAAACTTCAAAATACTGCAAATATATCCAACTACTCAATGCACAGCATATGCACAGAAAATAGGCGTTGCATAACTCAAATAATGCACCCATACACACATAATTCACTGCAGTTTCCAGCTGAAATGAACACTAGTGCCATTAAAACATCAAGAACATTTATTCCTTTTTGCACAACGGGGTGCAGATTATCGATTAACAAAGACTTATTTTCCCCATATGACCCATGCATGATTTGCAAACTAGTGCATTTTGACAATTGCATCACGTAACCAGCTCCATATGTGTGGATTTTCTGATGTAGTAAACTTGCTCCTACAGCTAATTTTACATGTACTTCATTAAATGATAAAAATGAGCACTCTTTTAGGCACATTTTTCCAATGATCCTGGGTTGTAAATGCAAGACTTAACTATTTTTTGATTGTATATGCAAGCAAATAAATAAAATTAATGGAAAGCAAGTATGGCGGCATTTTAATGGCATTAATAACAGAGCGCACAACTGATGCTTGCGCACGTAGTAAATAACTCCCGCGTGAGAATAACAGATCTACACGGGAGGAAACGGCAGCCTGATCTCTTCTGCGCGCAAATCAAGCCCTTGCAAGCTTGGACACGACTCGCAGCACGCGCGTCATCATTCCCCACACTCACGCTTGATCTTCTATTTTGCTTGTGCGAAAACGTTTTATTTTTGGCAGTCGTGGGGCATTACTTTACTTATTTCATTGTAACCTGAAATGTCATTGGTCAATCCAGTTTTTCCGGAAGTCAGTTGTGAATGGACGCCTGTTGTAAAACGATTAGACAACCAGATGAAAGGGAGTTAAAATGTATTTACTGACTGATTGATTGCATTATTAATATAATCAGAGGTGGACAGTAACTAAGTACATTTACTTGAGTACTTAACTTAAGTACACTTTTTGAGTATCTGTACCTTACTTTTTTTATTATTTTTTCTGGATACTAATTACTAATTACTTTAACTTCACTACGTTTGAAAGACAAATATCGTACTTTTTACTCTACTACGTTTCTATCAAGGTCCTCAAAGTCGAAAGTCGTTTCTGTAGCATCTTTAAAAGTCAGTGGATGAATTTTTTCTTCTTTAAAAGGTTTTTTTTTTTTTTTGCGGAGCCTATCAGTAATCACTCTTGTAGGGTTATGTGAAGTTTCCCAAAACATTTTGAATACTGATCAGTTTATAGCAAAATGGAAGAAGACTGTTCCTCTGCACAGAGTGTGCACCCATGGCCATACTTAGAAAGTGTGTTTCTGTTTTCTCAAAAGATTAAAGATTAGTTTAGTTGGCATACACTTGACGCATGTCTCATAAAATGCTCAAAACATGTCTGGGAGAAAGAGAAGAGTACTCTCTAAAAAATGCTGGGTTAAAAACAACCTAAGTTGGGTCGAAAATGGACTATCCCAGCAATTGGGTTGTTTTAAGCAAACATTTAACCCAGCCGCTGTAATGCCATTATAGCAGCTTTGTAAAGAGCTTTGTAACTTTTAAACAAGTATTGAAATGAGTTTAAGGCAGTCGTATGCTACATGTCAGATGGAGCATCACTGACTGGCTTAAACCACCAAGATGGCATAGAGTGCATTTATACAACAATAATAAAATAATGCATTGACATAAAAAAAGAAAATGTACTTTTGATACTTGAGTACTTTTAAAAACAAAATACTTCTGTACTTTTACTGAAGTAAAAATCTGTTTTTAGAACTTTCACTTGTAACGGAGCAGTGTTAATTTTGACAGCATATCTTGATTTAGTTTTTCTCATAGTCTTTTGACTAAAATGCCATTTAGATGCCATCACCTGAATTGTTTTTAGTTTTAGTCTAGTTTTAGTCGACTAAATATCATAAGATTTTAGACGACTAAATCTACAGTAGGTTTAGTCTCCTAAAATCTAATGAGTTTAGTTAAATTGTAATACATTAAGCATTTAAGCATTACATAACCGACTGTCACTTGAACTGACATTTTGACATCATTTTGTTTTTGGCATTAAAAATACTCGAAAGAGCTCAATTCATTTTTTTGTTTGTTTTTAAAAACATCTATATAGTTTTATAACTTTGTATTTCTGTTTTAGTTAGTATATCATGTTAAGCTAAAGATTTAATAAGTTTGTTTATTTATTTTTTTAATTTCAGTTAACATTTATTTAATTTAAAGTAACAAAGATTTTTAAAAATGGTTTTAGTTAACTAACTTTTTTTAATATGTGTCAAATACTGGTCTTTCCTCCTGACTATGAATTAAATGGGAATGAAATTAAATACAGTTTATTGTGTAAGCAAAAACGAATATATAATGCGTGGCTTTTAATTATAAACCAGCAGGAAATACACCGGGACTTTTATTTTGAAATCTCGCCGTACTATTGCAGTTGCAGCCAGGAGCTCATTCAAGTTCAGATGAGGAGATAAAATATGCATTGTTAGAACCGTCTAAAACACATTACTATATAAACATCGTAAAGTAAACATTGTGATTATTCTTCAGCATTAGTTCATAAACAATTGCCTGGCATAAATGTGTGTTATTGATTGATTGTGAACCGCTCTGGAGCGCTGGATTGGGGATGCGTGAGTGAGTCTGTAGAAGAGCAACAGCGCCGTGTTCTCCAGCGGTTAGATCAGTCCAAATCAAATGTGCGCATCTGTTACACACGACATCAGTTCTGACTGGATCTTTTCCCTAATAGTCCCTCCCTAACATTTTCGTCTCGTTTTTATTTGTTGACGAAAATGACAGTTGATTTTCGTTATAGTTTTTGTCATCCATCACTAGTTTTTATTTAGTTATCGTCTCGTTTTCGTCAGTGAAAATAACACTGTAACGGAGTAATATTTGACCAGTAGTACTTTTACTTTTACTCAAGTAATAGAGTTGTGTACTTTGTCCACCTCTGAATATTATATGTCCTTACCAGATACTATATTAACTTTATTTATTATTTTTATGGAGCTGTAGCGACTGGGGAAAATGAGAACACAGTTATATTTGCTGTAGTTCACCGCTACATTACCACTATACTTCCACTAAACAGTATCTATGTTTACCCAGCCACAATTATATCAGAAATGAGAACTTCAGAAATGTGAAAAGTGTCCATTAAATAGTTAAAAAATAAAAAATATGATGTTCAGATGTGCGCAACCATCAGTTGTGCACTCGGTTATTAATGGCATTAAAATGCCGCCATAAGCAAGCTCAGTCGGTAGAAACACCCAAAGCATTGGCTTAATTCACAAAGAAAATAGAAACTACGTGGTTCTGTGGGGTTTTTCTAAGTCATGATGTGGGTTTTAGTAATAGCAGTATATGTGTTTGAGATTTACGTGTGTCATTTATGTAATTAGAACCAAGCGGCAACCTCCCGCAGTTTCTCTTGAGGCCAATACGGAAGAGACTTAAACTGCAATTCATCGACTGGCCACTGCTGTGTTGCCACAAGCAACCAATGTTTAGAGCAGCGAAGAAGAAATGAAAACGCGTTAGCAGTATGTCCGCTGTTTAACAGTATTTCGTCTCTGTGTGGATGGCGTGTGACCGCGCACACACACACACACACACACACACACACACACACACACACACACACACACACACGCGCGTGCGTGTGACACTCGCTCACTGTCTTTGTAGTCTCTGCCGTGTGTCACTATCAAAGGGCAGTCTTTTTTTTTACAGTCTATGGTCACTATATGAGGACACGAACGCATAAGCCGTCACTTCATGAGAATTTACGGTTTCATTTGAGAAAACTGTCATATCATGAACACAGACACTCAAAAGGTGTTCACGGCAACCCGTCAAAATATAAGTTTATTTTTTTTATACAGTTTTATTGTAAAACTAAAATACCTTTTTTTCAGTTTGCAGTGTTAGATTTGTGGCTGCATTTGAAGTTCTTTTTTGCTTAAGAAAAATAAATAATATTACTGTCAAATGCATGTCAGATAATAAAATACTGTAATACATACAGTAGTTCACTGTATGTATTTGTTCATGTTTTATTAAGGGATAAGTCTGAAGCACACCATAAAATAATTCTAGCAGTTCATACAGGGCTAGTACTACAGATACAGCTGTATATACAGATACACACCCAGGTATCGGATCAGTACTCGGTATCGGCCGATACCCTGAGCCCAGGTATCGGAATCAGTATCGAGAAGGGAAAAGGGTATCGGAACATCTCTAGTTTACATTATATAAAGCCTTAAAGTTCTGCATAATTAAGGGCGTGGCCACTTTGAGTGACAGGTGGATAGCCATTTATCTGCTGTCTGTTAGTCATCACGTCACCTCAGCTCCGCCCACGTCCCGCCTCTTTGCCCATTTTCTGTTATCCGGGAGTGATGCGCTGACAAGATGGTGACGGCCAGCTCGACCCTACTTTACGCTTCAAAACTGCTCTTCAGAATCCTATGGGTGACGTCACGGACACTACGTCCATATTTTTTTACAGTCTCTGAATAGAGGAAATGAAGTGTATTCAAATAACATTATTTTACTCTAATAAATCTAAAATGTAGGACTAAAACTGAAGAGCTCTGTATAAACTCCCATACAGAGATCCTGTTTGGATCAGTCACAGACGTGCTGTAACTCAGAGACTTTAAGAAAACACATCCTGTTGTTTGGTGTGAGGTGAGGTGAGACGCTTACAGCAGAGCGGCTTAAGATAGATGATCCTGAAAGAAAAACAAACACCCACAGCTTGGGCTAATCACTGCAGGATGCCGAATTTCAGGAGTCTGGATTCGTTTAGTTCATTTCCAGCGATCAGAGAAAACCGTTGTGCCACCTGTGATGTTTTTTTTTTTTTTTTCAGGATTCATTGAATAAAAAGTTAAAAAGAACAGCATTTATTCAAAATATAAATCTTTATTATTACTGTCATGTTCTTTTTCAACCTTTCAACAAAAAAATCATCAAGGTTTTAAATAAATGTTAAGCAGCTTTCCAACATTATTTCCAACATTGATAAATCATCATATTAGTCATCATGTGACACTGAAGACTGGAGTAATGATGCTGAAAATTCAGCTTTGATCACAGGATATAAATTACATTTGAAAGTATATTATTTAAAACAATTATTTTAAATTGTAATAATATTTCTCAATATTACTGTTTCTTTCTGCATGTTTGATCAAATAAATGAGTGAGCAGAAGAGACTTCTTTATAAAACATACAAAAAGTAATGTTTCCAAACTTTTGACCAGTACTGTATAATGTGTATATACACTCACCTAAAGGATTATTAGGAACACCTGTTCAATTTCTCATTAATGCAATTATCTAATCAACCAATCACATGGCAGTTGCTTCAATGCATTTTGGGGTGTGGTCCTGGTCAAGACAATCTCCTGAACTCCAAACTGAATGTCAGAATGGGAAAGAAAGGTGATTTAAGCAATTTTGAGCATGGCATATGTAACCCCTCCTGTTCGAACCGCCCCGCTCCAAGCGGGACTCGAACCCGGGTCCGCCGGCATGAGAGTCGGACGCTCTAACAAGGAGGCTAAAGGCTGCAACCTCTAGCATCAGTCGCTAGAGTGTCTCTTGAGATCAGAGGAGTGAGGTTTACTCGCACAGAAACTACTAGCTGGCCTCCGTTACACTCACCCCCCTAAACCTCACTCCCATCCGGGTCACGGCACCAATGTAACCCCTCCTGTTCGAACCGCCCCGCTCCAAGCGGGACTCGAACCCGGGTCCGCCGGCATGAGAGTCGGACGCTCTAACAAGGAGGCTTAAGGCTGCAACCTCTAGCGTCAGTCGCTAGAGCGTCTCTTGAGATCAGAGGAGTGAGGTTTACTCGCACAGCAACTACTAGCTGGCCTCCGTTACACTCACCCCCCTAAACCTCACTCCCATCCGGGTCACGGCACCAATGTAACCCCTCCTGTTCGAACCGCCCCGCTCCAAGCGGGACTCGAACCCTGGTCCGCCGGCATGAGAGTCGGACGCTCTAACAAGGAGGCTAAAGGCTGCAACCTCTAGCATCAGTCGCTAGAGTGTCTCTTGAGATCAGAGGAGTGAGGTTTACTCGCACAGAAACTACTAGCTGGCCTCCGTTACACATGGTTGTTGGTGCCAGACGGGTCGGTCTGAGTATTTCACACTCTGCTCAGTTACTGGGATTTTCACACACAACCATTTCTAGGGTTTACAAAGAATGGTGTGAAAAGGGAAAAACATCCAGTATGCGGCAGTCCTGTGGGCGAAAATGCCTTGTTGATGTTGAGGTCAGAGGAGAATGGGCCGACTGATTCAAGCTGATAGAAGAGCAACTTTGACTGAAATAACCACTCGTTACAACCGAGGTATGCAGCAAAGCATTTGTGAAGCCACAACACGCACAACCTTGAGGCGGATGGGCTACAACAGCAGAAGACCCCACCGGGTACCACTCATCTCCACTACAAATAGGAAAAAGAGGCTACAATTTGCACGAGCTCACCAAAATTGGACTGTTGAAGACTGGAAAAATGTTGCCTGGTCTGATGAGTCTCGATTTCTGTTGAGACATTCAGATGGTAGAGTCAGAATTTGGCGTAAACAGAATGAGAACATGGATCCATCATGCCTTGTTACCACTGTGCAGGCTGGTGGTGGTGGTGTAATGGTGTGGGGGATGTTTTCTTGGCACACTTTAGGCCCCTTAGTGCCAATTGGGCATCGTTTAAATGCCACGGCCTACCTGAGCATTGTTTCTGACCATGTCCATCCCTTTATGACCACCATGTACCCATCCTCTGATGGCTACTTCCAGCAGGATAATGCACCGTCACAAAGCTTGAATCATTTCAAATTGGTTTCTTGAACATGACAATGAGTTCACTGTACTAAAATGGCCCCCACAGTCACCAGATCTCAACCCAATAGAGCATCTTTGGGATGTGGTGGAACGGGAGCTTCGTGCCCTGGATGTGCATCCCACAAATCTCCATAAACTGCAAGATGCTATCCTATTAATATGGGCCAACATTTCTAAAGAATGCTTTCAGAACCTTGTTGAATCAATGCCACGTAGAATTAAGGCAGTTCTGAAGGCGAAAGGGGGTCAAACACAGTATTAGTATGGTGTTCCTAATAATCCTTTAGGTGAGTGTATATATACACTGTATATATAATTGCATTATATTAATTATTATTAGTATTCTCCTTTAAACCACTAGATAGCACAAAAACTTTCCAAAAAGATGCACGTGGAAATGTGTCTGATCCATGACGTGATCTCGGACAGCAGCGCAAAGTTGATTCTGCACTAATATCTAATCTAATATTGGATTTTTTTATTTTTATTATTAGGCATGTTGATTTACTGATCATATCTGACCAATTCCAAACCACATTAATCTTAATAACTACTATTAATTTTGTATTTAATCATTTATAAGTGATATATAGTTGTTCATGAAGGCTGGAAATGAAAAACGCTTTATATTCAGGTGTGCAGAATTATTAGGCACGTTTTCTTGTACAGATAAAAAAGAGATTTAACTCAGACTGAAAAGTCAAAAATTATGAAATGCCCATGAGGAGGATGCAATATTAATGCAATACTAGACATTGCAGTTAAGGCATGACCGTTGGACAGTGAAATGCTCATTGGGTCAGCAGGGTCAGACAAAAACAGGTGGCGGAGAAAAGACACCTGTTAACTAAAACCAGGATCTCAGAGACTTAAGTTAGGGAAAGAATCCTGAAAAATGACCCACACTTAATAACAATCACAAGCTGAAGTGTTGTAAAAAATATAATATACAAATAATATATAACTATTGAATGCATTAGTTCACCATTAGCTAATCAGTAACTACTCCCATAAAACTACTAAGAACTATACAGGTTCATAATTAACATGAATACAGCATAATGTATAATTAATTATAACCCACCATGACTCCAGAATCCTTCAGAAACACTGTGTAGTGCTTAAAAATCTGTTCAGATGGGAAAAGTTGTGCAGTGCGTCCCTGGCTTTGGAGGTCTGAAACCATCCCACACGGACACACTCGCATCACGATGTCTCCAGTAATGAGTTGGAAAGCAATCGCTCACACCGGCCGGCCGGCAGACAGACAGGCAGGCATTCCTGATGTCAGCACTGACAGGAGCCAGCTGGGAAGGGAGGGGAAGCTCTGTGGATTATTATCCCGGCTCATCCCGCGCACTCACTCCTAGACGCTTGGTACCGAGAGGGCGACCGACTGTGGGTGTGCGCTCATGCAAACGGGAAAATAACAGGGAAGATAGATAGAAAGAAAGGAGCACAGAGAGAAGTAGGAAGAAATTGCGGGACGTCTGCACTGGAAACTGTCACTTCTGTGTCAGTGTCTGCTGCGGCTCGTCTTGTTGAGGAGAGGGACTCCGGCCCGGGCGTTTGGCAGGATGAGAGGACTAATAGTGAAAGTCATTTGCAGTGGGCTGCTCATCCTGACAGGTAACGTGTCGGAGCGTTCTGGAAGGAGCTCTGCATTAATGCCGAATTAACCTGCCGAGAGCTCGCGCTTCTCCTGTCCGCGGAGAGCGACGCGGTCCTTCCTTTGACATAAAGTGTGCGGTTCTTCTGTAATTTATGATGAATGTCATACACCAACTGCAGAATGTGTTCTGGACATTCAGGCACGCAGTTACTCATTGAAAACCACAAATAAAGACACTTCCTGTTCACTGCAACTAGTGATTTCTGTTTTGTATTCCAGCTCAAGTATGTACAGGGACATATGATAAGAAGTCTTGTTTTCTGTAAACTATGCATCTAAATTAAGTGAGATTATGCTTAAATATCAAACATGTCAAACGTTGTTTGTGATAACTGTCAGGAATGGTTGCACAACTCTCTGGCGGAGCTGCATGTGAAGATGTAGAGCGTGTTTGGTGTAGTTTGGTCTGTTATTCTTCACATCAGTAGTTAACGGTAGGCCTGTACTGAACAGATGAAATGAACTTCAGTTACGCTGAAGAAAGCGCTCTGACCGTATGCTGGCATGCCAATCCTTTTACCAGGATTACGTTACTGAAGGCTTACAGTAAATGCAGTTACAGGCCTGTATCTGTTCTGTAAGTGACTGGTTAAGATTGCAGTAGCTTCATGACTTTCTGCTTAAGATTTACATTACTTTCTAAAATCATAACATAAAAAGTGTTGCATACGGCTGCACAAATAATCAAAATAAAACTGGATTTGTGATATGGCTTATTGCGATGATCAATTGAAATAAAATGAGTTGCGTGTTTCAGAATGTGTTCTTCAGGCACTCGTGATCCACCGTCCATGATTTAACATCTGAAAATGAAGACATTAACACAGCCATGTATTGTAATTTCACAGTTGAGGTCTATGATAAAAATTATTATATTTGAAATATTATATTCATTAAATACTCTTTTTTTTTTACAGTGAAATATTACAATAGTAATATTTAATATTTTTTATTTAGTATAATTGTACAGTATATTTTATGTATTATCAATAATAATTACAATAAAACGTATGATCTCTTATATCATATTTATATATTACTTTATTTTGCAGGGAAATATTACAACAGTAATATTTCTTAATTTTTCTTATTGTTTATTTTTTCTTGTTGTATATTGTATTATTATTATTATTATTATTATTATTATTATTATTATTATTATCAACAACAACAATAATAATAATAATAATAACAATAACAATAAAACGTATTATTATATTTTTGTATTATATTACTTAAAAACTTTTTATTTTACAGTGAAACATTAATAGTACTTAGAGTATTGTTATTATTATTATTATTATTATTATTAACAACAATAATAATACAACTTTTATTTTTATTTTATATTGTTTGAATACTTTTTTTTCTTATAATTTTTACTTAGTTTTGTGTATTTTGTATTATCATTATTATTATAGTATTGTTGTTATTATTATATTAACAACAACAATACTAATAACTTATTATATTTTTATTTTATAATGTATTACTTAAAGACTCAATTCATAATAGTAATATTATAATAGTCATAGTACTTATTTATATGATTATATTATCAACAACAATAATAAAACTTATCTTTTTATATTATATTATATATAATAAAATATATATTTTATATTACTTAAAGGTCCCATGGTATGGATTTTTTATTTTATTTTATAATATATTCTGAGGTGTACTTATATTGTTAGTATGATTTTTACATCATAAAATGTCATAATTTAGAAATAAAAGGCATTTTTTCTATACTGATGTTTGCCCTCTGGCTGAATGCCCTGTTTCAAGAGGCGTGTCTGCTGTGAGACTTCTGTAAAAACGCCCACTGTTGTGATTGGCTGACATCTTTGCATTTGAAATGAGCGGAGCGAGGCACAAGGCTGTGCCAGAGAGATGGATGTCACTTCTCATCAGTTCTCTCAGCACGTCTCGGTTCAGTGAACTGTTGTAGTTACTAGCATATATTTCAGGTTATTAGTTTATTTCTAGTCGGAGGGACTGTCACTCATGTAAATGATGGATCAGCGCTGACTTGATAAGCGAACCGTTTAGAGCGATTCAGTCCGATTTGGTGAACTGGTTCGACTGGTTCACTAAAAAGAATCGGTTCAAAAGAACGATTTGTTCGCGAACCGGACATCAATGGACCAGAGACGGAGCGATTGCTAACAAAGTGATATTGTACTGAGTTGTGAGAGCGCTGTCAGCACGAGTTTATTTTGTTTGTATCTGAGAGTTCTGAATAAACACAAGTCCCAGTCACGCCGAGCCTGTCTTCCTCCTTATTCTACCAACTTTGTAACACATGTACTGTGCCATTACAGCTGTCGAGATGAACGAGTTACGAGTAAGTGTTGATTATAGCATTATTTTTTAGATATTTTCCTATCATATGAAAAGCGTCAGTGACTGTAATCCAGTTTATTGTGGGGATAGCTGGCTAGCCTAGCCCGGAAACACCCACGCTTACCCCCCGTCTGCTTAATCTCGCGCCGCGTTTGGCGCCTCCACTGTGGGCCAGATGCAGTACTGGGGGTCGGTGATGTTGAAGGCTGAACGGTCAGTGCAGCTCGAGCTTCGGCGTGCGTGAGGTTTATCTCTAAAGATGTGGCTCTGCCGATGTTGAGCAGAAACTCACGACTGTATGCACATTTAAGAACAGATAGACGCGACGAGGACGTACAAAAACACTGACTCACAAGATAGAAAACACCGTTCTGTCGGGAGAGAGAGAAGCCGCAGTGTGTGCACGAATAATAAAGTTCTGTGTGAACTTGAATAATTAGCTACATATCAGAAATCACTGATCACAGATCAGAAGGAACTGAAAAGGGAGGTAACCGTTCCTGTTATGACGTCATAACAGGAAAATTCAAGATCAGCTCATCTGGGCTGTCATTTTCACAAAGGCAGAGAAAGACACCCAGAACTCGATTTATACCGATCAAAATTTCTAGCCACTTAGGGACAATATTCAGGCTAGGGGAACTCATATTAATGTTGAAAAACCTCATAAAATGAAAATTTCATGACATGGGACCTTTAAATGCTTCCTTTTTTACAATAGTAATATTTCTTATTATTTCTTAATTTTTATTTAGTATTGTTTTATAATGAATGTATTATTATTATTATTATTATTATTATTATTATTTTATAGTCAATTTTTTTTTCTTTTACAGTGAAACATTAATAGTACTTGGAGTATTGTTATTATTATTAACTTATGTTTTTATATTATATTTATATATAATAAAATATATATTTAATATATTTTCTATTACTTAAATATTATTTTTTTTTACAATATTGATATTTATTTTTATTTATTAATTTTTATTTAGTATTGTTGTATAAGTTAGGTATTATTAATAATATAATAGTTCGTATTATTGTTATTATTATTATTTTATAGTCATTGATATATAATCACACACTTTTTGCCAAATTGTGCAGCACTACTATCAAGCAGAGCAAACCAGGGTTTTAAATTTTAAATCACAATTCAATCAGAAAAATTGATCCCAAATCGTGCAGCCCTAGTGTTTCATATAAAAAGCTAAAAAATAAGAGTTTATTTAGTTTGAATGTCTGTGCCTAAAGCATCACATGACCTCTGTCTGCAGGTGTCGTGTGTGAGACTAACATGGACGAATGTGAGAGCGACCCGTGTCAGAACGGTGGCCGGTGTGAGGACGCCGTTAATGACTACATGTGTTACTGTCCACCTCCTGTGCCGGACCAGCTGCCCTGGGGCGGCCGCAACTGTAACATCACACTGACCGGCTGTGAGGACGACCCCTGCCAAAACGCCGCCACCTGTGTGCCAACACTGCATGGAGATGAGCATCGACACACCTGCAAATGCCCTTCTGGCTTTAATGGAGACCAATGTGAAACCTCCACCACCTTCTCCATGACAGCGGGAGGGTATGTGGTCGTGGAGGTCCCGCACAGCAACAGGAGCCGCAGGCAGGCGGGATCGCAAGGGCCGAGCGTCCAGCTGCGGTTCAGGACCACCTTACCGGATGCCATTCTCTTCTACCGGGGAAGCCAAGAGCACTTCTTTATACTGGAGCTGATGGGTGGAAGTCTGCTTTCCAGAGCCGAATCGGGAGATTTAAAGCTGGCTGTGCAGTTAAGTGGGGATTTCAATGACGGCCTCTGGCGGGAAGTCTCTGTTAGTGTGGATGAGAGACTCGTTCTGACCCTGCTGTCAGAGAACAGGACCACCGAGGACGGAGGTCACAACCAGCTTCTGTCCTTCCAGCCACACGGTTTGGAGAAAACGCACATCGGCGGGGTTCCGCTGGAATACCTCAACAACACGGCGACCAGGAAGGGATTGGCCGGCTGTTTGGAGGATCTGCTCGTGGATTCTCAACTGGTTCTTCCTCAAAGCCTCAGCTCTCAGCTGTACGTGCAGATGGGCTGCGAGAGGCGCGAGTGGTGCCGCCCCGACCCTTGCTCTGAGCGAGGCCGCTGCCTGGATCTGTGGACGGACTACACGTGTCACTGCCACAGGCCGTTTTATGGACTCAACTGTTCAGAAGGTGAGCTGTCTTTTTAGTTAGTTCACACAAAAATAAAAATGACCACATGATTTACTCCCTCTCAAGCCATCCTAGGTGTATATAGCCTGGAACACACCAAGCCGACGGTCGGCCGTCAGGCAGTTTTCATGCGTCGGCCAACTAAGTTTTCTCTGTGTGTTCCGCACCGTCAGCTGACGTTGGTCCTCGACGGCTATTTTTCAGCCGATTCGACATGTTGAATCGCCGTCAGCGCTTGTCGGTCAGTTGGGCCATCTGATCGTTCTGATTGGCTGTTCTGCTAACGAATCAGTGCAAGAGAAAAACCCCCCAGAAGTGACCGTCTGTGGTGAGCGAGATTATCATAGATATCCATAATAAAGGCTAGATGTCTCGTCTGCGCTGCTGGCCAATGGAGGTCGACGTCCGCACCTGGCGGCCATCTTGTCACAGGCAGCTCGCTCACTCGTAACATTGTGTTTTAATGGTGCTTGCACTTTTTAAATAACCATAACTTGCTCAATTTTCTACAGATTTTCAAACTGTTTGGTTTGTTATAAACGTCAGAGATGTAGTTATGACACTGCATACTTGTGAAAAATTATTCATAATTTGTTCAAGCATCCAGAATTATAGCCACGTTAATAACGTTTGTGAGAAAACAAAACATTTGTAAATCCGTCAAGATTTTAGCGAGATGAGAGTATTTGTGTTCATGCAGATCACTCGCCTCACATCAGGGACCACAGAGCCCTGCCTGTGACAAGATGGCCGCCAGTGATGACGTTAGAGACTCTCTAAGACATCTAGCCTTATTATGGATATCTATGGATATTATGAGTTGCTTTGTTTATATCCCTGTAGCTCTTCCGGTTTCCCGCTTTGAATAACGAAAACAGACGACTGCCACCAGCTTGTACGGAAAGCCATTTACTTTTACGCAGGCGCAGAACGGACGTGCTACTTGGCCGTCGGATGTCGAGCGCCTGCTTGGTGTGTCAGGGCAACTTTGGACCCAGATGCTGCCGACGTGAGCCAACTCTGCAGTCTGCTTTCGCCGGTGTCGGTTTGGTGTGTTCCTTGCTTATGACTTTCTTCTTTCTGATGAACACAATCAGAGTTCTATTTTAAAATGTCATAGCTTCATAGCTTTATAATGACAGTGAATGGTACCTGATATTTTAAAGCCCAAAAAAGGACGTCCATATGCACATCAATAGGTCATGTGTGGGGTCAGAACTAGACTCGTGTACGGCCAATACCGGAAGCTTCAGAAGGCCTTTATTAACCCCCTGGAGCCGTGTGGGGCACTTTTATAATGGATGGATTCACTCAAATTTTGGGCTCCCATTATAAAGCTTGGATTAGCCAGGACATTTTTAATATAACTCTGATTGTATTCGTCTGAAAGAAGAATGTCATATACACCTAGGATGACTTGAGTGTGAGTAAATCATGGGATACTTTTCATTTTTACGTGAACTAACCATTTAAATTTTGTGCCAATGATATGACTTTTATTTGTAAGCCATAATATAAACATGTGTAAGCACTACCGTTCAAAAGTTTCAGATCGGTAAGATTTTTATGTTTTTGAAAGAAGTCTCTTCAGCTTACAGAGGCTGCATTAATTTGATCACAAATACAGCAAAAACAACAATATTGTGAAATATTTTTACAATTTAAGATAGCTGTAGAAAGCTTTTGTAACATTCATACACTACCGTATAAAAAAAAAAATTCTAAATACAAAGCTGAGAATAAACTTTTTCTTATGGGGTTTTCTCTCAACACGACTTCATTTACAACTTTGCATTTCAATTTTTTTTCTCTAAATTTAAGATGGTTTTTTTCTCACAACACGACTTCATTCTCAAAATGTAAAGAATTTATTCCCAACTTTGTATTTAGATTTTTTCCCCCTAAATTTAACAAGTTTTTTTTCTCTCAACACGACTTCTTTCTCAAAATTTTAAGAGTTTATTCTCAGCTTTGTATTGAGTTTTTTCTCTAAATTTAACGATGTTTTTTCTCTAAATTTAACACGTTTTTTTTTATCTAAACACGACTTCATTCTCAAAATTTTAAGAGTTTATTCTCAGCTTTGTATTTCAATTTTTTTCCCCTAAATTTAACACGTTTTTTTTCTCTCAACACGACTTCTTTCTCAAAATTGTAAGAGTTTATTCTCAGCTTTGTATTGAGTTTTTTTCTCTCAAAATTTTACTTTTTTTTCTCTCTAAATTTAACAAGTTTTTTTTCTCTCAACACGACTTCTTTCTCAAAATTTTAAGAGTTTATTCTCAGCTTTGTATTGAGTTTTTTTCTCTCAAAATTTTACTTTTTTTTCTCTCTAAATTTAACACGTTTTTTTTCTCTCAACACGACTTCTTTCTCGAAATTTTAAGAGTTTATTCTCAGCTTTGTATTGAGTTTTTTTCTCTCAAAATTTTACTTTTTTTTCTCTCTAAATTTAACAAGTTTTTTTTCTCTCAACACGACTTCTTTCTCAAAATTTTAAGAGTTTATTCTCAGCTTTGTATTGAGTTTTTTCTCTACATTTAACGATGTTTTTTCTTAAAACACGACTTGATTTACAACTTTGCAATTGATTTTCTTCCTTTAAATTTAAAAAAAAATTTCTCTCAAAATTTAATGTTTTTTCCCCCTAAATTTAACTTTTTTTTTTCCTCTCAACACGACTTCTTTCTCAAAATTTTAAGAGTTTATTCTCAGCTTTGTATTGTTTTTTTCTCTAAATTTAACACGTTTTTTTACCTAAACACGACTACATTCTCAAAATGTAAAGAATTTATTCCCAACTTTGTATTTAGATTTTTTTCCCCTAAATTTAACAAGTTTTTTTTCTCTCAACACGACTTCTTTCTCAAAATTTTAAGAGTTTATTCTCAGCTTTGTATTGAGTTTTTTCTCTAAATTTAACACATTTCTTTCCTCTAAATTACATTTTTTTTCTCAAAACACGACTTCATTTACAACTTTGTATTTCGATTTTTTTTTTCTTCTCAAAAAAATGGTTTTATTTTGTATATTATTGCTTGGCCCTAATCCTCTTCCATATTGAGAACTGAACAAGAAAGAATATTGGATGAGAATTACCAAAACACAACTGTACGAACACATGGTAATGATAATTTGGCTAAAAAACGTAATTCTCCTATTATAGGCTTTATCAACTATAAATTCTTATTTTTGAGGTGTACATGTTTTCTTAAGATTCGCTGGTATGTTCTGGATGTTTACTAAAGCCTGAGTGTGTTTCCCACCAGAGCACTCTTCATGGACGTTCAGTCACGAGCGCAACCAAAGCTTCGCCGCGTTTCCCATCATGCAGAAGCACGGCGTGAACCTGACTGTTTCTCTGTGGCTGAAATCACGTCATTTGAGCGGCCTGGTGTTTCAGCTCCAGCGTGAGAATCAAGCGTACTTCACTCTTTTCCTAAAGAATGGCTCAATGTATATTGCGATATACAGCTCCATCAGACGGACCTCCAGCTTCCTCAGCGATGGGGAGACGGTCTTTGTGACTATTAAAAAAGAACAAGGTGTAATATTATTTAATGAAACGCAGCAGATTTCTGCCAGTCACGTTGATTTTGAGGTAGAGGCCGGGGATGTGGCGTATCTTGGTGGACTTCCTGAAGGAGAGAACACTGTGCCGTGGGGCGGATATTTCAAAGGCTGTCTGCAGGACGTCCGTATCGACGACACACAGCTGTACATGTACTCGGGGAGCATCAGCCAGAAACCACAACATTCAAGCTACTTACCCAGAAACTCATCGAATGTGCTGGAGGGCTGTGTGGGCGACCAAACCTGTAAGGTGAGCTGATGAGAATCACTACCAATGGGGTCAGCTGAAAGAAATTAATGCTTTTATTCATCAAGGACACATTCAGTTGATCAACGGTGACCGTAAAGACATTTATAATGTTACAAAAGATTGATTCCATTTCAAACTAGATAAGGAAAGTTCATTGGGACAAACTTTGATGTTGGCTTGACAAAGCCTTATGAAAGTCTGAAAGTTTTATAAACTTAAATTTAGTAAAGTGGAACGTGAAAGAAAGACATTGCTAGCACAAATTATCATGTTTTAGCACATTGCTAGCATGAAGTAACATGTTGGTAGCATGTTTAAACATGTTGCTACCATGAATGAACATGTTTTGGCACATTGCTAGCATGAAGTTACATGTTTGTAGCATGTTTAAACATGTTTTAGCACATTACTATTATGTGTTATCATTTTTTATCACATTGATAGCATGAATTAGCATATTTCTAGCATCTTTTGTCAGATTGCTAACATGAATTAACACGTTTTAACACATTGCTAGCATGAATTAGCATGTTTTAGCACATTGCTAGCATGAAGTAACATGTTTAAACATGTTGCTACCATGAATTAACATGTTTTAACACATTACTGGCATGGGTTAACATGTTTTGACACATTGCTACCATGAATTAGCTTATTGGTAACACGTTTAACACATTATTAGCATGGGTTAACATGTTTTAGCACACATTGCTAGCATGAAGTAACGTTGGTAGCATGTTTAAACATGTTGCTACCATGAATTAACATGTTACACATTACTAGCATGGGTTAACATGTTTAACACTATTGCTAGCATTAATTAGCATATTGCTAGCATGTTTGATCACATTGCTAGCATGAATTAACATGTTTTAGCACTTTGCCAGCATCAAGTGACATGTTGGTAGCATGTTTGCTTTAATTAATTATCATGTTTGCTAACATGTTTTCACACATTAATGTGTTTTAGCATTTTGCTAGCATTAATTAGCATGTTTTAACAGGTTAACATTAATTAGCATGTTGTTTTATAACATTGTTAACATGAACCGTTTTTTTAACACATTGATATCATTTAGCATGTTAGTAGCATACATTCGCAAGTTTGAACACATTGCTAACAGTAACATGTTTTGGCACATTGTTAAATTAGCATGTTGCTTGCATGAATTAGCTTGTTTGCTAGCATGCTTTATCACTTTGTTAACATTGTCAAGCCAATAATAATGCTGTACTTATGAACTTTATAACATCACAGAATACGGGAAAACATTTTTCACAGTTTCCACAAAAATATGTTTTCAACATTGATAATAATCATAAATGTTTCTTGAGCTAATCATCATATGAGAGTGATTTCTGAAGGGTCATGTGACACTGAAGACTGGAGTAATGATGATAAATTCAGCTTTGATCACAGGATATAAATTACACTTTACTATATATTCACATAGAGAACAGCTGATTAAAATTGTAATAACATTTCACTATTTTTACTGTATTTGTATCACATAATTGCAGCCAAGCATCACTATCTTTACGTTCTTGAATGTGGCGTGATTCTCAGATTCTGAACTGATCCCAATGGTGTTTTCAGATGAAGCCATGTCACAGCGGAGGGAAATGCCGGGTCATCTGGAATGACTTTGTGTGCTCGTGTCCGCTGAACTACTCAGGGAAGACATGCGACACACCAGTGTGGTGTGTCAGTGATCCGTGTGACTCCGGGACTCGGTGTGTGGATCTGCCTGATGGTTACGAGTGTGAGTATCTTTACTCTTGTTTCTCAGTTCTCAAGAAAACACATACTCAATCTCATAGACGAAACCCAACAGGTCAATTAGAAAAATCCACAGTTAACCCTTGTATGTTTCACGTCAGTTTGACCCGCAATGCATGTTTTGAGTTTGTTGGAAAATCTGGCTTGAGGATGCTTTCCTTGAATTTGACCCATACATTTCATAGTTAAAGCCGAGACATAAAAAATATGCCCCTGAGGGTACTTACCTTTAAATGTATGCATTATGCAGACACTTATTTCAAGAAACAGTTAATACAGTTTTGTTTTTCATTGTGTAATTTTTAGTGCATTGATTTGAATCCAACTGGATTCAATTTGACGCAGAACGGGGTTCATATAGTTTATTTGTATTACTTAATAAAATAAAATATTACATAATTTTTCCAGTATTCTGTCAAAATAAATGTTTTTTTTTGTGTATTGAGCATTGTGTGAAAGAATATTAATGTATTGAAATAATTTTATAATTTATTTATTACATAAATATTAGTATTTTAACTTAAAATAAAAATGTTAATATTATAGTATTTGTTGAATATTCATAGTTTATTGTAATTTACAACAGTAATATATTTGTCATTTTTTTATAATTAGACTTAAAACGAATAATAATAATAATAAAATAGTAACAGTTCAAATATGACAGTCGTGTAATATTTTAACGTGTAGGGTAAAATATAAATTTGAATATCACATGCACTTTTTATTGAATAGTCATAGTTTATTTTAATTTACAAAAGTGATATTTCTGTCATTTTTATAATTAGAGTTATAACTAGTAATAATAATAATAATAATAATAAAAACTAAAATAATAAAATGGTTAAATTTTAAATTTAAAAAATGTGGCAGTCATGTAATATTTTAACTTGTATTGTAAAATACACATTTTAATATTATCACATACATTTTTTTATTGAATAGTCATAGATTATTGTAATTCACAACGGTGATATATTTCGGAATTTTTTATAATTAGTGTTTTTACTACTACTAGTAATTATTAAAAATGATAAAATAGTAACAGTTCAAATGTATGTCATGTAATATTTTAACTTGTAGTGTAAAATACAAATTTTTGTATTATATCATACGTTTTATTAAATTGTCAGTTTATTGTAATTTACAGCAGTGATATATTTCTGTTATTTTTTTATAAGTGGAGTTATAACTAATAATATTAAAAACAGTTGTTAAATCACAATTTAATTTGTCACTCATTTAGTCCTACGTAATATATACAAATATTTTCAAATATAAATAATTAAAATAAAAGACTTGTTACAAAAGATCTGTTTTCGTGCATATCATGACCAACATCAGAGAACGTGAACATGCAAATGTGTTGATAAATTATTTACATTTATTATTGATTATTGAGGCAGTGGCTCCCAGACCCAGAGAGTGATATGTATCCAAAAACTATAAAATTGATTCATCATTATTATTATTATTAATAATAATAATATTGTTATTTTGTATTGCTGTTATTGTTATTATTACTACTAATACTGCTGCTGCAACTTCCATTGCTACTATTATTATTACTATTATTATAACTACTTTTACTACAATTATTTGGATTGTTTTAAATTGTTTCGAAATTGATTTCTCAGTCAGTGACTCCGTATTCATAAAAATAATTCAATAAATAAATAGTGAAGTCACTAATAACAAATCACACTAGATTAACCTACTGCCTAAACTTATACAGTACCGGTATAAAATATAATATTTATACATCTACAGTGAGGAAAATAAGTATTTGAACACCCTGCTATTTTGCAAGTTCTCCCACTTAGAAATCATGGAGGGGTCTGAAATTATCATCGTAGGTGCATGTCCACTGTGAGAGACATAATCTAAAAAGAAAATCCAGAAATCACAATGTATGATTTTTTAACTTTTTTAACTATTTATTTGTATGATACAGCTGCAAATAAGTATTTGAACACCTGAGAAAATCAATGTTAATATTTGGTACAGTAGCCTTTGTTTGCAATTACAGAGGTCAAACGTTTCCTGTAGTTTTTCACCAGGTTTGCACACACTGCAGGAGGGATTTTGGCCCACTCCTCCACACAGATCTTCTCTAGACCAGTCAGGTTTCTGGCCTGTCGCTGAGAAACACAGAGTTTGAGCTCCCTCCAAAGATTCTCTATTGGGTTTAGGTCTGGAGACTGGCTAGGCCACGCCAGAACCTTGATATGCTTCTTACAGAGCCACTCCTTGGTTATCCTGGCTGTGTGCTTCGGGTCATTGTCATGTTGGAAGACCCAGCCTCGACCCATCTTCAATGCTCTAACTGAGGGAAGGAGGTTGTTCCCCAAAATCTCGCAATACATGACCCCGGTCATCCTCTCCTTAATACAGTGCAGTCGCCCTGTCCCATGTGCAGAAAAACACCCCCAAAGCATGATGCTACCACCCCCATGCTTCACAGTAGGGATGGTGTTCTTGGGATGGTACTCATCATTCTTCTTCCACCAAACACGTTTAGTGGAATTATGACCAAAAAGTTATATTGTGGTCTCATCTAACCACATGACTTTCTCCCATGAGTCCTCTGGATCATCCAAATGGTCATTGGCAAACTTAAGGAGGGTCATGTGCTGGTTTAAGCAGGGGGAACCTTCCGTGCCATGCATGATTTCAAACCATGGCGTCTTAGTGTATTACCAACAGTAACCTTGGAAACGGTGGTCCCAGCTTTTTTCAGGTCATTGACCAGCTCCTCCCGTGTAGTTCTGGGCTGATTTCTCACCTTTCTTAGGATCATTGAGACCCCACGAGGTGAGATCTTGCATGGAGCCCCAGTCTGAGGGAGATTGACAGTCATGTTTAGCTTCTTCCATTTTCTAATGATTGCTCCAACAGTAGACCTTTTTTCACCAAGCTGCTTGGCAATTTCCCCGTAGCCCTTTCCAGCCTTGTGGAGGTGTATTTTGTAATTTTGTCTCTAGTGTCTTTGGACAGCTCTTTGGTCTTGGCCATGTTAGTAGTTGGATTCTTACTGATTGTATGGGGTGGACAGGTGTCTTTATGCAGCTAACGATCTCAAACAGGTGCATCTAATTTAGGATAATAAATGGAGTGGAGGTGGACATTTTAAAGGCAGACTAACAGGTATTTGAGGGTCAGAATTCTAGCTGATAGACAGGTGTTCAAATCAGGGCTTAAAAACGGAAAAAAATATCAATCGGTTCACTCCGAGCAGAATCGATATTATAGCGTTTCGGTTTTTGCGTTCCTCAATAAACATTACTGTTCCGAAAACGGTTTGATATGAAAAAATACCGGTTAATAACGTTATTTTAATTAAGCCTATACTTTAAACAAATATGTATACATTTTAAACAAATATGTATAAATAGACTTATTTTCACTCAATAATAATATAACACATGGTAATTAAACTTGAATATTTATTTAATAACATTTTAAAACCAGAAATGCATGCATTAATAACAAGGCATAAACAGCGGACCTGTTTTAATGGAGCGTTAGGCAATCGAAAGTGGCCTCTAATGCCGAATTATTTTCAGAAGAGTGATAACATTCTTTGTACATAACTTTTTTTCAACACGACTTGTTTTAAAAAAATGCATGAATAAAGAATAAATAAACTGGATAACCATTGCTCTTTTAATGCACCGTCAACTGCTAATTTCAAAGCAAACACTGCGCAACACGTTCTTGCATCACATAATCAAATTCAGTCAGCTAATAAAGCTTGCATTTAATGCAATATAACATACCATGTAATACGAAGCATCAACCGTCTATATAGAAAACATTGACCTGTCCTGTATTGGCAATCTGAAAGACTAGGCTATAGGAAAAATGTTTGATAGATGCTATAGCCTACTTGGATAGGCTTAAACGGAATCCATAAACTATCCTAAATCAGTCTATTTGAGCTTAAAGTCCGTACTGCTTATTTAAACGTTCGAAAAGAATGTCCTCCAATACCTGCACATTCATTGTAGACCTCAGCGGGGAAAGAAATGTACTTGAGGCATGAAAATGCGCGCTCACACTGACTTGCGTTACCGGTAGATTCATAGATGATGGTGCGCGGGCATTTCACTCACGCTTGATCCGTCAACGTCACATGCTGTACTACTCATTTCATGATTGGTCACTGCCAAATTAAAATATTAAAGAGAACGATAAAATAACGTTATTAACCGGTTAATGGTCATTTCAAATTAACGTTTCTGTTCAGAACGATTCAAATTGATTTTGATTTCGTTTCCGTTTTTGTTCCTCTTAAAATTTCGTTCGTTTCCGGTTTTCGTTTTCGTTCCTTGAACCGGTTCAGAGCCCTGGTTCAAATACTTATTTGCAGCTGTATCATACAAATAATTTTTTTTTTTTTTTCATTTTTCATTTCATTTCATTTGTTTTTTTGATTATGTCTCTCACAGTGGACATGCACCTACGATGACAATTTCAGACCCCTCCATGAATTCCAAGTGGGAGAACTTGCAGCTGTGTGGTGTTAATTAAAAAAAAGAAGAAAAAAAAGATAAATTATTGACATTTCATGGGTCCGTCAAGTAATTAATGTTCATCTCGGGGTTCGGCTGAATCCCGTGTTAATCTGTTCCTCCTCTCTCCAGGTTTAGCCAACGCCACATTTGAGAGCAATTCTTTAAAGTTCAGCGCCAACGGCTCCTTGTTCGTCTCCATGACGAACATCTCCATGAATCTGCGGACGCGCGAGGAGAACGGGACGCTGTTACGCACCTCCAACCGGCTGGAGTTCTTCTGCATGGGGCTTCTGAACTCCTTGCTGATCGTGAAGTTTCGCACGGGGAACAGTCTGGATGTGCACGCTTTCACCAACAACGTCCCCGTTTCAGACGGAGAATGGCACCATGTGGTGCTCTACATGTCCAGCCCGCGGAAGGAGGCGTCCCATTGGCTCCTCGTTGTGGATGGGCAGCCTGCCAGATACAGCCTGGTGGCAGCTGGCAACTCCGACTTCTCCAACTTCTCCACCGTGTGGCTGGCGGAGAACTACATCGGCTGTTTGGGCGAGGTGCGGATCGCAGGGGTTTATTTACCGTTTTCCGGACGCCTGGAGGAAGAGGCGCCGCAAGCGTCACAGTTCATCCGAGTCGGCGGGATGGCAGAACCTCAGCTGGGATGCTCCAGCACCCCCGTGTGTCTTTCCGAGCCATGCAAGAACAACGGCACGTGCACGGACCTCTTCAATCTCTTCGACTGCGAATGTGTCCCGGGATGGACAGGCGAGCGCTGCCAGGATAACGTAGACGAGTGCGGCCAACAGCCCTGCGTCCGTGGGGCGTGCAGGGATCTCCCGGGGGACTATGAGTGCGAGTGTCCTGCCGGATACGGGGGGAAGAACTGCCAGGAGGAGGTAGACGAATGCCAGGAGCATCGCTGTGAGAACGGAGGCTTGTGCGCGACTACAGGCACTGGATACATCTGCGTCTGTCCACCTGATCACACAGGGCCATTCTGCCAGTGAGTGATGTTTGGAGAATGATCTTTGAGATTAGTTTAACTTTATTGTCACAGAGGGGAAATTTGTCTTTGACACTGGTGACATAAATATATCCACATTAAAGGAACACGCCACAAAAAGGTCTCATTTTCCATCTCCCCTAGAGTTAAACAGTTGAGTTTTACAGTTTTTTAATCCATTCAGCCGATCTCCGGGTCTGGCGGTAGCACTTTTAGCATAGCTTAGCATAGATCATTGAATCTGATTAGACCGTTAGCATCTCACTAAAAAAATGACCAAAGAGTTTCAATATTTTTCCTATTTAAAACTTGACTCTTCTGTAGTTACATCGTGTACGAAGACCGACGGAAAATGAAAAGTTGAGATTTTCTAGGCCGATATGGCTAGGAATTAGGGTTGCGTACCGAACTCTGTACTTTTAAGGGCACCGACTGAATTAGGTCAGTGCTACTGATTCACATTAAATCAATCGGTACCAAATTTCGGTACCTGAGAACGTATCTGATGATATAGACTAGTGTCTGTGAATATTAAACCACAAAAAGACTATTTAAATACGAATCCTGCGTGTCTCTGTGCAAATAAATGCCGTAGAAGCCCGGTTTACCTCACACACACACACACACACACACACACATACTCACTATTGCGCTCACTATCACTATGACGGTTGCGTGTTTCCATCTCTGCCGTCTCATATGAGGACAAGAACGCACAAACGTCATCTCCAGAGACACTGAGAGTCACTTTATGAGCATTTTACCGTGTCATTTGAGAAAAACTACCATCATATCATACACACAGAAACTCAAAGGAACGGCAACCCGTCAAAATAAAAGTCCGGTTTATCTTGACAAATACATCACTGTTATACAGTAGAATTTAGATACGTCTCAATTAATAATACTAACACAAATGTAATAATAATAAGCAAAACTTTATTTTTTAAGCAATACATAATTTTTTTTCTGTTTTAATTTGAACCGTATAAAGCAGCACTTTGTTTGACAAAAAAGGTTTAATTATATTAAAAGATAAATTAAACTAATGTCTTGTGTCTTTTGATTACCAGAAAATACACAGCACGTAATTTGTGGGAAATCTTTTCATAGAAATGAAATGAAAAAAGAAAAAAATAATATGGTTGTTTTTATTAATTAAATTGAAGTACCTAGTAGCCTACTATCTAGTAAGTATTACAGTAATCAAACATCACAGACAATGGCAGACAGAAACCAGGGCAGCTCTGGCATAATGTCAATAACACTTCTATAAATGCATACCTGCCAACTTATCAAAAAACCTTGGAGTGAGATTTTGTCTGGGGAGATATTGCCGCACACGCAGCCACAAAAGTCGGTGGCTGAGATATCAGAGAATTGGAATTAATTTAATGTTGTACCCATGTTGTACCCTGCATTTTGGTGGTTTTTGGGGAGGCCCAAAGCTGTTGATATGGGCAGCCCACTGGAGATGGACAATATTGGTTACATTCTGTGAAGCAGACATAGCTGAAGGTCCACCCCCAGGAAATTTTGGATTAAGTAGATGTGATTTCCTGCATTCTAGTGGATTTTGGGGTGGTCTGCTATAGATGTGCAATACCTGAACTTATTCTGATTCATGTTCGGCATCATTGACTTGTAGAGCCTTCTAGACTTGAGCTAAACATTAAACCAGAAAAATAGGCTATATTGATGTTTATTAAACACATAAGCTAATTTATTATTCATTTTATAATTGATTTATTTTGATGGCTGATTGGTTTATGGTTTATGATTTATTTCCAATTAACTTGTTTATAATGAGTTCACTGCTTTCATTAAAAGCTGAGCAATGAGTCTGTAGGGTTCTCTGTTAAGATCTTTAACCATTTTTTTTAGTATATGCAGAATTATCTACCATTAATGATAAACTTTAGTTTATCATACGTTTTCGAACTTTAGTCTAAATCCTATAAAATCCTCTACTTCAGTCTATTGCAGATATAGATATTCATACATGCATGCGTATAACTCTCAGGCAACATTTGAATGTTCACAAAGCGTGTTCACGACCGGCTTTGACAGTTCGAAAACGTATAGCGGCCCATAGAAACAGTCGCAAGTGAGGCATCTACTTATACATATATGGACAGCAGCGCATAGTTCAGCGGCGCTCATCAGCGGCATACCGTTGGGGGGGGGGGTTTGCGTGAGAATTTGGAGAATATGTTGCGTGAGTGTGTGAGAAAACCGGCAAAACCGTGTGTCACACAGCGAAAGCGTGAGAGTAGGCAGCTCTGTAAATGACTTACAGGTTATTTATGGTTATTGATGTAAACATCCCTAAAGTACCGAAAAAAGGTACCGTTGGCTAACCCAACCCTACTAGGAACTATACTCTCATTCCTGCGTAATAATCAAGGAACCATGAGTGCAGCGGCGCGATGATATTACACAGCACCTGAAAATATTCCCCAGCACGCTCTCTGTGTGAGCAGGTTGTCACGTTGGTTATGTTGACGGAAGTCAGCCTATTTTCAGGCGCTGTGTAATATCACTGCGCCGCTGCACTCATGGTGGTGTTGAGGTTTGAGAGTCTACATTGCTCTAACACTGCCGGAGAAATGTGAAATCTGACAACTGTGCTGAACTTATCTGGCAAACTGATCCTTAGTCAGAGAAAAGGTTCGATTGAATTTGACATCTATAAAGTCTTGTTGTATTTTCACATTATGGATTGTCATTATTGGTCATGGTCTCATCCCTCAGATGGCCTTTCCCTGGCCGTCAGTGTGATGTGGATTCAGACTGTGAGAATGGTGGCGTGTGCACTGAGGGATTCTGGGGGACGAACTGTACCTGCAGACCAGGCTTTAGTGGAGAGAGGTGAGGTCTGAGACGGCAACACACACACACACACACACACACACACACACACACACACACAATCACACACACACACAATCACAATCATCATGTGTTCATTATTATGACTAATGGCCTGATATGGTTTATCAAGACATGTTTCTGGATCAACATCCACATTCCTCTCAATATATTCAAGGGTCTAGGGAAGAAGACGACTGGGGTTTGAAAGGGATATTGTTTCAGTGTTATTTAAATATTATTTAGTATTGAATTTTTTTTTTTTTTTTTTGCAGCTTTATTTCTGTAGCTCTTTCACACAGATGCTTCAGAGCAGCTTTACACTGATGATAGGAAATTAACTTTGTTTTAGATGAAAAGCTAAAGTAAGTTTTTGATTGATTCATTTCTGTTGTAAAAACTGGTTTCAAAATGTAAAAACGCATAAATATATTGCACAAAATGAAAACAATAATGTAAATATTATAAGTGTGAATCCAAAAATTAAAAGCGCATTTAAAAAGAAAATAACAAGCATGACTTCATCTCTTAAATGTCTTAGTGTGTTTTGGTCATATTTTAGATTTTTAAATCTAATTTCAGCTTTTTATATCATAATTAGGACTTTTAATCATAATTTAGATTTTTAAGTCATATTTTTGACTTTTTATCTAATAATGATAACTTTTAAAATCATATTTTCAACATTTTATCTTATAATTATGATTTAGCATGTCGTATTTTCGACTTTTTATCTCACTATTATGACTATGATAATTGAAATGAGATGATCAGTAATATAGTTGAATATTTAATTTAGCAACATTAATACTATTCAATTTCTATTAATGTGAAGCAGCTTTGAAACGATATATGATATCGTGACTTCATTATTCATTAATATTTAGAATTGGCTGTTATTTTCACTTTTCTTTTTTATTTTATTTGAGTGATTTTGTTATATGCTTGTCATTTTTATTAGTTTTTTTTTTAATATTTCTACTTAGCTTGAGCTTCTTTTTATTTCAGTTTAGTTTTGGTAATTTTAGTACTTCAATTTATTTAGCAGCATTTCTAATGTTCCTCTTTATCTCATATTTACATACCTTTTAATTAAATTTTTTTTATTTCATCTCAATATTTCTATTTAGCTTCAATTTATTTCTGTTTTAGTTTTGGTAATTTTAGTACTTCCACTCAATTATGCCTCAATAACGAGATATGTCTTTAAAACTACATATTTTTCTCGTTAAAACAACATTTTCTCCTAATAAGGACACGTGTTGTATAGTGACGTGTACAAAATATGCCTTTATCCACATTAGAGAATTTATAGGCTAGCCTATGTGCCTTTGTCACACTTCCATGTTTGAAAAGCAGAAGCTCAGTGTAAACTAGGCTCTTCCGCTGCCTGTATCAGTGGCCATAGCACGAAAGTGTTGTAATTTATTGATGTAGTCTACAGTTCATAACACATAGCCATCATCCAAATCTAAATTTCACAAACTGCTCATGATTAGCCTAAGTGCGTAGCTTTAACCTAGTATGACAAACCCCGGTGCAGCCACAAACATCATAACTATCTATAGGCCTACTGTAATTAAGACATATATCAAGAAATGTATAAAAACAGAAAGACTATAGTTTCAGCCTTACTCAAAGACCAGTTACGCACATCAATCCATTCCAAACGATCTTGGTTTGCTTCTTATCTATTAAATATACAGGCAATTAGTTGATGAAACATTGATCAAAATAAAAATACAATTTATACAAAACTTTAAATAAAGACTTTCTACAAAACTAAACTCAATGAAGTGGTCAAAATCATGTCTCACCCCACTCCATGTCTCCAGACATATGTGCATCTTACTCATGCTGCTCACTTTTCATAATCAACATTGATGAAATTAAAAAAATAATATCATAGGCTAATATTTAAACATATACAATTTTTGTTTTGGTAATTTTAGTACTTCAACTTGTTTATTGTATAAGTTTATCAGGAGTCTAACTTTGGTTATTAATTTCTCTTGCTGTCTCTAGATATACAATTCTTGGCACAAAATGTGTAAGTGTGTGAACTGTTTGTGTTCCAGATGTGAAGTGGATGTAGATGAGTGTGAGTCGGACCCCTGTCTGAATGGAGGCACGTGTGTGAACAGAGCCAATCACTTCCTCTGTGAGTGTGTGTCGGACTTCAGTGGAGAAAACTGTGAGAATGCGGTGAGCTCTTGGGTCATGTTCATTCAGATGGATAGTGCTTGGGTCAATCTAGGCCCTACCAAATCTGTGCGCCGTTTTATTTTTTTCCGAATACCATTTCTGTTCAAATGTTTCTGTATTCCGTTTTAATGATTCACCCGAAGCCCTAAGATTATACTTAATTTATTTTTGTCCAGAAAGCTTATTTCATTTAATTTTGATAAAAGAATTTCTATTTTTAGTGCACTTTAAAAAAAACATTTATTTACCTTTTAAAGTACTAGATTTTATCAATAAATAGTAATTTTAGCACATTCTTTCAACTTCAATTAAAAATAAGTCACAATTTCATGCGTAACTTTTTTAATTCAGCTCAAATATCATACATTGGAAGTCTTTGCCGACCTCTTGTGACAAAAAATAAATAATATAGCATGATATTTCATTGACTCTCTCAATTGAATAACTTCGTAAAAACTATTATTGTAAACATTTTTAATGTTTTATTTTTTCAGAAATAAATGTTTACGTTCAATTCCATTTTTTGAGTCTGGATTCCGTGATATCCTGCGTTGTGTGACTCACAGCTGTCATCCGTCTCGTCCTGTAGAAGCAGCTGCAGAAGGAGCGAGTGCCGTGGCTGGTGGTGGCCGTCCCGCTGGCGTGTCTCGCCGTCCTGCTGGCAGCGGTGGGGCTGGTTTGCATGGTTCTCACCACCCGGAAGAAGCGGCAGTCGGAGGGCACCTACAGCCCCAGCCAACAGGAAGTCGCTGGAGCCCGGCTGGAGATGGGCAGCGTGCTTAAAGTGCCTCCTGAAGAAAGACTCATCTGATCTAACCATGTCATTATGACATTTGAGAGAGGCAAAGCCAACAGGCGTGGCTTTCATGTGTCGAGGCACGTCGAGCAAAGCTACATGTGCCCTCAACGGAAGAATAGGGGAGGAAAACCCTGGCGGTTCTCCATGGTGAACGATCTCTTTACTCACTACGAATAAGAAAGCAGCTTGGGAAATCTACAGCCAATGTGCACTGCAAAAAATGAGTTTGTCTTGTTTTCCACAACAACGATCTAGCTCAAGGGCTACATTTACTTGAGAAGCAAAATGACTGAAGAAATTAAGAAATTAAGTTATTTCATGCTTAAAACAAGAAAAAATCTGTCACCAAGGAAAGAAATGATCTCGTTTCAGGGTTCGTATGGTTATGATAAAACCTGGAAAAGTTCTGGAAAAACCCAGAAAATTTTGAAAAAGTCGTGAAAATCTATTCCACAAATGTGTGTATAATAGAATATATGTTTAATTGATAATATTGGACAAGTGACAATACTCTGTCATTAATTCATGTGACGTTATGTTCTCTGCGTCTGAACAGTAACAAAGTTAAGACATGCTATGATACATTTGACATTTTTTTTTATTATTATTTTACTTGAATACATAGATTTTCACAGAACATTAGCTCATGATTATTTGCCTCAGAAGTCGTGGAAAGGTTTACTGGAACCTGTTGTTTCCCTATTCTTGTTTAAAGCACAAACTCGTTGAATTTCGATAGACTTTAAAACTTCAAATCCAAGTCATTTTGCTTCTCAAGTAAATGTATCTTGATTTTTTTTTTTTTATATATATATTATAAATTGTGAACTTTTTCCGTGTATAGAATCATTGTTTCATTCATTGTCTTTAGTCGTGTGACTGAAAACAGGCCTGTTCGTTTTCCATCTGTGTCAAGCCATTAATATTTAGATGATTATCTCTCTAAAGAAAAACAAAGACTAGGGATGTACGATATATCGGTAACTATATCGTTATCGGCCGATATATGATCATTTTTAATGTTATCAATTTGGACGATTTTAAAGCTAATAAATAATATATTATTTCCTTTAGCTGAGACACTTCAGATGCGCACAGTTCAACATGATGGTTTTGAACAGCTTGAAATATGATTGAATCACTTCTTAAAGGAAAACACAGTTCAGTGCAACTGTCATAGGCTACATAAATTGTGTGATTGGGACATGGCTTTTAATGGTGAGACTTGATTTTGTAATCAGGCTCTCAAAGATTATATAAATTTGGATTTAGATTTATCAGCCAACATATCGGTTATCAGCTTTCAAATAAAGGATTATTGGTATCAGCCAAAATGTTCATATCGCTGCATCCCAAATAAGACAAACTGCAGGTTTTGGGCACTTGTGATCCATATAAAGCACTTCTTCACTAAAAACAGCGGGACGATCTAAAACGCTTAGTTTTAGAGTTCTAAGTGAATGAAAACATCCTGCAAAGTTTAAAATCTGAAAGTGCAGAATATGTAAGGGATAATGTACATCCAAGCGGATAACAACCGGCTGGATGTACATTATCCCGCTTATTACGCGGCTACTTGTCTCAAGTCAATTACACAAAATATTGTCTTGAGTTTAAACATTTTATTAGTTCTTACGCAAAGCTTCAGAAAAACTGCTTTAAGCCTTTATCTATTGCTGAAAAGATTTGTTTTTACCATACATGTTGAAATTAATGCTGAAAGGGATAGTTCACCCAATAATGAAAATGACCCCATGATTTACTCCCCCTCAAGTCATCCTATGTGTGTATGACATTCTTCTTTCAGATGAACACAATCAGAGTTATATTAAAAAATGTCCTGGCTCTTCCAAGCTTTATAATGGCAGTGACTGTTGCTCTGTTTTTGAAGTCCATAAAAGTGCATCTATCCATCATAAAAGTGCATCTATCCATCATAAAAGTGCATCTATCCATCCATCATAAAAGTGCATCTATCCATCCATCATAAAAGTGCATCTGTCCATCATATAGCTGCTCCACACGGTTCCGGGGGGTTAATAAAGGAAGTGAATTGATGCGTTTGTGTAGGAAAATATCCATATTTAAAACTTTATAAAGTAAAGTTCCGGCCCTGAAACCCTTGAAGAGTTTTTCAGTCACAATATGGCGCCAGACAGTCAAACGACAGCATTAAGCATACAAGTAGTACCGGTCAAGATTACTCATAGTACCCGGATGATCGGGGTGTTATTCACTTTGGCGGTTGTTATCTGGGAATAACATACCGCAGGAATAGGCGATTGACCAATCAGAATCAAGTATTCCACAGAGCCGTGTAATAAATAAAGTTATTGTCTCTCAAAAGTAAGAGTCGACTCTGAGTCAATTAAACAAATTGTTTTTAAAATGAATCCCAAGCCGCTTCGTTGTGACGTCAAGACGAAACATTTGCATATTTCCCGCATTTTTGGCCTCGCTTAGCATTTTGATACAGTTCCCACACATGCACCTAAATAAATTCGGCAATTTATTCGTCTGTGTTAAGGCTGATTTATAGCCTGACAAGCCTACCCACATCAAGATGTTGGGTCTGGAAACTCACCATTGACAGGGCTCAATCTGAGGGGCGGGATAAACGGTTGTCTTTCAAATTCCCTCTGCATGCAATTGGATAGCGCCATGAGTGCCACAACCAAACAGAGCAAAGAAGAAGGTGAAACCGAGCTAACGTTAGTTGATAGACTTGCGCTGTATCCGGTCGGCGAAACTTCAAACTTATCGTCTTTTCTTAAGAATGACTTCAGTGCCGTTCTTTTCTCAAAGAAAAACTGAACTCCAAGTCTTCCAGAGTCGTGGCCAAGGCCGATTCAATAGACCGCTGTTCGCCAGCTTCTGTGTTTACGAGCAGCACGCAGAACCTCCGCAACTCTGCCGTGTATACGCATAATGTACTGTCTTTATAAAGTATCTTCTTATTAAACTGTTTGTACACTTACAAAGTTCCCAATGCTTATGTTTGCATGTAGGGACCCTCATTATGCTACCGTGTTAGTGTGAGGCTATTTTGAGCCTTGTTAGTGGTATTGACTAGCGATTTAATTTTACTTATTCTATGCCCTATATACTAGCGTTATAAGATAATCTGTTTTTAGAGATAAAACTCTTTACATTCGATTTTCATAAAAACGCATCCCAGAGAACGATCTACTCAGTAACCATGTGTTAAATTCCCCTAGGTTCATTTTTGACCGGAGTTGTCCTTTAACATGCATGCAAGTTAGCGCATAATCTGGGTTCATTGTGTGTTTTATTATTGTGTGCACTGAATTAGGTCCTCCACATAGACTGTAAAAAAATATGGACGTAGTGTCCGTGACGTCACCCATAGGATTCTGAAGAGCAGTTTTGAAGCGTAAAGTAGGGTCGAGATGGCAGCGCGTCATCGCGCATCACTCCCAGATAACAGAAAATGGGTAAAAAGGCGGGACATGGGCGGAGCTGAGGTGACGTGATGACTAACAGACAGCACATAAATGGCTATCCACCTGTCACTCAAAGTGGCCACGCCCTTAATTATGCAGAATTGTAAAGGTTTATATAATGTAAACGAATGAGTTATAAAAAAATTCACCTCACAGTTCTGGGGTTTCAGACAGTAACGAAGGCTCTTGACTTTCTCCAAGATGACGATATAAGTGTTTGTTTGTGATGCGTTTCGGCTTTTACACGTTAAATGTTTTTATGCTGTTAATGATGTTCGATGAGAACTAGTGGCTTGAATTAGCGCTATCGTGCTTCACAGCGACAGGGTTCAGAGCTATAAAGAGAGCTGTAAATACACTGTTATTGAACCCAAATGTGGCCATCATTTCATATTCTTCTTCCTCATGTATAATGAAAACCATTTCTTTATGCCAACATATATGATATCCTTGAAAATGAGACCCAAATATGATATTTTATTAATGATTGTGAAGAAGAGAAAGATATTTTAAAGTCAACACATTGATGTCCAAAGGCATGTTTTGGGATGTTTCATATCATATAAAGATTGGTTGAAGCATACACTGTGTGCCTTGCTAATATACCCAAAAAAAATCAAGAATTTTGTTTTCAGAATTCACTTTTTTTTTTTAGCAAGGTGTTATCGAATGTGATTTGTGACTAATGTTGTGCTACACTGGATTGATAGTTACGCTGAAGTTGATCAGATATAATGAACAGAACAGGAGTTTCTGTATTAACACGGTCAGTATTTTGGTCAAAATCCATTTCTTGTGTTTCCACTGGATGGATAGTATTGTGTGTTTCTGTGCTGTTACAGTATTACTGTGAGATCTGATGACTGTTTTTGATTTTTATATATATATATATTAATGTTGTCATTCACTGTTTCTTTCTACTTGATGTACATTTTTAAATCTTATTACATGACAAATCCTTTTTATATTGCTGTATGTGACATTACTGAATGTTTGAGTGGGTGAAAAATACACATCAAATTAAAATGTATTTTCCTCCACGAACCATCCATCTGCAAACGCAGCTGCGCTCATTACCTTTGAATTGTTTGTTATATTAAATTTATATAAAAATTTCATTTTTGAGTCAAACTGGTTCTTAACACATGTAAGAAGGGAATGCAAGTCAAATGTAACACTGACTGCAAGTTCATGTCAGCTCCGGTCTATTAAATATAAGATACATATTTTGATTTTAATTATGTATTAGTAAATGCTGAAATTTGAATTTCATATAACTTAAAAACAAATGCTTAAAGGTGCACTATGTAACTTTTTCAGTAAAATACCCAAAAACCACTAGGCAAGTGTTATATATTTTGTTCAGTTGAGTACTTAAAATATCCCAAATGTTTCCAACTATTTGTAAATCGTGAGAAATTTATATTTTAACCAATGAATCGGGACGTGTGAGGAAGTCGCCTGTCGATGGCGTTATATCTGCGTTACTCTCGGTTTCCTTTTTATTTTGCAGAAACGCTTTACTCTGGCTGCAGTGTGAAAAAGTGTCATAGCAGCCGCAGAGAGAACACACAGAGTAACGTCATCACATCATTTTCAACACACTCAGATGTGTCTGATATGATCAACAGAGCTGTGTTACCTCATACTCAATACCGGAAAATCGGAAGTGGCGCTGACGACTGTGGCATATAAAAGTCCCGCCAGCGACTATGTCGTCATAAAAGTCCCGCTTCTTGCTTGTGTGTTGTGTTTATCTTATTAACAATCTCTCCAGCGGTTCCTCAGCTCCACAACACTCGGTCCTGCTCTGCTTCACACTACAGTAACGTTAATAATCACATCCATCAACATGATTTCTGCCCGAGTCCTATCCCGATTCTTTCCCACCGGAAAGTGGGTCCAGTGGGTGAGATGGTGGTCCAGTGGGTTAAACCATGGAACTGATACGCAGAAGGTTGCTGGTTCGATCCCAGCGGTCACCACCAGTGTGTCCTTGAGCAAGGCACTTTACTCCATGTTGCTCCAGGGGGATTGTCCCTGTAATAAGGGCACTGTAAGTCGCTTTGAATAAAAGCGTCAAAATGCATTAATGTAAATGTAAGTCCACATGTCCCAAGATTCTGCGCTCAAACGTGGCGTCATCAAACTACCCCTTTGTTTTGAACAGGCGACCTCTAGTGGACGGAAAAGTTACATAGTGCATCTTTAAATCAAATATATCAGTTAATTCCATAGGCGCTATAGGCAACCTAGTAGAATTTTAAACTCTCATTGAATTACTTTTTGCCTGGCAAAAAGTATGACTCCACACATCAGATAGGGCTACTCAGAACATTCCTCTGCGTTCAGAGAGAAACTCCCTTAGACAAAGAAAACAACTCAACTCATTTACTGACCATTTCACATTCACAATAGACATGCTTTCATTTTATAGCATCCACCACGAAGACAAGATGTGCTGAAATGATGTTTGAAGTAAGTGAAGAATTTAGATTCTTAAGGAACGTTCACACCAAGAATGATAACTACAGTGGGGAGAATAAGTATTTTGCAGGTTTTCCTACTTACAAAGCATGTAGAAGTCAGTAATTTTTAATCATAGGTACTCTTCAACTGTGAGAGACGGAATCTAAAACAAAAATCCAGAAAATAACATTGTATGATTTTTAAATAATACATTTGCATTTTATTGCATGACATAAGTATTTGATCACCTACCAACCAGTAAGAATTCCGGCTCTCACAGACCTGTTAGTTTTTCTTTAAGAAGCCCTCCTGTTCTCCACTCATTACTGTATTAACTGCACCTGTTTGAACTCGTTACCTGTATGAAAGACACCTGTCTACACACTCAATCAAACAGACTCCAACCTCTCCACAATGGCCAAGACCAGAGAGCTGTGTAAGGACATTAGGGATAAAATTGTAGACCTGCACAAGGCTGGGATGGGCTCTAGGACAATAGGCAAGCAGCTTGGTGAGAAGGCAACAACTGTTGGCGCAATTATTAGAAAATGGAAGAAGTTCAAGAGGACGGTCAATCTCCCTCGGCCTGGGGCACCATGCAAGATCTCACCTCGTGGGGCATCAATGATCATGAGGAAGGTGAGGGATCAGCCCAGAACTACACAGCAGGACCTGGTCAATGACCTGAAGAGAGCTGGGACCACAGTCTCAAAGAAAACCATAAGTAACACACTTCACCGTCATGGATTAAAATCCTGCAGCGCACGCAAGATCCCCCTGCTCAAGCCAGCACATTTCCAGGCCCGTCTTGCCAATGACCATCTGGATGACCCAGAGGAGGAATGGGAGACGGTCATGTGGCCTGATGAGACAAAAATAGAGCTTTTTGGTCTAAACTCCACTCGCCGTGTTTGGAGGAAGAAGAAGGACGAGTATAACCCCAAGAACACCATCCCAACCGTGAAGCATGGAGGTGGAAACATCATTCTTTGGGGATGCTTTTCTGCAAAGGGGACAGGACGACTGCACTGTATTGAGGGGAGGATGGATGGGGCCATGTATCCCGAGATCTTGGCCAACAACCTCCTTCCCTCAGTTAGAGCATTGATGATGGGCCGTGGCTGGGTCTTCCAGCATGACAACGGCACCGAAACACACAGCCAGGGCAACTAAGGAGTGGCTCCGTAAGAAGCATCTCAAGGTCCTGGAGTGGCCTAGCCAGTTTCCAGATCTGAATCCAATAGAAAATCTTTGGAGGGAGCTGAAAGTCCGTATTGCCCAGCGACAGCCCCAAAACCTGAAGGATCTGGAGAAGGTCTGTATGGAGGAGTGGGCCAAATCCCTACTGCAGTGTGTGCAAACCTGGTCAAGAACTACAGGAAACGTATGATCTCTGTAACTGCAAACAAAGGTTTCTGTACCAAATATTACGTTCTGCTTTTCTGGTGTATCAAATACTTATGTCATGCAACAAAATGCTAATTAATTACTTAAAAATCATACAATGTGATTTTCTGGATTTTTAGATTCCGTCTCTCACAGTTGAAGAGTACCTATGATAAAAATTACAGACTTCTACATGTGTTGTAAGTGGGCAAACCTGCAAAATCGGCAGTATATCAAATACTTGTTCTCCCCACTTGTATATTACACTACTCACATCACATTCTCACATCACATTACTCACTTATAATACACTACTCACATCACATTACTCACTTATAATACACTACTCACTCACATTTCACCTATATAGTAGGTGAAAAACAGTATGCGACAAAATAAGTATGTCCAAATTCACAGTACTCATAAAAGAACAAGCAAAAAGTCCCCAGATGACCTACTACTTTACTATCCCATGAGGGGTATTAATGAATGACTCTGAAGTTACACAACTGACTGGTAGGTCATGTGATAATGACATGGCGAATGTAGAAGCAGATTACATTCATACTACACACATTCATACAATACAGAACATACTTTTTTAGCGGTTGTGAAGTAATTACTTTGTGAGTTTCAACTATATGAGATGCATCGCATGTCCAAATTTTTCACTTTGTGTGAGAAAATGGGTGGCCCTATAAAATGCCTGTTCTCTCACTCTTTGCGGATGCACTGCACACTATCCCAGAGAGAGAGAGAGAGAGAGATGGGGGGGGGGGGGGGGGGGGGGAATGGAAGATATGTGACAGGCTTGACAGACTCATGGATGAAGGGTGGAGGGGTTTCAGCTGGTAAGTATCATGTCAGATATGATGGCTCTCGCTCTGTCTCTAATGAGGGAGATCACCGTCTCCCACACCGTGTCAGGAAGCACCGACAAATCATCCGCACGTCACGCCGGGGCCCGGAGATGATATGTTGACAAATGCAGAGAGTTCACTCTTTTAATTGACACTAAGAGAGGGAAACGCTCCCGCTGCCGGGAGACAAGCGTGGAAAACAATGCGCGGGAGCAAAGAGGAGGGATCTGGAGGGAGAGAGAAGTGTCGGATGTGCATTGTTGGCACGGGATGTCATTCTCGGTGTTTGCGTTCAGACACCCTGCCATGATTAGAGGTGCGTTTCTCTGGGGCTGTCAGCAGTAAAACAGCACTCCGCATTGATACTGAGGGGAATATGCGGATGATTGAGGGATTTTATAAACATACAGGCATTGGCCGTTCATTTGCGAATGCGTTTGAGGCAAACTGAGAGATGTCGTTGTGATGACACACGTGGAGCTTCAGAAGAACTGTATATATTCTCAGACAGGCTTGTGGAAGATAAAAGCCACCCTATAGATGTGAATTTTTTTCCTCAGGCACAGCACTTTTTACAATGATATGCTAGTGGCTTTATATAAACTGCAGTTTGGTACAGTCTGTTGCAGGACAGCAGATGTGATTTCGTGGGACAATGGGGGACACGAGAAAGGGAGACAAATTTAGGCCTACTTTTATATATTAATATTGATTTACATTAGATGGAAAGCCTACTTGCAGTGACAGTGAATGACAGTAGGCTTTGTTAATTGTGACCGGCTCTGTGATTGGCACCAATTTGCCCAGGTTGATAACTGACCCACCAGTTCTGTCTACTAAATAAAGCCCTAATGGAACTGAATATAAAGTAGTAGGTACAATTCAATTTTATAGGCCCTGCTAAAATAAATGTCCGGTTGTTCCTTTTTAAGGTAAAAAGTTCCTTTTTTCTAACCTTCACTTTTCAGGTGCACACTGGGCTGGTTCCCTCCAGGTGGTCATCCGAGCTGTTTTTAGCAATGCGCCCATTTCACCAGCAGAGGGCAGAATAAACATGCGCTCGCTGGCCTGTGTATCTACTCCAGTGCATTTAAAGTGGGAGAAAAGCTTTGAAGTTACTCTTAAGTCATGCTATTTGGAAGTGTACCTTTGTAATGCCATGGTATTCTGTGAAGTAGGGTAATAACGATATGCTGACCATCTGATCTGATACCATGGTACAACCACAGTACTCTAAGGGAGAAAATACATTAAGATTAAAAAAAACAAAATCACAGTGGTAACAATAGAAGAGAAATGTAATTTAGCTTGAAATGTAATAAATCTGCTTTTTAGTTCAGCTGTCACAATGCGATCCAACTTTTAATAGTTTCACATTTAAGCTAACCTTTTATTTTCCTCATTACCAGGTAAAAAAACACCTCTGTCAATAAAAATAACAATATTTTCAACTCACTAACATGAAGCTGGACACCAAAGCCTCGACGTGAATCCTTGGGCGCGACAGCCTCTTTCCCGGATTTCCGACACTCTCGCGCCTAATTTTGCCCACATATGGAGATATCTGGCGTCTTATTTGAATACATACATAGGACACGATTTCAGTCTAATGGTTTCGGGTCAGTCCAGCATATAATTGTATATCTTGTTATTATGCTGCTCCCCGGATGCTAAATTGGCTCAGTGGGTGTGAATGTGGCGCCAAGGAAGCAGTTCCACCGCAATTGCGCTTGATATGAGATAACCTTAAACATCTCCTGTCATCGCTGTTGTCGTAAACTCGACACACAAAGAATGCCTCTTTAAAAACTGAAACCTAATGTAAAACTGTGAATTCCAGTTCAATCGAAGTATTCTTATTGTTATTTCTGGATATTCCTTCAAGGCTGCTGATTGTGCAGGCCATGCATACATACAAACAAATCTCTCTCTCTCTCTCTCTCTCTCTCTCTCTCTCTCTCTCTCTCTCTCTCTCTCTCTCTCTCTCTCTCTCTCTCTCTCTCTCTCTCTCTCTCTCTCTCTCTCTCTCTCTCTCTCTCTCTCTCTCTCTCTCTCTATATATATATATATATATATATATATATATATATATATATATATATATATATATATACAGTGTGGAAAATAAGTATTTGAACACCCTGCTATTTTGCAAGCTCTCCCACTTGGAAATCATGGAGGGGTCTGAAATTGTCATCGTAGGTGCATGTCCACTGTGAGAGACATAATCTAAAAAAAAAATCCAGATACCACAATATATGATTTTTTAACTATTTATTTGTATGATACAGCTGCAAATAAGTACTTGAACACCTGTCTATCAGCTAGAATTCTGACCCTCAAAGACCTGTTAGTCTGCCTTTAAAATGTCCACCTCCACTCCATTTATTATCCTAAATTAGATGCACCTGTTTTAGGTCGTTAGCTGCATAAAGACACCTGTCCACCCCATACAATCAGTAAGAATCCAACTAATAACATGGCCAAGACCAAAGAGCTGTCCAAAGACACTAGAGACAAAATTGTACACCTCCACAAGGCTGGAAAGGGCTACGGGGAAATTTCCAAGCAGCTTAGTGAAAAAAGGTCCACTGTTGGAGCAATCATTAGAAAATGGAAGAAGCTAAACATGACTGTCAATCTCCCTCGGACTGGGGCTCCATGCAAGATCTCACCTCGTGGGTTGTCAATGATCCTAAGAAAGGTGAGAAATCAGCCCAGAACTACACGGGAGGAGCTGGTCAATGACCTGAAAAGAGCTGGGACCACCGTTTCCAAGGTTACTGTTGGTAATACACTAAGACGTCATGGTTTGAAATCATGCATTGCACGGAAGGTTCCCCTGCTTAAACCAGCACATGTCAAGGCCCGTCTTAAGTTTGCCAATGACCATTTGGAAGATCCAGAGGAGTCATGGGAGAAAGTCATGTGGTCAGATGAGACCAAAATAGAACTTTTTGGTTATAATTCCACTAAACGTGTTTGGAGGAAGAAGAATGATGAGTACCATCCCAAGAACACCATCCCTACTGTGAAGCATGGGGGTGGTAGCATCATGCTTTGGGGGTGTTTTTCTGCACATGGGACAGGGCAACTGCACTGTATTAAGGAGAGGATGACTGGGGTCATGTATTGCGAGATTTTGGGGAACAACCTCCTTCCCTCAGTTAGAGCATTGACGATGGGTCAAGGCTGGGTCTTCCAACATGACAATGACCTGAAGCACACAGCCAGGATAAACAAGGAGTGGCTCTGTAAGAAGCATATCAAGGTTCTGGCGTGGCCTAGCCAGTCTCCAGACCTAAACCCAATAGAGAATCTTTGGAGGGAGCTCAAACTCCGTGTTTCTCAGCGACAGGCCAGAAACCTGACTGATCTAGAGAAGATCTGTGTGGAGGAGTGGGCCAAAATCCCTCCTGCAGTGTGTGCAAACCTGCTGAAAAACTACAGGAAACGTTTGACCTCTGTAATTGCAAACAAAGGCTACTGTACCAAATATTAACATTGATTTTCTCAGGTGTTCAAATACTTATTTGCAGCTGTATCATACAAATAAATAGTTAAAAAATCATACATTGTGATTTCTGGATTTTTTTTTTTTTGATTATGTCTCTCACAGTGGACATGCATCTACGATGACAATTTCAGACCCCTCCATGATTTCTAAGTGGGAGAACTTGCAAAATAGCAAAATAGTGCTCAAATACTTATTTTCCTCACTGTACCTCGGTTTTTTTAACTACAGTTTTCAGTTCAGTTCGGTTCTGATGGCTTGTCACATCAGTTTTTTGTTATTCTATTCTTAGCCGACAGGAACAGCAAGAGGTTAAGGAGAAAAAAATACTATTTTTGTTATAGCAATACTCTCTTTATTTAACTTAAAATACTTTAAAAATTTACTTCAAAAGCACATTCCTAGTGTATTGTATAATTTTTTTTTTTAAATATATATATATATATATATATATATATATATATATATATATATATATATATATATATATATATATAGCCTATATATAGATAAAGATTTAGCTTTTCAGAGCTGTACAGCAATATTTAAGTGTGAAATTGAATGAATAAATGTACAAATAAAACGCTACATTGACTTCACTATAAAATTGATTCTTATTAAAGCTACTGTATTAAAGTTTTTCAGTCAAGAGCAGTGAGGGATTTTCTCTTTGTCTTTTGTTGTTTTATTAACATTAAAGGGATAGTTCACTCCAAAATGGAAATACTGTCATCGATTACTCACACTCAAGTTGTGTCAAACCTGAATATACTTCTTTCTTCTGTTTGAAACCAAACAGTTGCTGGTCCCCATTGTAGGAAATAATAATATAGAAGTCAATGGCTACCATCTGTCTGGTATTCAACGGTCTGTGTTCAACAGAAGAAATTAATACAGGTTTGGAACAACATTAGAGTTAGTAAATAATGACAGAATTTTAGAGTGAACTGTCCCTTTAAGGACTTGCGGCAGCGTGATCGCTAGTCACTTTAAGACCTGCATGCATCTAATATACAGACACACTTCGATTTTACTTTCACTTTACTTTCACGTTTTGGCGCTCTGTAATATGTGGCGTGAGAGATCACTGTTCAAGAGGAGCTTGCGAAAGGACGTTACACAGCGAAACATGAATTAACGTAAGAAAAATATGTTGAAAGATACAGCCCAACTTACCGGAATCCATATCATGTCTCACGGAAAATTTTCGGTTAACGCGACCTCTGGTCGGTCCAACAACACAACTTTGTGATGTTTGCGATTGTTCAGTGATACTCTGGTTTCGGGAAACAGCGACTCGAACCATTCTGATAACAACAGAACTCACACCGGAAATGCACCCTAGTATGGCAAGCCGTTTTGACTTTTTATTCATTCCCAGGATATGAATTCTTGTCTTGATATCAACAATTCAATTTTCACTAGTTAAAAGGCTAATTATTTTAAATCAGGAATTACATATCCACTAGTAAAAATGTGAATTATTGATATCAACAATGACACCATCGCTCACAGAAATACGAGTTCTTGATATTAAGAATTGAATTTCAACTAGTAAAAACTATAATTCTTGATATTTGTAATTGTATTTTCACTAGTGAAATGTCACCATAGGCTGCCATTCAAATTCAATTGTTGATCAAGAATTGAATTGCTAGTAAAAATGTTAATTTCCGATATCATGAATGTGATTGTTAGATTGTAAGTCATTTTAGAAATCTGAAATTATATTGATATCAGAAATACATTTTCAGATATCAAGAATTAACATTTCAACTAATGAAAATTGAATTCTTGATATCAGGAATTTATAGTTTTACTAGTAAAGTAATTATATTGACTTTATAATTAAGAACACAATTAAGAATTGGATTTCTGATATGTAAAATTGGAATTTCAACTAGTAAGAAATCAATTCTTGATATCAACAATTGAATTAAATGGCAGCCTGGTGACGTTGAAAATACAAGATATCAAGAATGATAGTTTTTACTAGTTGAAATTTAATTCTTGATGTGATTTCTGCGAGTGATGGTGTCATTGTTGATATATATATAAAAAAAATGTATTAGTGGAAATGTTATTCCTGATATCAAAAATAAGCATTTTAACTACTGAAAATTGAATTGTTGATATCAATTCATATCCTGTGAATGATTAAAAGTCAAAACGGCTTGCCACACCCCAGTTCAGTTCTTATCAACACTGATTAAAAACAAAATACAGAGCAGAGGGGACAAGTCACTCCCTTCCAAACACCCTACACCTATGTGTCATCAAATATGGTGGCAAAACTGTACAATAAAGTCCCATTAGTTTACTCTGACCATGAGTCTCTAACTTATATAACCACACACAGTAACACAGACATAATGAAGACATGTCTCTCCGCTGAAGCATGTTTTGAATGTAAGGACTGGTGGCAGTTTGGTTGCTATATGCCTGATACAGCCCTCTTTGCATTTCCCTCCTCAACTTGAAACAGGGAGGAAATTTCAGGGAGGCAAAAGAACAACAGAGCTAATTAGCCGCGCGGAGCTGACAGAGCGAAGCCAAATGGCTGCCAGCCAACCCAGCAGAGGAAGGAGACCCAATGTTCAGCAGGATCGATGGAGGAGACCACTTCATTAAAGACCCCCTGGAACAGAGAGAGAGAGAGGGTCTGTTTAATTAAGTCTGCGCTTCAGGGTCTAACAGCCGCCGTACAGACACTGCTGTCACCGAGTCCGCCCTTCTCTAGTGTGGCTCTCTCCTCTACACCAGGGGCCTCCTGGAAGTGTGGGTACCTGAGGCTGTGTACATCAATCTAAACCGTTACACCACGGTATATGTGTCATCCAGCATGTCTTTTGCTCTGTCCGTCAAGACAAATAAATAAATAATCAAGTGATAAGGTATGAAGATGTTCAGTCCAATGAACATTGCAAATGACACAGGGAACGAGTGTACATCAATATAAACCATATTCACAAACATATAAAGCATGTTTGTGGGTTTCTACAAGCATTTACGTGTAATAAACATACAATTATATATTAAACGAACATATGGCACGAACATAAATTCATTAAATGTATGGGGTTTTGAGTATAACATTTTTAAAACAAACACACACTATTTTAACGATCTGAGCACATGGTCTGAAGCAAATGGCGCAGGTGCACTTAGGGCGTGTCCGAATCCGCTTTTGCTAGATTAACGGCGGAAAAAATGGTCCGCGCGCCCAGCGCATGGTCTAAAAGGGTTGTGCCTATATATTAGCTTCAGGCTGATTATCTTCCGTATTCAACTTAGGGAAAAAGTGTAGCGCCCGCACCTCTCGCAGTTCAAAATGATTACGCTACGCAATGTCATCAGACGTAGCTTAATCATTTTGAACTGCGAGAGGCGCGGGCGCTACACTTTTTCCCTAAGTTGAATACGGAAAACGATCGGCTGAAAGCTAGATCATTTACTTTATAAAGTTTTAAATATGGATATTTTTCTTACTCAAATGCACCACTTCACTTAAGAAGGCCTTTATTAACCCCGGGAGTCGTGTGGAGCAGTTATATGATGGACAGATGCACTTTTATGGACTTCAAAAACAGAGCAACATTCACTGCCATTATAAAGCTTGGAAGAGCCAGGACATTTTTAATATAACTTTGATTGTGTTCGTCCGAAAAAAGAATGTCATATACACCTATGGCTTGAGGGTGAGTAAATCATGGGCTAATTTTCATTTTTGGGTGAACTAACCCTTTAATGAGTCATGACATGGGTGTTTTTTTGGCATAAAGTGCAACCAATCAGAAGCCCCGTTTCCACCGAAATTACCCGGAACAATTTGTACCAGGAACTTTTTTTACAGGAACTTTTTTTCCCCCAGACCTGCTACTGTCTGCGTTTCCACTGTGGTCTAAAGTATCATGAAGATTAGGAAAATTAGTCCAGAGACGTGGGACTGTGCGCGGCCGCTCCTCCCAGTCACCGATGGACAGTAATCACTTTTGTGCAACACTGTTTGCAACAATAACAAGTATAGAGGAGATGCAAGCAGCGCTGGTTATGTATTGGTTTACTAAAGAGGTAATTAACAAAACGGCGGAAAAGAGACGAGCACTGATACTAAAGTGTATTCTGAAAGCTCGTAAACGTGCCCCATCAGACAGAAAGAGCAAGACTGATAGCTCAACCAATCAGCATGTTCAGCGCCCAAGTCCCACCCCCGAAAGTTCCTGAATTTTGAAAAAGTACCACCTCGCGAGCAGGGCCGTTTGGAGGGGGAAATATTTACCCGGAACTTCATTTAGACTGGTTCCTGCGGTCGAAACACACCGAGTACCAGCCCAAAGTTCCTAGTTCCTGGGGAAAGTTCCTGCGGTGGAAACGCGGCTAGAGTCTCATCTCCCATTCCCTTTAAAAGCCAGTTGCGCTCACGCCATGGCTGATTTACTATTCAGCGGAAATCCTGGAAATTCAGGACAGACTGAACGCTTCTCCAGATCTGCTGCGCGATCCGGTGTGTGTAATAAGCAGAGTGTACGCGCGTTGAGCACCGCCTATAGGCCTATAGTTTATGTAGATAATCCAAATTTTAGCCCAATTTGAATATCTTCGACCTACATCAAAACAACACGATTTGAGGTTTTGTTGTTGTGACTCCTCTAGCATGTGAACACTGCTCGCCTGTACACTGACCACCTCATGCCACCTACAGTGACGGACAAAGAGAGCGAGTGTCCAACATGAAAAGGGGTTCATGCATATTGAAAACACAGCAGGTTTTCTCAGTCAAGAAAAAGCAAGGTGGAGAAAAAAAGGCAACGTCTCAAAGCTATCTGAAACACCTAATGTATCACCCCTCTGTCTAATCCATATTTCCCTAAGAGCTTTATAGAACAAATTGCTGCTAGACTTTGCATTTCAATGGAGTTCATTAATGCATATTCAGTTTGCTTATGATAGAGCGGAGAATGCGCCCGCCGGGACTCTCTCTCAGTGTTCTGCCAATGAGAACGGCTACATCGTGTTTCCATTTTAGTTTAATGCAGCCCTCGCTAATGCATTTGAACGGCAGGGATCTCCCTTGATTTGAATCTTTGCATCAGGGCAATTAGGATCTCTTACATCTGTCAGTGTGCGATCAAACACTGTGCCATGACCTGTGCTGTCGAGCAGAAAGAGTGACGTTCAATGTCTGTAGTTTTTGTGAGTTTCATCCGATCTCATGGGGAAATTTTAATATTTTACGAGGTGGTGATGGTCTAGGTCAGATCTGGACTTCTTACACTGTTGGCAACCCTGGTCTAGGTCTAAGCCTAACTGTCACTGAGCCGTAACAGATCATACAGATTTTGGCCCACTAGCTATAAAAAAACAAAACTGCATGCATCAGACATAACAACCCAGTGTTTGGGTAGTTTTTGTGTTACCCAGATCATGGGTCAGACATAACAACCCAGTGTTTGGGTAGTTTTTGTGTTACCCAGGTCCTGGGTCAGACGTAACAACCCAGTGTTTGGGTAGTTTTTGTGTTACCCAGGTCCTGGGTCAGGCGTAACAACCCAGTGTTTGGGTAGTTTTTGTGTTACCCAGGTCCTGGGTCAGGCGTAACAACCCAGTGTCTGGGTAGTTTTTGTGTTACCCAGATCCTGGGTCAGGCGTAACAACCCAGTGTTTGGGTAGTTTTTGTGTTACCCAGATCCTGGGTCAGGTGTAACAACCCAGTGTTTGGGTAGTTTTTGTGTTACTCAGATCCTGGGTCAGACGTAACAACCCAGTGTTTGGGTAGTTTTTGTGTTACCCAGATCCTGGGTCAGGTGTAACAACCCAGTGTTTGGGTAGTTTTTGTGTTACTCAGATCCTGGGTCAGACGTAACAACCCAGTGTTTGGGTAGTTTTTGTGTTACCCAGATCCTGGGTCAGACGTAACAACCCAGTGTTTGGGTAGTTTTTGTGTTACCCAGATCCTGGGTCAGACGTAACAACTCAGTGTTTGGGTAGTTTTTGTGTTACCCAGATCCTGGGTCAGACGTAACAACCCAATGTTAGGGCAGGTTTTGTGTTACCCAGATCCTGGGTCAGACGTAACAACCCAGAGTTTGGGTAGTTTTTGTGTTACCCAGATCCTGGGTCAGACGTAACAACCCAGTGTTAGGGCAGGTTTTGTGTTACCCAGATCCTGGGTCAGACGTAACAACCCAGTGTTTGGGTAGTTTTTGTGTTACCCAGATCCTGGGTCAGGCGTAACAACCCAGTGTTTGGGTAGTTTTTGTGTTACCCAGATCCTGGGTCAGACGTAACAACCCAGTGTTAGGGCAGGTTTTGTGTTACCCAGATCCTGGGTCAGACGTAACAACCCAGTGTTTGGGTAGTTTTTGTGTTACCCAGATCCTGGGTCAGACGTAACAACCCAGTGTTAGGGCAGTTTTTGTGTTACCCACATCCTGGGTCAGTCGTAACAACCCAGTGTTTGGGCAGTTTTTGTGTTACCAGATCCTGGGTCAGACGTAACAACCCAGTGTTTGGGTAGTTTTCGTGTTACCCAGATCATGGGTCAGATGTAACAACCCAGATTTTGGGTAGTTTTTGTGTTACCCAGATCATGGGTCAGACGTAACAACCCAGTGTTTGGGTAGTTTTTGTGTTACCCAGATCATGGGTCAGACGTAACAACCCAGTGTTTGGGTAGTTTTTGTGTTACCCAGATCATGGGTCAGACGTAACAACCCAGATTTTGGGTAGTTTTTGTGTTACCCAGATCATGGGTCAGACGTAACAACCCAGTGTTTGGGTAGTTTTTGTGTTACCCAGATCCTGGGTCAGACGTAACAACCCAGTGTTTGGGTAGTTTTTGTGTTACCCAGATCCTGGGCCAGACGTAACAACCCAGTGTTTGGGTAGTTTTTGTGTTACCCAGATCATGGGTCAGACGTAACAACCCAGTGTTTGGGTAGTTTTTGTGTTACCCAGATCATGGGTCAGACGTAACAACCCAGATTTTGGGTAGTTTTTGTGTTACCCAGATCATGGGTCAGACGTAACAACCCAGTGTTTGGGTAGTTTTTGTGTTACCCAGATCCTGGGTCAGACGTAACAACCCAGTGTTTGGGTAGTTTTTGTGTTACCCAGATCCTGGGCCAGACGTAACAACCCAGTTTTTGGGTAGTTTTTGTGTTACCCAGATCATGGGTCAGACGTAACAACCCAGTGTTTGGGTAGTTTTTGTGTTACCCAGATCATGGGTCAGACGTAACAACCCAGTGTTTGGGTAGTTTTTGTGTTACCCAGGTCCTGGGTCAGGTGTAACAACCCAGTGTTTGGGTAGTTTTTGTGTTACCCAGATCCTGGGTCAGGCGTAACAACCCAGTGTTTGGGTAGTTTTTGTGTTACCCAGATCCTGGGTCAGGCGTAACAACCCAGTGTTTGTGTAGTTTTTGTGTTACTCAGATCCTGGGTCAGACGTAAGAACCCAGTGTTTGGGTAGTTTTTGTGTTACCCAGATCCTGGGTCAGACGTAACAACCCAGTGTTAGGGCAGTTTTTGTGTTACCCAGATCCTGGGTCAGACGTAACAACCCAGTGTTTGGGTAGTTTTTGTGTTACCCAGATCATGGGTCAGACGTAACAACCCAGTGTTTGGGTAGTTTTTGTGTTACCTAGATCCTGGGTCAGGCGTAACAACCCAGTGTTTGGGTAGTTTTTGTGTTACTCAGATCCTGGGTCAGATGTAACAACCCAGTGTTTGGGTAGTTTTTGTGATACCCAGATCCTGGGCCAGACGTAACAACCCAGTGTTTGTGTAGTTTTTGTGTTACCCAGATCCTGGGTCAGACGTAACAACCCAGTGTTAGGGCAGTTTTTGTGTTACCCAGATCCTGGGTCAGACGTAACAACCCAGTTTTTGTGTTACCCAGATCATGGGTCAGACGTAACAACCCAGTGTTTGGGTAGTTTTTGTGTTACCCAGATCATGGGTCAGACGTAACAACCCAGTGTTTGGGTAGTTTTTGTGTTACCCAGATCATGGGTCAGACGTAACAACCCAGTGTTTGGGTAGTTTTTGTGTTACCCAGATCATGGGTCAGACGTAACAACCCAGTGTTTGGGTAGTTTTTGTGTTACCCAGATCATGGGTCAGACGTAACAACCCAGTTTTTGGGTAGTTTTTGTGTTACTCAGATCATGGGTCAGACGTAACAACCCAGTGTTTGGGTAGTTTTTGTGTTACTCAGATCATGGGTCAGACGTAACAACCCAGTGTTTGGGTAGTTTTTGTGTTACCCAGATCATGGGTCAGATGTAACAACCCAGTGTTTGGGTAGTTTTTGTGTTACAAGACTCTACTTTAAAATGTCTTGTTTAATTCAATGTTTTACTTTACTTTAATTATTTGTGAAACTGACAATCAATTTCTGGGTGAAAATCTATTTAAAATAAATCCTACACCAAATTTTCTGTTCAAGATTCACAAATACAATGATCAAGTTCAGGTGTCTATGAGGGAAAAAGCAAATCAGAAGACCTTAACACGCTTCCTCAGCTGACGATAGACTTCACTTCAGTGTGTGCTGAACATAAGTGGATGAGAAGACAAAACAAGAGAAGAGAGGAATATGAAAGCATGGGTTCCCCCTCCTCTCAGAGCTGTCACCATCGGGAGACAAGCCTCTTTTCTGTCGTTCACTGAGACGGAGAGCTGATTAACAGCAGTTCTTCTGTGCCCCCTCCATCCACAGAAACCCCCACAACACACTCACCATGCAAATGTGTTTGTCACTCTGACAGTATGTCTCAATTAAGGCAGACAGCGAGGAATCTCCGCACGGGGGACTCCTGTCTACTCCGCCGCACGCCTGACTGACCCCCTACCACACACAACACAGTCACCCGTCCCAAAGACAGATTGTGAAGAATGCAAAGGACAAAGCAAAAGTACAGAGACCAAAAGCATAGACGGAGTCGGCCGAGTGACAGCGCAGGAAACACCTGAGCAGAAGCACGGAAACAACAAGCGTGTGAAGAGACAGAAACAGAGAGAGTTGACAAGAGCCTGTTGCTACATTAAAGACGACACAACACTGTGATAACAGCAACATGAGCGGCCACAATAAACCAGAACGGACTCAGAGTCCGTCTTAATATAATTATACTGTTTAAGGTCATGTTTAGGGATGGAAATCAATGGAAATATTGAATATTCTGCTATTTTTCAGTATACACCAAATATCACAGCTCTGCAACTTGAGAAATGTTTGGTGGGTTGGTAAGATTTTTTAACATTTTTGAATGAAGTCTCTTCTCACCAAGACTGTATTTATCTGATCAAATTTTGTGAAATAATATTATAATTTAAAATAAACCTACCCAAACACTGGGTTATGTCTGACCCAGGACCTGGGTAACACAAAAACTACCCAAACACTGGGTTGTTACGTCTGACCCAGGACCTGGGTAACTTAATAACTACCCAAACACGGGATTGTTACGTCTGACCCAGGATCTGGGTAACACAAAAACTGCCCAAACACTGGGTTGTTACGTCTGACCCAGGATCTGAGTAACTCAAAAACTACCCAAACACTGGGTTGTTACGTCTGACCCAGGACCTGGGTAACACAAAAACTACCAAAACACTGGGTTGTTACGTCTGACCCATGATCTGCATAACACAAAAACTACCCAAAAACTGGGTTGTTACGTCTGGCCCAGGATCTGGGTAACACAAAAACTACCCAAACACTGGGTTGTTACGTCTGACCCAGGATCTGGGTAACACAAAAACTACCCAAACACTGGGTTGTTACGTCTGACCCATGATCTGGGTAACACAAAAACTACCCAAAATCTGGGTTGTTACGCCTGACCCATGATCTGGGTAACACAAAAACTACCCAAACACTGGGTTGTTACATCTGACAAATGATCTGGGTAACACAAAAACTACTCAAACACTGGGTTGTTACGTCTGACCCATGATCTGGGTAACACAAAAACTACCCAAACACTGGGTTGTTACGTCTGACCCAGGATCTGGGTAACACAAAAACTACCCAAACACTGGGTTGTTACGTCTGACCCAGGATCTGGGTAACACAAAAACTACCCAAACACTGGGTTGTTACGTCTGACCCATGATCTGGGTAACACAAAAACTGCCCAAACACTGGGTTGTTACGTCTGACCCATGATCTGGGTAACACAAAAACTGCCCAAACACTGGGTTGTTACGTCTGACCCATGATCTGGGTAACACAAAAACTGCCCAAACACTGGGTTGTTACGTCTGACCCAGGATCTGAGTAACTCAAAAACTACCCAAACACTGGGTTGTTACATCTGACCCAGGACCTGGGTAACACAAAAACTACCAAAACACTGGGCAAAACACATTATCCTATATAATGATGCTGGAAATTCTGCTTTGATCACATAATAAACTACATTTTAAAATATATTGACATTGAAAAGTTTATTTGAAATTATTATCAGTGTTGTAAACAGTTGTGCTGCTTCATATCTGTGTGTTAACCATGATCATTTTAGGATTTTTAATGAATAGAAATCATCTTTATTTATTTGAAATATAAATCTTTTGTTACATTATAAATGTTTGGTAACACTTTACAATACGTGTGCACAGTAATGGAATAATTCATGTTCATAACCCCATACATTACTTTGGTCATTTTGACCAGAAATTAATTTTTGAATTTTAAATGTGTGTTCATCGAAGTGGTTCAAGACCTTAGGACTTTTGTCACACTTGAACCACGACTGCACAAAAAAATTAAAACTGGATCCGAGTAGTTTATGTGGTTGAAATAATAAAGAAAAAGAAACAAACCTTCCCTCGCGGGTCAATTTGACCCCCATTGGAATGATTGGAATGCTTCAGTACTCATAGAAAAACCTTCAAAATGCTCAAAATTAAAACAGAACTTTACCAAAAATGCTTTTATAATGTCTAAATTGTGTATCTGAATGTATACTGAAGAAAAATTAGTTTAGGATCCAGCGGAACGGCTCATTGCTCCATATAGAGCTATAAGGACATCACGTGGCGAGAGTCATGACATTCAATTCAATTCACATTTATTTGCATAACGCTTTTCACAATGCATATCATATCAAAGCAGCTTTACAGAAAATTAATGCGTCTATATTACAATTTAGAGTCCAAGTTATGGATTTCAGAAAATGTACATATACAAATCACTCAGTTAGCTAACAATGTATTATTTTAAGTTGTATTATGTATTATTATTAAGTTGAATATCATATTATAATTATTTTTTATTCCACTTTTTTTTTTACAAGAGGTCAGCAGAGACACCCAATATGAGCTGAATAAACAGGGTTATTCATGAAATGTTGAGTTATTTTGAATTTAAGTTAAAAGAATGTGAAGAATGTGCTTAAATTATATTATTTAATGAGAAAATCTAGTAATTTACAGGTAAATAAAAAAAAAAATAGAACATTTCCCAAAAATAGCATTAAAAAAAGAAAAAATATTATAAAATTTTATTTATATAAGATATCTGTACAAAAAAAAAGAAGTATAATTTTAGGTTCCCTTTCGAAAGGGAACTCGCGCTGCGTCAGCTGACACTACGGGGAACGACTCCAGCGTGACAGGTGCCTGAAATCACAATCAAAAAACGTCAATCCTATTGACCGGTGACAGCCTATGATGTCATCAAGGTGTGACCAGGAAGTATATAAGGGCGCCTTGCCAACATGACAGCATCTCTTCGTCTTCAGGGACTGTTTTGCCTGTCTTCACGTAAAGCGTCTACAAGAAGGATAACGATGAAGTGTGCTGAGAAGCAACGCCACTTCCGCAGGTGTGTTGAACGTGTACCAGGGATACACACACACTTTGCGTTTACTGTCTGGGAGAAGAGCATGCACGAGAGGTTCTTGAGGGAGCCTCCTGTGCAAATTGCGAGCGTTTTTCCCCTGAGAACGCTCCGCTCTCGTCTGGACCTCTTCTCGAGAGGAGAGGTTTCAGCATCTGGGAACGGCCCCGGTCGAGCTGAGGCTGAGCGGCGTCTAACATCATATGGTTCCCAGATGAATCTGGCTCGCCGCTTGGAGACAGGTGTGGTTCTCGTGGGCGATCCAGGTCGCGAGAGGCGGACTTTGGAGGAGGAGCAGGATTTATGTTCCTCCTCCTCATCTGCTGCTCTTCCACTCGAGCAGAGGATGGAGGAAGAGGCTGGTGAGTCAGTTGAGGCTGAAGCCTCTCAACCATCCTGTCCCATGTACGAGGAGTTGCTGGAGGTGATGGAACGTGCTGCGGGTAGACTGCAGCTGCCTGGCGGCGCGTGAGGAGAAAGGCTGAGCGTCCAAACAGTGTGGACAATCGGTTTCTCTCCGCCCATGACCTCCCAACTCCTGGGAGTCTTCCATTCCTTCCAGATTTCCATCAGCAGATCTCGAGGGGATGGAAGAAACCATACTCAGCCCGCATCTATCGGCATTAGCGAGCTAATTTCGCTGATGTCGAGGGACTGCCCGAAGCTGGGTATGTGTCAGTGCCGCCCGTGGACGAGATGTTTTGCTAACTATCTCGCCTCTGGGCGGCCGTCGACACTGAGGGCTCCCACCCTGCCGGCAAAACCACTTAGAAGCGACTTCTCGCCTGAATGGCAGGGCGTACATGTCAGCGGGTCACGCTGTGGCGGCTTTGCACACCACAGCGGTGTTGCAGGCTTACCAGGCGGACCTGTTGAGGGACCTCGATCAGGGGGAGGGACTACCCCCTGATGCGATAGTCGAGTTGCGCCGGACCGCGGATTTCGCTCTCCGGGCCACCAAACAAATAGCGCTCTCCATCGGTCATTCGATGGCGGCGATGGTGGCCACGGAGAGGCATCTGTGGTTAAACCTTGTGGACATCGGGGAGAAAGAGAAGTCCTTTCTCCTTGATGCCCCGGTTTCGCCATCTGAACTTTTCAGCACCTCCGTCGAAGCGGTGGTGGGAAAGTTCGGAGAGGCGAAGGCGCGCTCAGCAGCATTTAGAACATGCATTCCGCTGAGGTCCGGGACCGCGCCCAGGCAGTCGGGTGTCCCTGGCCCGTCACGGTCTGAGGGCTGGAGGCAGGACCAGCGAACCAGCATCGCCTCTCGAGCGCCCCCTCCGTGGAGGACTGGTGCGCAGAGGAGGCGGGACACCCGCAACAAGAGGAGGAAGGAAGCCGGAGCTGGAAACCGGAACCAACGGAGGCAGCACGATAGGACTCCGCCCCCTAGGGCGCGCAGATGAGCGTTGCTTTTCCCTTCCTCTTGCCTCTTTCCCCGGGCGCTTTACATCAGGCCGATGGGCCTATGATGAGCAGATATGTAAGATCTGACGACCCGCCTCGCTTGTTTGGTGAGTGCCGCCTCTCCGTGTTATCTCTCCCACCCCTCTTGCCCGAGGGCTTGTAGTGTCGAGGGCGAGCTGTGTTTTCCTAGCTGTGAAGTGTGAAGTAGCTGACGACCAGGTATGAATTCATGCATGAGCTGTAGTGAGATCTGCGCCCAGCTCTGTGGGGCTTTGGGAAGGTTTTTTTTTGGGGCCTCATTGTTTTATAAGGGGTGATAATATTTCTTTCCCGAGCCCTGAGTAGATCTAGTGCAGACTTAGCGTCGCACCACTTGGCCTGGGCTTCGTTAAGGATGGGGGGCGTTCCCTTTTAAGAAAGGTTTGTTCGCCCCTGGCCTGTCTTTTAAGTTAAAAACAGGGCTTTGTTTCTGCATCCTTGATTCAAGCCTCCTCTTATTACAGAGTCGTCCGGCCAAGGCCCGCCCCCTTCTCTGCGTTCTGGGGTTATTGAGTAATGCAGTCTAGGTGTTGCAGCAGGGATAGCGACTTTGCCAGTGGTCGTGGGGTGGGTTTAAGCGTCTTTCGCTTTATTTGCTGTTCCCGCCTTTCAGAGCTTGTGTGGCCGCCACCTTCTGGCGGCCCCCGGCCTCATCCTGGAGGATGGCATGGCCGGTGGGTTGCATATTTGTATGATATTTTCACCCTTGCTCTATGTCTTCTGCTCCACCTTCTTTAGGGCTCGGGTTGAGCTGAACATCGAACAACCTTCTGTTGCCGGTTTTGGTCGGATGCTCCCCTGAGGCCCGAACATTGCCAATGGCTGACGCCTTCGCATGTATGGCAGGCCGCTGTATGAAAAAGTAAGACAGCCGCCCCGAAGCAGGTGACGTAAGTTGTACTCCCCTCGCTTTAGAGGGTTTGTTAAGAATTTGTTTGCTGAGAGCACTGCTGTTGGCAATGTGATTAGGTTCATGTCTGTAGGCACTGCCCGTGAGACTGCGCCGTCATGGAGGCCATCTAGCCTCTGGGATGGAGCCAGCCCCAGGTGCGGGCATATGAAGGCCAGCTGGTTGTGAGTAGCCAGCTTGGGCAGTCTGGGCAGCAGACTCCAGGACAGGTAGTAGGCATCAACAGGCCTCCTTGCAAGAGAGTCTCAACGCCGCGGCCCATAAGTGTGCCCCGGAGGCTTTTCTCCATCGACGTCGACTTCAGCAGAAACCTCGTCAACTAGTAGGCCCTTTTTGGCCTCCTTGGGGATGAGTCCCCAGGTGCTAACTGGATGTCCAGGTCTTCGTCAGCAGCAGACAGCTACCGTCAGCCCGGGCGCAGCAGCCAGCTTTCCTCTAATCGCGGCAGGGTCCATAGAATCTGCAGGCCTCCTATTTGGAGGTAGGCCCTGCCAGGCCTCCCTGAGGGGTAGGCTCCCGGCTTTTGGGTTACCTTGGCTCAGGTGGTAGGCCCTACCAGGCCTCCCTGAGAGCCTGCTGTGGGTAGCAGGCTTTGTCCGGTCTCCCCTGAGGGGGTATTACTGGGCATTAGTCCCTCGACGGCTGGCACAAGCTGCTAGTAGGTGGTAGGCGCTACCAGGCCTCCCTAAGAGCCTGCTTTGGGGTAAGCAGGCTCACTTGACCTCCCCTGTGGGGGCGTTCCCTGGCTCCAGTCACTGGATGGCTAGCATGAGGTGCTAGTAGGTAGTAGGCCTCACCCGGCCTCCCTGAGGGCGAGTTCCAGGTTCCCAGTCGCTGTGGCGGTGAGCATGAAGTGCTATGAGTAGCACGTTCTGCTATCAGGTGGTAGGCACTGGGCCTCCCTGAGATCGTTCCCCGGTCCCCAGTTTCGGTAACGGATCGTGGCATGGGTTGCTAACAGGTAGCAAGCTGCACGGGGCTTCCCTGTGGGATTCGCTGTGGAGTAGTAGGCCTCACGTGGCCTCCTCTGAGGTTTCTGGATGAGCGGTTTCTGGATGAGTCCAGTCACTGAGCGGAAGGCTGTGATGGAGGAATGCCCGATGACTGGCAGATGGTAGGCCTCACTAGGCCTCCCTGATGGAGCGAGTCCCTGTTCTTCCCAGCTACCTCGAGGGCTAGCTCGACTGCTATCAGGTGTTAGGCCTGTCTGGCCTCCCTGAGGGCGAGCTCCGCTGTTGGACACGCGAGCAGTCAGCACAGGTTACCAGGTGGAGGCCCCTTCCGGCCTCCCTGGGGAACGAGTTCGGCCGGAAACGCACAACTGGCCTTACGCTGACAGCTAGTGGTCACCTGCTATCAGGCTCCGGTTTTTAGCCATTTGCAAGACCTGAATGGCGGTGTTCATGCCCTAGCATGGCGAGACAACGCTGCTGCTATGCGGTCCCTGCAGGAAGGGACTTTCATAGATTGCCTACAGCATGGTTACCTACCAGGCAGGCTTATGAGCTCCTCTCAAGTGAGAGTTTGCTGTGAGCTTACGGCCGCCTGGCGCTGATCCATTGGTTGTAGGCCCCTCGGGGCCTCCCTGGTACGATCAGCCTGTAAGGCCTTTGGCCTCCTAAGCACGTTTTAAAGTAATTGCTTGGTAGATCCGAGGATCGAGCGGCTGAATTCCCCTCGCTAGCAAGGGTTAGAAAGCACTTCGCTGAGCGCTGCTCTCCAGGATAACCCGTCTCTGAGGTCCGGCTGGAGGAGGACACTGCCTTTTCTGCAGTACCCTAGCGGGATGTCTCTTCGGAGGCGAGTACCAGAGGCTCTGGACTTTACAGACAGGGTTGGCTAGACTGACGTGTCCCATATGGGGTCACTAGGTCAGATCTCCCTGGTGGCATTCGGTGAAATCCTCCCGAATAGTGACTGGCGCGGGTTCCCTCGGGTTCCCTTGCCACGTTCCCTTAAAGGAACCCCTTCTGTTGAATGGGCTGGTTCCAGGCCTTCGTTCGGCCAGGGTAGGACCTCATGGTATGCGAAGGTTCCTTCTCAGGTTATAGCTTGGGCTTTGACCGTAGGGAGCGCTGTCACTGACAGCCTAATGTGACCAGAAGGGGAGTGGTTCAGGCATTTCAGTTGAATTTGCTTGTCCTGACAGTTGTCAATGCCCGGTGGGCATGCACTCCCTTCGGCATGGCAGCGTGGGTATATCGTTCCCCGTAGCGTCAGCTGACACAGCGTGAGTTCCCTTTCGAAAGGGAACGTCTCCGGTTACGTATGTAACCTAGGGTCCCTGAGAACAGGGAACGAGACGCTGCGTCGCTTTGCCATGCCTCAGGGTTTGCCTGACGAACAGTCCCTTCAGACGATTAGATGCTGTCATGTTGGCAAGGCGCCCTTATATACTTCCTGGTCGCACCTTGATGACATCATAGGCTGTCACCGGTCAATAGGATTGACGTTTTTTGATTGTGATTTCAGGCACCTGTCACGCTGGAGACGTTCCCCGTAGCGTCAGCTGACGCAGCGTCTCGTTCCCTGTTCTCAGGGAACCTAGGTTACATACGTAACCGGAGACGGCTACGGGTCATTTTGACCCGCGAGGGACTGGGTTGTTACAGAGAGCGAGGGATGGATGAGGGATACATAATGCACAGATAATAACATATTAATGTTTGACTCATGAAGAACTAAACCATAAATTAATGATTTCTACATCAGCTTTCTATTTATATGAATTTCTATTAATTAAATGTCTCATCATGTATTAATTCCTTAAAGGTCCCATGGCATGGCATTTTTCTATTATTTTATAATGTTTCCTGAGGTGTACTTATATTGTTAGTATGACTTTTACATCATAAAATGTCATAATTTAGAAATAAAAGGCATTTTTTCAATACTGCTGTTTGCCCTGTGGCTGAATGCCCTGCTTCAAGAGGCGTGTCTGCTGTGAGACTTCAGTAAAAACGCCCACTGTTGTGATTGGCTGACATCTTTGTATTTTAAATGAGCGGAGGGGGCGTGGTTTAACTTGGTCTACGAGGCACGAGCAGGCACGAGCTGCTGCCAGAGAGATGGATGGACCTGAGTTCACTTCACATCAGTTCTCAGCATGTCTGAACTGTTGTAGTTACAGCATATACTTCAGGTTATTAGTCTATTTCTAGTCGGAGGGACTGTCACTCATGTCAGAAAGTTAGTAACTTTAGTAAATTATGGATCAGCGCTGACTGGAGACGCGAACCGTTTAGAACGATTCAGTCCGATTTGGTGAACTGATTCGGTTCACTAAAAAGAACAGGTTCAAAAGAAAGATCGTTCGCGAACCGGACATCACTAACGTACCAGAGACGGAGCTCAGCGATCGCTAACAAAGTTATTTATAGTACCTACTGAGTTATGAGAGCGCTGTCAGTCAGCGCGAGTTTATTGTGTTTGTATCTGAGAGTTCTGAATAAACACGAGTCCCAGTCACACCGAGTCCGTCTTCATCATTATTACCAACTGTGTAACACATGCAAAGTACCATTACAGCTGTCGAGATGAACGAGTTAAAAGTAAGTGTTGATAATGGCATTATTTTTAAAATAAAATAAAAGCGTCAGTGACGCGCGTTGAGTACACAGCGCAAACAAAGACACAACAGCAGTAATCGAATGTAATCCAGTTTATTGTGGGGCTAGGCTGGCTAGCCCGAATATGCTCACGCTTACCCCCCTTCTGCTTAATCTCACGCCGCGTTTGGTGCCTCCGCTGTGGGCCAGATGCAGTACTGGGGGTCGGGGATGTTGAAGGCCAACGGCCAGTGCAGCCCGAGCTTCGGCGTGTGTGAGGCCGATGTTGAGCAGAAACTCATGACTGTATGCACATTTTAGAACTGGTAGACGCCACGAGGACGTACAAAAACACTGACTCACAAGATAGAAAACACGAAAACACCGTTCTGTTGGGAGAGAGAGAAGCCGCATTGTGTGCACGAATAATAAATAATTAGCTACACATCAGAAATTACTGATCACAGATCAGAAGGAACTGAAAAAAGACTTCTGTTTTCATTTGTACATCCAAACACTGAGAAACTGCCAGCATTCACTCGTTCACAAGGAATGATCTCTCGAGCGTTTGGGCGTGCCAGATTCTCTGGGCGGAGGAAAGGGAGGTAACCGTTCCTGCTTGGACGTCAAACCAGGAGACTTCAGGATTGGCTCGTCTGGCCTGTCATTTTCTCAAAGGCAGAGAGAGACAGCCAGAACTCGGGTTTACACCGATCAACATTTCTATCCACTTGGGGACAATATTCAGGCTAGGGGAACTCATATTAATGTTGAAAAACCTCATAAAATGAAAATTTCATGCCATGGGACCTTTAATAACATATAGTTTTCAATAATAGTGTAAATTAAAGGTGCAGTGTGTAATATTTATGAGGATTCATTGACAGAAATGCAATATAACATACATAACTATGTTTTCAGTGGTGTATAAAGACCTTACATAATGAACCGTTATGTTTTATTACCTTAGAATGAGCAATTTCTATCTCCATACACCGTGGGTACAGTGAAGTCGCCATTTTGCGCCGCCCTGTTTCTACGGTAGCCCTAAACGGACAAACTTCTCTACAGAGCGCCAGTAACTCTCTGCTGTCTCAGGCGACGACATCTTTGTCCTGTGTTGGCCACCGTAGCTTCTCTATGTGCTTCGAACGGGAGGGGAGACCGGTTGCAATTCACAACCTCACCACTATAATTTACACACTGCACCTTTAATGTGTTAATTACCACAATTGGTCAAAGCCATGTACTTCAACTCCCAGTTGTCTGCTTTAATTAATCATTAGCAAATGTATCATTATGTTTTGCCAACTTGTTGAGGCACAAGACTATTAACTAAATGTTAAGTTTTATGTAAAGTATTTGTCTTTACTGTCACTTTTGATCAATGTTAGGTGTCCTTGCTGAATAGAAGTATTCATGCTTTTCAGTAGTGATATCAGATATGCTTGCTTCGTATATATCATGGTGCTATGATGTCCATATTCATATGACATGGTATCTAAATGTTAGGTCTTTCAGAGAACCCATCCCTGCCTTGGATACGGATGTGAGATCCATAGAAGGAGTTAAAGAAAGAAAGCGAGCGGCGGTGGCACTTACCCAGGGGGCCAGACACTGAGCTGGCAGAAAGAGAAGAGCTGACAGGTGAGATGACTGAGATTGTGTTTAATTAAACTCCACACGTCATTAGGGGAGAAGAGCAGAGACATGGGACTGACAACAGAGAGAGAGAGGAAATGAATTGTGGGTGGGCGGCACAGCGGATGGGATTGAGTTATGGCAAGCCGTCAGTTCAAATGAACAACGGCACATTTACCATCTTTCTTCTTATGCTGTGTAATTGTGGCAGTGACAGAACAGAGGGACTATGGGACAGGCCTTGAGATTTTTTTGGTCCAGCTGGTGAAAACGGTGCATCTGATCACTTAGTAAAGAAGCAGCACACTCTCCTCAATAATTACTGTCTGAGGCACAAACGTTACACTTACACACAAGACTATAATACTAGTGCGTGAGGGAAAAGTACGCAATTAGTGATACCCGCCTTGGTATGCTTTTGTATGTTACTATTAACCATAACATAAAGATATAAAGCTGGCAAAACGTGCAACATGCTATCACTCCACAACATGAGCTCATCTGGCGCTGGTTGTCCTGGTGACGGTGGAGCGTTTGGTGTTCAGGCCCACGGGGGATATCAGCACACTAACAGTGTGAGACACCAGGCAGCTGGGTGCACACACACACACACACACACACACACACACACACACACACACACACACACACACACACACACACACACACACACACACACACACACACACACACACACACACACACACACACACACACACACACACACACACACACACACACACACACACACACACACACACACACACACACACACACACACACACACACACACACACAGAGCCAGGGGATTTGTCTTTACATGTAAGGCTTCAGTGCTTTGTTTATTTCAAATGTCTTCATGCATCTCTGACATATGGCTAATGTGTATGTTTACAGCATTTATCTCTAATTAAAATTACTGTGTGTATATATATATATATATTAAAACTATATATATATATATATATATATATATATATATATATATATATATATATATATATATATATATATATATATATATATATATATATATATATATATATATATTATGGTAAAACCATGATGCTGTTTTATCATCATGTTTATGTATCATGGTCAGTATTATTTATGTGTACCATGGTAGCAGTGTTATTTTAGTATAATTAATTTTATTAATTATTAATATAATATACTATTATAGTATTTTTTCACATTTCGAATTAGCTTTTATTTTCATTTTAGTTTGTTTTAGTAATTTTTATGTGCTTTGCCATGTTTATTTTTTATATATATTTTTACATTTTTATTTTTATTTCAGTTTTAGCAATTTTAGTACCTAATCATTTCTATTCTTCCCCATTTTTTAAAGTTAAAATTGTTTAATTAATATTTATTTTATTTCAGCTTTATTCCAATTACTGAAAACTTTTTTTAATAGTTTTTAATTAACAATAACAACATTGACTGGAAGATGCAGTCTTACCAAATCGATTAATCGCATCTAACATAAAAGTTTGTATGTATAGCTCTGTCAAATACATAAATTGTGATTAATCGCATCTAACATAAAAGTTTGTATATATATATACACACAGTGCGGTCAAATCGATTAATCGCGATTAACTGCACCTAACATAAAAGTCTGTACATATACAGTACTGTCAAATCAATTAATCATGATTAATCGCACCTAGCATAAAAGTTTGTGTATATATATATAGCGCTGTCAATTAAATTAAATTAAATTCAAATTTATTTGTATAGCGCTTCTCACAATACACATTGTTTCAAAGCAGCTTTACAGAAAGTGCATTTCATAGATGAACAGTAAAAATGTTAGAAAGACAATGTTAAAGAATAATGTTCGAAAAAGTTAATCAATCGTGTATTAATTTAGGCCATAACAACGCTGCCGTTGAGTCGTCTCTTCACTGGCGTGGAGTCGTCTCATCACAGGTTTTGGGGCATCCGAAGTCTCCATGAGCGGCTGGATACAAACTGGAGCTGACGAACTATTTAGTGGACTAGTGTCCCGAGATAACAACAGAAAAGCAGATGGGAAATAATTAGCGTAGCTGCTGTTCAGAATATTATATTAATGCTTTTGTTACGATTTAACTGTAGTATAAAGGGTAATTATAATGTGAATGCTTGGCTAAAGAGATGCGTCTTTAATCTAGTTTTAAACTGGGACAGCGAGCCTGAACCTCGGACAATATCAGGCAGACTATTCCAGAGTTTAGGAGCCAAATGTGAAAAAGCCCTCCCTCCTTTAGTGGACTTAGATATCCTAGGAATGACCAGAAGCCTAGAGTTTAGTGACCTTAAAGAGCGCGATGAATTGTAGGGCAATAGAAGATCCGTTAGATACACTGGAGCTAAACCATTTAGGGCTTTATAGGTCAGTAGCAATACTTTGTAATTGATACGGAACTTAATAGGTAACCAGTGTAGAGATGATAAAATTGGTGTTATATGATCATATTTTCTTGACCTAGTAAGAACTCTAGCAGCTGCGTTTTGGACTAACTGTAGTTTGTTTATTGAGGATGCAGGACAACCAGCTAATAACGCATTACAGTAATCTAATCTCGAGGTCATGAATGCATGAACTAACTTTTCTGCATCTGAAATAGATAGAATGTTACGTAGCTTAGCAATGTTTCTAAGGTGGAAAAATGCCGATCTTGTAACATATGAAATATGATTTTCGAATGTCAGGTTGCGGTCTAATATAACACCCAGGTCTTTTACTGTAGTGGATAAAGTGACAGGACATCCTTCCAAGGTAAAATTGTATTGTGAGAGGTTTTGTGGGCAGTTTTTTGGACCAATAAGTAATACCTCCGTTTTATCTGAATTTAATAGCAGAAAATTACGCGTCATCCAGTATTTAATATCTTCAACACACGCTGTCAGTTTAGATAATTTTGCGTTTTCATCCGGTCGTGATGAAATATATAATTGAGTGTCATCAGCATAACAGTGGAAATTAATTCCATGTTTTCTTATAATATTACCAAGTGGAAGCATATATATTGCCTGCATGAACTCAAATCATGGATGACCACAAACCTACTCAAACTAAACAGCAAAAAGACAGAGCTCATGGTGGTGGCCCCTCCACCACTGCTCAGGAAAATTGGAGACCTGGCCCTGGTTGTGGATGGCTGCTCCATTTCCCCAACTCCTGAGGTGCGCAATCTGGGTGTTATCCTGGACTCCACTCTCTCCTTCCAGTCCCATATCAAAAACGTTACTAAGTCTGCCTTCTACCATCTCAGAAACATCTCACGACTCCGGCCTTCACTTACTCTTTCAGTAACTGAGACACTCATCCATGCCTTCATCACCTCCCGTCTGGACTACTGCAATGGTGTCCTGTCTGGACTGCCCACCAAGGCCCTTAGCAGACTACAGTATGTCCAGAACTCAGCTGCCAGGGTTTTAACCCACACAAAGCCCTGGCAGCATATCACTCCCATCCTCAAACAGCTCCACTGGTTGCCAGTCAAGTCACGCATCGCCTACAAGATCCTCCTGCTCACCTACAAATCTCTCCATGGACTCTCACCACAATACCTTACAGATCTTCTCCACCCCTACACTCAGTCGCGTTCCCTGCGGTCCTCTGACAAGGACCTGCTGGCCACCCCCCGCACCAGGTTGCGGACTTTTGGTGACAGGGCTTTCTCTGTCAATGCTCCCACACTCTGGAACACTCTACCGCTCCATGTCCGCTCTGCCCCGTCCCTGCCCATGTTCAAAAAGCACCTCAAAACATTCCTTCTCACTAAGTCATTTGACCTCTAACCCTGCCCCCCTAGCCCCCATAATTTGTTAAGCGACCTTGCGTATCATGAAAGGCGCTATATAAGTCTAAGTTATTATTATTATTATTATATTGAGAATAGCAGAGGGCCTAATACGGATCCTTGCGGCACCCCATAGTCTACTGACATCATCTTGGATTTTTCCACATTTAGACAGACAAAATGGTAGCGGTCTGATAAGTACGATCTAAACCAGTTTAATGCCTGTCCCTGAACACCAGTATAATTTTGAAGTCGATCTATGAGTATTTTATGATCTATAGTATCGAACGCAGCACTAAGATTGAGTAGAACTAATATTGAGATACAGCCTTGGTCAGAAGCTAGAAGTAAATCATTTGTGATTTTAACGAGTGCAGTTTCTGTGCTATGATGCGGCCTAAATCCTGATTGAATTTTTTCATAGATATCATTTTCTTGCAAGAAAGAGCACAATTGAGCGGATACAACTTTTTCTAGTATTTTAGACATAAATGGAAGATTTGAAATTGGTCTGTAATTTGCTAGGTTATTATGATCTAATTGTGGCTTCTTAATGAGAGGTTTTATAACTGCCAACTTGAATATTCTTGGAACATGACCTAAAGATAAAGACGAGTTAATAATATTGAGAAGAGGCTCTTCCACTACAGGTAACAACTCTTTGAGTAGTTTAGTGGGTATTGGATCTAATAAACATGTTGTTGGTTTAGATGCAATGATAAGTTTATTTAGCTCTTCCTGTCCTATAGTTGTAAAGCGGTGTAGTAGTTCTTGAGGGGTGATAGTTGCGGTTGAATCATAAGACATCATTAAAGATTGTACATTTACAATTTTATTTCTAATGTCTATTTTCTCAGTGAAGAAATTCATAAAATCATTACTACTAAACTGTAACGGAATATTTTGCTCAGGCGATGCTTGTTTATTTGTTAGTCTAGCCACGGTGTTAAATAAAAACCTTGGGTTATTTTGATTATTTTCTATTAGTTTGCGGAGATGCTCAGCCCTGGCTGCTTTTAGGGCCTTTTTATAACGTGACATACTATCTTTCCACGCGATTCTAAAGACCTCTAAATTAGTTTGTTTCCATTTACGCTCTAAGTTACGAGTTTCTCTCTTGATAACATGTGTAGCACTGTTGTACCATGGTGCTTTAGTTTTCTCTCTAACCTTTTTTAATCTAATTGGTGCAACAATTTCTAATGTGCTAGATAAAATGGTGCTCATACTGCTAGTCATTTCCTCTAGTTCATCTGTTTGTTTGGGTTCACTGAGCAGCTGAGACAGATCAGGTAAGCTATTTGAGAATCTATCTATAGTGGTTGGAATGATTGTTCTGCCTGGTTGATAGCGTGGCGCAACATGACAGATTTCAGCAGTACGCACTATGCAAGTGACCATGTAATGGTCAGTGACATCATCACACATAAACCGTGATTAATCTAACATAAGAGTTTGCATATTCATAATGTGGTCAAATCGATTAATCGTGATTAATCGAAACTAACATACAAGTTTATATATACAGTGCTGTCAAACCAATTAATCGTGATTAACCACATCTAACATAAAAGTATGTATATACACAGTACTGTCAAATCGATTAATCGTGATTAATCACATCTAACATACAAGTTTGTATACATAGCACTGTTAAATACATAAAGCAAGACTAATCGCATCTAACATAAAAGTTTGTATATATAGTGCTGTCAAATCGATTAATCGTGATTGATCGCATATAACATAAAAGTTTGTATAGATAGTGCTGTCAAATCGATTAATCACATCTAACATAAAAGTTTGTATATATATATATATATATATATATATATATATATATATATATATATATATATATATATATATATATATATATAGTGCTGGCAAAACGATAAATCGTGATTAATCGCATCTAACATAAAAGTTTGAGTGTATATATATATATATATATTATCTGTCAAATCGATTAATTATGATTAATCGCATACAAAAGTTTGTATAGATAGTGCTGTCAAAGCGATTAATCGTGATTAATCACATCTAACATGAAAGTTTGTGTATATATAGTGCAGTCAAATCGATTAATCGCATTAACATAAAAGTTTGTATATAGATAGCACTGTCAAATAGATTTATCATGATTAATAGCATCTAAACATGAAAGTTTGTATATCTAGTGCTGTCAAACCGATTAATCCCATCTAACATAAAAGTTTGTATATAGATAGCGCTGTCAAATCGATTAATCAAGATGAATCGTATCTAACATAAAAGTTTGTATATATAGTGCTGTCAAATCGATCAATAGTGATTAATCGCATCTTACATAAAAGTTTGTTTATATATATATATAGTGGGATCAAAATCGATGACTTAAACGCATCTAACATAAAAGTCTGTATATATATATATATATATATATATATATATATATATATATATATATATATATATATATATATATATATATAGTGCTGTCAAATCGATTAATAGTGATGAATCGCATCTAAACATAAAAGTTTTTGTATATACACACAGTGCGGTCAAATCGATTAATCGTGATTAACCGCACCTAACATAAAAGTCTGTACATATACAGTACTTTCAAATCGATTAATTGTGATTAATTGCATCTAGCATAAAAGTTTGTGTGTGTGTGTGTGTGTATATATATATATATATATATATATATATATATATATATATATATATATATATATATATATATATATATATATATATATATATAGCGCTGTCACACAAACCGTGATTAATCACATCTAACATAAGAGTTTGCATATTCATGATGTGGTCAAATCGATTAACCACGATTAATCGAAACTAACATAAAAAAGTTTGTATATACCGTGCTGCCAAACCGATTAATCACGATTAACCACATCTAACATAAAAGTATGTATATACACAGTACTGTCAAATCGATTAATCGTGATTAATCACATCTAACATACAAGTTTGTATACATAGCACTGTCAAATACATAAAGTAAGACTAATTGCATCTAACATAAAAGTTTGTATATATAGTGCTGTCAAATCGATTAATCGTGATTGATCGCATATAACATAAAAGTTTGTATAGATAGTGCTGTCAAATCGATTAATCACATCTAACATAAAAGTTTGTATATATATATATATATATATATATATATATATATATAGTGCTGGCAAAAGGATAAATCGTGATTAATCGCATACAAAAGTTTGTATAGGTAGTGCTGTCAAAGCGATTAATCGTGATTAATCACATCTAACATGAAAGTTTGTATATATAGTGCAGTCAAATCGATTAATCGCATTAACATAAAAGTTTGTATATACAGTGAGGAAAATAAATATTTGAACACCCTGCTATTTTGCAAGTTCTCCCACTTGGAAATCATGGAGGGGTCTGAAATTGTCATCGTAGGTGCATGTCCACTGTGAGAGACATAATCTAAAAAGAAATCCAGAAATCACAATATAGGATTTATTTGTATGATACAGCTGCAAATAAGAATTTGAACACCTGTCTATCAGCTAGAATTCTGACCCTCAAAGACTTGTTAGTCTGCCTTTAAAATGTCCACCTCCACTCCATTTATTATCCTAAATTAGATGCACCTGTTTGAGGTCGTTAGCTGCATAAAGACACCTGTCCACCCCATACAATCAGTAAGAATCCAACTACTAACATGGCCAAGACCAAAGAGCTGTCCAAAGACACTAGAGACAAAATTGTACACCTCCACAAGGCTGGAAAGGGCTACAGGGAAATTGCCAAGATCTTGGTGAAAAAAGGTCCACTGTTGGAGCAATCATTAGAAAATGGAAGAAGCTAAACATGACTGTCAATCTCCCTCGGACTGGGGCTCCATGCAAGATCTCACCTCGTGGGGTCACAATGATCCTAAGAAAGGTGAGAAATCAGCCCAGAACTACACGGGAGGAGCTGGTCAATGACCTGAAAAGAGCTGGGACCACCGTTTCCAAGGTTACTGTTGGTAATACACAAAGACGTCATGGTTTGAAATCATGCATGGCACGGAAGGTTCCCCTGCTTAAACCAGCACATGTCAAGGCTCGTCTTAAGTTTACCAATGACCATTTGGATGATCCAGAGGAGTCATGGGAGAAAGTCATGTGGTCAGATGAGACCAAAATAGAACTTTTTGGTCATAATTCCACTAAACATGTTTGGAGGAAGAAGAATGATGAGTACCATCCCAAGAACACCATTCCTACTGTGAAGCATGGGGGTGGTAGCATCATGCTTTTGGGGTGTTTTTCTGCACATGGGACAGGGCGACTGCACTGTATTAAGGAGAGGATGACCGGGGCCATGTATTGCAAGATTTTGGGGAACAACCTCCTTCCCTCAGTTAGAGCAATGAAGATGGGTCGAGGCTGGGTCTTCCAACATGACAATGACCCGAAGCACACAGCCAGGATAACCAAGGAGTGGCTCTGTAAGAAGCATATCAAGGTTCTTGCGTGGCCTAGCCAGTCTCCAGACCTAAACCCAATAGAGAATCTTTGGAGGGAGCTCAAACTCTGTGTTTCTCAGGCCAGAAACCTGACTGATCTAGAGAAGATCTGTGTGGAGGAGTGGGCCAAAATCCCTCCTGCAGTGTGTGCAAACCTGGTGAAAAACTACAGGAAACGTTTGACCTCTGTAATTGCAAACAAAGGCTACTGTACCAAATATTAACATTGATTTTCTCAGGTGTTCAAATACTTATTTGCAGCTGTATCATACAAATAAATAGTTAAAAAAATCATACATTGTGATTTCTGGATATTTTTATTTTTAGATTATGTCTCTCACAGTGGACATGCACCTACGATGACAATTTCAGACCCCTACATGATTTCTAAGTGGGAGAACTTGCAAAATAGCAGGGTGTTAAAATACTTATTTTCCTCACTGTAGATAGCACTGTCAAATAGATTTATCATGATCAGTGTTGGGAGTAACGGCGTTTAAGTATAACGGCGTTAATTTTTCAGTAACGGAGTAATCTAATTAATTACTTTTCCCAATGTTGCAACGCCATTAGCGTTACTGAGAAAAAAAATGTGGCGTTACTATAATTGAGCTCACTGAAGCGGTTTTCATCCGAACAGGCTCTCTGTCAGTCGGACCTGCAACGTGCGTGTGTGTGTGTGTGTGTGTGCGCGCGCGTGGTACACATAACTGATGATGATTGGTGGGTGGGAGACAAGGTTGAGGTTGATAGGTTGAGTCCACACACACACACACACACACACACACCTATGACGCACAGTCGCACACGCATATGCACAGTCAGCGATGGCAAGTCCAACGACTTCAAAGGTAGCTTTCGCAAACTGGAAGTATAAGCGCTAGTACTCTTCCCTCGTTGAGGTGAAAGGTAAGAATGTTTATGTGACGTGCAACTTATGCCCAGGAAGAAAGAGTCTCTCCACGTCGGTGGCCAGTAATTCTAATCTAATGAAGCCTCACATCATCACAGCCACAAAATGAGCGGCTAAAAACCCAGGCGATAACGTGAGCTCCACTACCAAAGGAGTAGTACAGATAATATTTACACAATATTTACACTATAGTAGGTCTACAGATAATATTTACAATATATTGAATTTGATAGGTGTCTCTCACATTGTCCCACAGCAACATTACAATAGTGTACATTAATGTACAATGTTTAGTGTCTAATTCATTCATTTAACATATTTAAATTGGGGGCATCCAAGTTATTTGACATATTTGAACTTTTGACAAAAAAAAAGTAACGCAGTAATTACTTTCCCTGGTAATTAGTTACTTTTATAATGATGTAACTCAGTTACTAACTCAGTTACTATTTGTAAGAAGTAACTAGTAACTATAACTAATTACTTTTTTAAAGTAAAGTGCCCAACACTGATCATGATTAATAGCATCTAAACATGAAAGTTTGTATATATAGTGCTGTCAAATCGATTAATCACATCTAGCATAAAAGTTTGTATATAGATAGCGCTGTCAAATCGATTAATCAAGATTAATCGTATCTAACATAAAAGTTTGTATATATAGTGCTGTCAAATCGATTAATAGTGATTAATCGCATCTTACATAAAAGTTTGTTTATATATAGTGCTGTGAAAACCGATTAATCGCAATTAATCGCATCTAATGGAAAAATTTGTATATATAGTGCTGTCAAATCGATTAATAGTGACTAATCGCATCTTATATAAAAGTTTGTATATATAGTGCAGTCAAATCGATTAATAGTGACTAATCGCATCTTGCATAAAAGTTTGTTTATATATAATGCTGTGAAAATCGGTTCATCGCAATTAAACGCATCTAACGTAAAAGTTTGTATATATAGTGATTTCAAATCGATTAATAGTGACTAATCGCATCTTACATAAAAGTTTGTATATATATATAGTGTTGTCAAATCGATTAATCGCGATTAAACGCATCTAACATAAAAGTTTGTAAATATATATATAAAGTATATATAACAAATAACGTATCAAATAACGTGTGAGAAAATTTGATGTGCATGACCGCATCAGATCCACATCATGTTTGGCAGCAAACAGCAGCCACTAATGATCTCTGTAATTAATGTTAATCAAGGAACAAAGGGAACTTGTGGCTTTAATATATATAAACTTTAATGTTAGATGTGATTAATCACAATACATTTTTATTTTACAGTGCACTTTGAGTTTTGGGTGTTTATGCAGCCTTTGCCACTCATGCATGTGTGGAAAAAGTGAGTTAATGTGTGTGTGACAGTGCAGCTGGTGTAATAATAGAGGTGGGCTGGACCTGTGAGGTATTTTTACCTGCCGGTGGCTCCCAGGTGGCCCCGCTGCATGCTGAGTTCAGGTGAGGCTGTTAATGAGGCTAATTAGGTGTAAAGGAGGTTGGTGCAAGGATCAGCTGTTCCTGGATCTGTTCTAATGATAAAGCTGCATAATCTCCAACACCACACAACAGATGACCAGCCGCTCAGACCCCCAACAGCCCACCACAATACATCACCAACGCTGCTCCCATGGGCTCCTCACCGCGTCTGGCAACATATGCTGTGCAGAAGAACACATCATCAGAGCAGACAATACTGAGAACATACAGCACTCAAGCATAATATGGTGTGGTTCACTTACTGACGGATAAAAGATCTAAACAAGTATTAAAAGTGTGGCATTTACATGTCTTAACATGATCAATTTCTCAAAGCAGGAGTTTAGCAGAATGTTCAAGTTGCTCTTATTCATATAATGAAAGTGAATAGGGACAGATGCTGCCAAGCTCCATAAAATAAGAAGCCATCATAACAGTAATCCATAGGATGTGTGCTCTATATTTCAGACATTATGAAGTCATATGTTAGAGCTGTGAGATCATGAACACTCCGAAGTTTTCTGGCTTTTAGTTGAATATGTTAGTGTCACTGTTATCTATAAGCTAGTGTGTTCGAAAAAAAAAAAAAGACAAAATTCACATTTAGAAGATATAAGCATTCAAAACTTATAGTCTCTCACTTCCACCAATAAGGATCAATGATTTTGATGACATCACTGTGCACTTCAGCTTCTCATCGGATTTTCTGTCCAATCAAATGCTCTCTAGAATCTGAAGCCTACATTATAGGCTTCATTGTAAACAAACGCTGAAACTGCGTCTGAAATCGGTCACTCGCACATGTACTATTTTCTACATGGTGAATGGCACATAGTGCACTATATAGGGGATAGGGAATGATCAGACAGTGCACTATATAGGGGATAGGGAACGATCAGACATTGCACTATATAGGGGATAGGGAACTATCAGAGAGTGCGCTATATAGGGGATAGGGAACTATTAAGACAGTGCACTATATAAGGGATAGGTAACGATCAGACAGTGCACTTTATAGGGGATAGGGAACGATCAGAGTGCGCTATATAGGGGATAGGGAACGATCAGACAGTGCACTATATAGGGGATAGGGAACAATTCAGACAGTGCACTATATAGGGGATGGGGAACGATTAGAAAGTGCACTATATAGGGGAAAAGGGAGCGATTTAGATTCCAGCGATTCCATTGGGGCGAAGGAAGTCTGGTTTTATGCTAATGTCACACGATAGCACAGAGTATTTTAAAGCGATATGGAGGAGATTAGGAGGAGAAACGGTTAGAGATTAGGAGGAAAATGTGGCTTTATGAAGCTCAACGGCTCTGGATGTAAACTAAACGTTACTGGCTGTTTTAAAAAAGGGGAGGAGCTGTTCAATATGTCCCGCCCAGTCTTCCTGTTTCAGTGGAAATTACGTCAGCACATTGAGTAATGCTGCACGTTTCAAGGCACTTCAGTGGGACTTTAAAGGTACACTGTTACTTAAAAAAAAACAACTGCATGCATTTTGCGGAAGAGCATTGTTTTGGTTGTGCTTTCTATCTGCTTTGTTACAAACATTCTTCACTCTATCTTCTTTTGTGTTCGGCAGAACACAAAAGACTCTCATACAGGTTTGGAACAACTTGAGGGTGAACTATCCCTTTAAGACACATTTTTGGAAGCAATATTGATGATGTATTGACTAAAATTTAGTTGATTTTGAACAAAAAAAATTGGCATAGTGTACCTTCCACTAAAAATATTTCTCTCTGCTGCACCTTTAATTTGTGCATTGGCACATGTTGTCTTAGTATCATTAAAATAGTAGTATTAAAGTATTAATATTTGGACTATTTTTTATTAGGAGATATTTTTATATTTTCCATTAAATGAGTTAAAAGTATAAGAGTATAAAATGTATATTAATTTTTATTATACTTAACATTTATTTTATTTCATTTACCTTAATGTTTTTTTAAATAGTTTTAGTTAATGGTAACCACTGCTACATGGCAAGTCTGAATATGCAAATGAGTGCAAATGAGATTTGAGAGCTGAAGCAGAGCAATTCTTTTAAAATTGACATGTGAAATGAATTCCTTTAAAAGTAAGACATACTCTAGGCAGCTGTTGCAAAGATTCATAAATGTAAGTTCTTGTGCGCACACACACACACACACGGAAATGTATCAATGGGTTTCATTAACTAGTCAACACACATAAACAAAACGCACACTATTCGATATTAGTGTACTGCAGGCAGTAGGTTGAGCTGATTGATTAGTTTTGAGGCCAGAGAGGCCACAGGCCATGCAAAGATCAGGATGAGAGACCTATCGAAAATCACTATGGCTTCTTCCCTGCCTCCTGCGTTTCTCTTTCTCTCTCATCTATGCATCATATACACAGCCGTTAACGCCCACCATGGGAGCAATCTGTCAATCTTGAGAGTCTCCATTACTGTGACGGTCACACACAATCTCCCACACTCCGAGTGGACCAGCGGTTCAGACACGACGCGCAAAACAAAACAGTTCATTTACTCTGAATCGAGGTCAGTTATGTCCATTTTTATGTTGTTTCCATTTTAATTAGTGCCGCTTGCAGGGGAAGTGCAGTGCATAACTCATACTGCATCATTTGTACTCAGATATAATAGAATTGCTGAGGAGTTGTGCTAAGCAAATGTATAACTATTAATATATATATATATATAATTTATATTATTTTATTTAAAACACCATAGTAACACCCAGAGCAAACACACTTGAAATCGCATGAAACTGAAGTTTGCTTTTCTTCCCTGTTGTGACGCATACCCGAGTGAAACGGCTCCTCAAACAAGAATAAATGTAGGGCGGGGCTTGATTTTGTCTGTGGGGAATTGATTGGCTGGTTGTGGTTTGCTATTGGTGGATCTCATGTGAGTGCAGGTGGCCCCGCCCCGCCTCGTCATCAGAGAAGAGATGCTGCAATAGGGAGGGGAAGTTATTCTGATTCAAGATTATGAGGCACATGAATTAAAATACATTATGTGCACGTAAAAAGCATATATAATAAATACTAGAATATTCCATAAAAAATAACAATAATAAGATTTCATAGTGATTTTAAAGGCACAGTATGTAAGGTTTCGCCTCTTATTCAAAACAATATCTAGGGCGTGCCTTGATGACGTCGTGAGTGAGTGTGGAATCATGGGAGTTTCATGTTTATCTGACGAATTATCATTGTGGGGTAATGCAGCGCTGTTTGACTTGGTCAAAACAATCACACTACAAGTACATTTGAGTGTTAGTCGGTGGCTGGTATGAGACGCTGCCGTAATCTAGATCGATATTAGAATATCATATTCATAAAAGCTGGATGACTTGTGTTGCTAAACGGCATGCAATTAATTTTAAAACATATGGTGGAGAAAATGTTATAGTGCTGTTACAACAAATAAAGCTCTTTCTGATTACGCTATGTTAGCCACTTGACAAAATAGTGTTGTCTCTGAGGTACAAACATGTTACCCGCGGTAAACAAAGTCCCTTCAAAGGTGCACTGTGTACATTTTAGCGGCATCTAGTGGTGAGGTTGTGAATTGCAACCGCTCACCCCTCCCTTTCGAAGCACATAGAGAAGCTACGGTGGCCGACACAGGACAAAGATGTCGTCGCCTGAGACAACAGAGAGTGACTAGCGCTCTGTAGAGAAGTTTGTCCGTTTAGGGCTACCGTAGAAACATGGAGGCGCAAAATGGTGACTTCACTGTACCCACGGAGTATGGAGATAGAAATTGCTCATTCTAAGGTAATAAAAACATAACGGTTCATTATTTAAGGTCTTTATAAACCCCTGAAAACATAGTTATGTATATTTATATTCAAACCTCCCGCAGTTTCTCTTGAAGCCAATACGGAAGTGACTTAAACTGCAATTCCTCGACTGGCCACTAGAGACAGTCTCCAGAAGGAGCAGAATCTCATTGAGCTCATGTTAAAATGCCCAACTTTACAGCAGAAGAACACATGTTTACAGTCTGGGACAAATTGTGGTTTGGTCTATACGGCTAATTTTGCCCTTCATGACGACTGTGAGGGGGGTGAATTATTTTATAACTCATTCGTTTACATTATATAAAGCCTTAAAGTTCTGCATAATTAAGGGCGTGGCCACTTTGAGTGACAGGTGGATAACAATTTATCTGCTGTCTGTTAGTCATCGCGTCACCTCAGCTCCGCCCACGTCCCGCCTATTTGCCCATTTTCTGTTATCCGGGAGTGACGCACGATGATGCGCTGCCAAGATGGTTATATTGCATTTCTGTCAATAGATCCTCATAAATATTACACACTGCACCTTTAAGATATATAAAGTATTTGAGGTGAATCAAGAAAACGACAGATTCAAATGTGTTGAGTTATATAACAATGATTAGTTTTCTGTTGATAAAAGTATCCAAACTGTTACTCACCTGTCTAATAAAATGCATACTATATAAAACTGAGAGAAACGTTGGAATCGCGCATATGACGTCATTGACTTGCGATGCAATGACACGGGACGTTACACTGGTTAAAACAGCTGATTTCTCTGGATTTAAACATCGTTGGATAATGGAAGTACACAAATGACATATATAACATTGCTCTAGTGGTTTTGGGTATTTTAATCCAAAATATTACATATTGTGCCTTTAATACAATGTGAACCGTTGTACTGTAGCCTAATTCACACCTCATATAATGTTCCTGTGCTCAAAATGTTATTGTGCTTAATGTCACCAGCGTCTGAATAATGCAGAGCGGAACAGGTGACAGCTATGCTCTGATTGGGCCTCATTCGATATTATGTAAAGCATATGCTAATTAAATAATAACTCACAAATCATAGTCTGTGCTACCGCCTGTGGCCGCTGGGTGGCAGTGTGGTGACACTATCATCGGTCTGAACGTGTCTGAAGTTCGAACCCCGGCCGTGTATAAAACTCACCTCGAGCTGTCCGTTCCTCCATCAGCCCAGGACAGACACACCGGTGTTCCCTCATATTTCCGAGGTGGCGCACGTGCCATTTCCCTCGGAGAGCGACTGAATGTGTCTGTTCGGGAGATGAGTAAATCTGCGCGGTGTGTTTCCAGGCTGCCTAATTAAAACTCTCGAGCGCAGCGTGCGTGCGCGCGCGTCGCAGAGCAACGTGTGCTGAATATGGGCCTACATGCACAGAGAACTTGGATCTGGGTGGTAGTGCAGCACGAGATCTGTGCGCGTGTGGCTTCGTGATCTCCCACGAGTCTCTGCAGAGCTCCGAGACCGCTGTAGAAACAGAGCGGAGATCACTGCAGGCTTCTGCCCCCAGGATCCAGCACCAGCCCCGCACAGCTGCCACCGAGAAGTGCCAGGAAATAGCACCCCGCGTAACACACATGCACACACACCAGGATATTTGCCTCTAAATTGGCTTGACAACATTCAGAAGTATTTGTAGTTATTAAGTAAATTAGGCAATGCATTCTCAGTGGTTATTATTACTAAATTGCACACACTGCCTTCATTGTAAGAGTATTGTTGTCTCATCATTTTACATGAGAGTTGCATCCATGCAGTTATCATCTTGGAAATATACATTATTGCATTTTAATTTGATTTTGCACTGTTTTCATCCTGTAGAAATAATAAGACTAGTATGTCACTCTGATCATAGTCATATTTTCACAAACTACAATGCAACTTTCCTTTCATTTTAATTTTTCTGATCTGCTTCTTGTGTAAAATGCTACGTCTAAACCTCTTACGGCAGAAATATTCAGATTTTAGATGATGCATAATATGAAGACAAATGCGTCATAAATGCCATAAATATCTTGATTCAAAGCTAGTCAGATTAAATATGCTTTTGACATGCACTGTCATTTTCGTGCATTAAAAGCAATTTAAAGCACTAAACCATTACTCGTGCAATAGACAAATAAAGTTTCTTTGCCTCTATTGTCTCGCGCTTCAAAGTGTAATTTCTTTGCTTCCCTAGAAACATACATATTCATATGACATTCATTTACATGCAAAAATACACTGGGGAATTCATTAATAGTATCTTTTGACAAATGTGTCTCCATGTTTTAAACAGTAAAACATAAATCTACCTGCTCCCATGTTTTATATCTGAAACGGACACAATATCACCGCTTCTTTGTATGAATCTAGTGTATTAAACTCAGGCATTGTGGACAGACATACATTAAACAGTTTGCTACTTTTATATTCTGTTCATACTCATAAGGAAAATGTATGTCAAATTTATGCATACATGCCAACAGAAAGCTGTGTATATATTTCCATGCATGCATGCAAATTAAATTGACTTTGTATGAATCTAGTGCATTGTGTACAAATATGCATTAAATGGATTGCCGTGTTTATATTCCGTTCAGTCTTGTAGGCTACTCGTAAATTAAATGTGTTGAATTTAGGCATGCCAGAAATCTACCAAAGAGCACAATATTACTGCATGCATGTTTTCAGTGCATGCAAATGAATGGCCATTTGTGTACTGTAAGTCTAGTGTACTAAAGGGATAGTTCACCCAAAAATGAAAATGACCCCATGATTTACTCACCCTCAAGTCATCCTCTGTGTGTATGACATTCTTCTTTCAGACGGATATCATCTGAGTTATATTAAAAAAGTCCTGGCTCTTCCAGGCTTTATAACAGTCCTTCCAGAAAAATGCGGCTTTTTTTGTGATTGTTGCGGGCAAAAATCCTTGATTATGCGGCACGTTTTCTTAAAATATGAGATGGAAAATGCGGGATATTTATGCAATTTTATGCGATGACATTGCGGGAACTTGCAAAAACTGGTTTGATGAAAAAGAGAAAAAAAGAACTACATCACAGAAAGTGCTGGGAATATTTAAGTTCTATTGAAGACCTTAATAAACACATGGCTCAAATTTTCAAAACATTGAGTCAAACAAGTTCTGTAGCTTTACAAAAGGAATATGCTACAACTTCTGAAAAAAATGAATAAATAACTTCCTGTTTTACAGAGGTAGATACACAAAACAGACATTTGAGTGCTTCCAATGCACAGAGTGCGATCTCTTAAACGGTTAGTTCACCCAAAAATGAAAATTCTGTCATTAATGACTTCCCCTCATGTCGTTCGACACCCGTCAGACCTCTTCAGACACAAATGAAGATATTTGTGTTGAAATCCGATGGCTCAGAAAGGCCTCCATTGGCACATTGCACTTTACACTCTCAAGACCCACAAAAGTCCATCTCACTACAGTGGCTCTACAATAACTTTATGAAGTGACGAGAATAGTTTTTGTGCTAAAACCTAAATAACGACTTATATAGTGATGACCGATTTCAAAACACAGCATCATGAAGCTTTGAAGCGTTATGAATCAGCGAGTCGATTCATGATTCAGATCGCATGTCAAACTGCTGAAATACGTGACTTTTTTCGCTCGAGACAAAACCGCTGAATCGACTCAATGATTCATGACGCTTTGAAGCTTCATGATGCTGTTTTTTGAAATCGGTCAACACACCGGGAAACTGCTTTGCGCTGTCTTTTGCTGTTATTTTTGTTGGCAGATGGGAATTTGCGTGCTTCAGCATGGTTTCACCGATATCTATGGTTTCACCACGGGGTTTGCAGCTTTTCGATGACGTTCACGTCGGGTAATTACCTCACTTCAAAATGTTCCCATGGCAATGGGGGAAATGGCAGCTCTTGTGTGAAGTAAACTAACATTTTTCAACTTTCTGCTAATATATATGACTTTTTTGCAACGAAAATCCGGGGATTATGAAATCATGCTAGCCCGCATATTTTGCACGCGGAAATAGGCAATTTACGCGGCGAAAGTGCGGCGTATTTGAAAAAATGCGGCCCCCGCATAAATATGCGGACTTTGGCTGATTATGCATTAAAGCATGAGATCGCATAATCATGTTTTTCCGGAGGGACTGTTATAATGGCAGTGAATGTTGCTCTGTTTCCAAAAAAAATGCACCTGTCCGTCGAATAACGTGCTCCACACGGCTCTGGGGGTTAATAAAGGCCTTCTGAAGCGAATCGATGCGTCTGTGTAAGAAAAATATCCATATTTAAAACTTTATCAAGTAAAGTTCCAGCCGTGGAAAAGTGTTGAAAGTGCCTTCTCGCAATTCAAGATGTGTACGCGACGTCTGACGTGCGTACCTGGTAACATAAGCCTTTGATCGGCAGAGGCACTTTCAACACTTTAAAAAACTTGGCCGAAACTTGACTTTATAAAGTTTTAAATATGGATATTTTTCATACACAAACGCATCGATTTGCTTCAGAATGCCTTTATTAACACCCCAGAGCGTGGAGCAGTTATTTGAAGGACAGGTGCAGTTTTTATGGACTTCAAAAACAGAGCAACTATTACTGCTATTATAATGCTTGGATTAGCCAGAACTTTTTGAATAAAACTATAAATCATAAATCATGGGCTAATTTTAATTTTTGGGTGAACTATCCCTTTAAGCTCATGCATTGTGTACAGACAACAGTTTGCTGTGTTTATAATCTGTTCAGCCTTTTACTCATAAGGCAAATGCATGTGTCGAATTTATTCATGCATGCGAAAAGAAAGCTGCCAAAGTACACAACAGTCCTATGCATGCACGTTTTGAAAGCATGCAAATTAAATGCATTTTGTATCATGCATTGTGCACAGATACTCATAAGGCAAATGTATGTCAAATTTATGCATACATGCCAACAGAAAGCTGCGCACATTCCATGCATGCAAATGAAATTGACTTTGTGTGAGTCTAGTGTAACAAACTCATGCATCGTGTGCAGATATGCATTAAACGGTTTGCTGTGTTTATATTCTGTTCAGCCTCATATAGGGCTGGGTGATATGGCCAAAAAGCAGAGGTGTCAAATGTATTCACATTCATTACTCAGGTAGAAGTATAGATACTGGGGTTTAAAAAGACTTCTGTATAAGTTGAAGTATCAACTCAAGCTTTTTACTCTTAAGTAAAAGTGTAAAAGTACTGGTTTCAAAACTACTTAAAGTATAAAAGTAAAAGTAATGTAAGGGGAAAAAATCCCATTAAAGGGGTAGTTCACCCAAAAATGAAAATTCTGTCATCATTTACTCACCCTCAAGTTGTTCTAACCGAGGGTTGAAGAATGAAAAATGTTTGTAACCAAGCAGATTATATGCAACCATTGACTGCCATAGTATTTTTCCCATGGTTTCCCATGGTTGCTCTATCTGCTTGGTTACAGACATTCTTCAAAATATCTTCAGAACAAAGAAACTCATACAGGTTTGGAACAACTTGAGGGTGAGTAAATGATGTCAGAATTTTCATTTTTGGGTGAATTATCCCTTTAAGGACAAAAGATTAGACCTCGCCACAGTGCATACCTCCAAAAAAACATTTTTCTAAAGGCCATAATGACTATAATGTTATATTAAAAAGTTAATGTTGAACATTTTTAGATGCTCTTGGCTACGCATTTCAGCCACATATATTCCCATTGAAAATGAACGCATTTTAGGACAATGCAAATACATTAAAGGTCCCATGGCATGAAATTTTCATTTTATGAGGTTTTTCAACATTAATATGAGTTCCCCTAGCCTGAATATTGTCCCCAAGTGGATAGAAATGTTGATCGGTGTAAACCCGAGTTCTGGCTGTCTCTCTCTGCCTTTGAGAAAATGACAGGCCAGACGAGCCAATCCTGAAGTCTCCTGGTTTGACGTCCAAGCAGGAACGGTTACCTCCCTTTCCTCCGCCCAGAGAATCTGGCACGCCCAAACGCTCGAGAGATCATTCCTTGTGAACGCGTGAATGCTGGCAGTTTCTCAGTGTTTGGATGTACAAATTAAAACAGAAGTCTTTTTTCAGTTCCTTCTGATCTGTGATCAGTAATTTCTGATGTGTAGCTAATTATTTATTATTCGTGCACACAATGTGGCTTCTCTCTCTCCAGACAGAACGGTGTTTTCGTGTTTTCTATCTTGTGAGTCAGTGTTTTTGTACGTCCTCGTCGCGTCTACCGGTTCTAAAATGTGCATACAGTCATGAGTTTCTGCTCAACATCGGCCTCACACACGCCGAAGCTCGGGCTGCACTGGCCGTTGGCCTTCAACATCCCCGACCCCCAGTACTGCATCTGGCCCACAGCGGAGGCACCAAACGCGGCGTGAGATTAAGCAGAAGGGGGGTAAGTTAAGCGTGAGCATATTCGGGCTAGCCAGCCTAGCCCCACAATAAACTGGATTACATTCGATTACTGCTGTTGTGTCTTTGTTTGCGCTGTGTACTCAACGCGCGTCACTGACGCTTTTATTTTATTTAAAAAATAATGCTATTATCAACACTTACTTTTAACTCGTTCATCTCGACAGCTGTAATGGTACTTTGCATGTGTTACACAGTTGGTAATAATGATGAATACGGACTCGGTGTGACTGGGACTCGTGTTTATTCAGAACTCTCAGATACAAACACAATAAACTCACAGCGCTGACTGACAGCGCTCTCATAACTCAGTAGGTACTATAAATAACTTTGTTAGCGATCGCTGAGCTCCGTCTCTGGTACGTTAGTGATGTCCGGTTCGCGAACGATCTTTCTTTTGAACCTGTTCTTTTTAGTGAACCGAATCAGTTCACCAAATCGGACTGAATCGTTCTAAACGGTTCGCGTCTCCAGTCAGCGCTGATCCATAATTTACTAAAGTTACTAACTTTCTGACATGAGTGACAGTCCCTCCGACTAGAAATAGACTAATAACCTGAAGTATATGCTGTAACTACAACAGTTCAGACATGCTGAGAACTGATGTGAAGTGAACTCAGGTCCATCCGTCTCTCTGGCAGCAGCTCGTGCCTGCTCGTGCCTCGTAGACCAAGTTAAACCACGCCCCCTCCGCTCATTTAAAATACAAAGATGTCAGCCAATCACAACAGTGGGCGTTTTTACTGAAGTCTCACAGCAGACACGCCTCTTGAAGCAGGGCATTCAGCCACAGGGCAAACAGCAGTATTGAAAAAATGCCTTTTATTTCTAAATTATGACATTTTATGATGTAAAAGTCATACTAACAATATAAGTACACCTCAGGAAACATTATAAAATAATAGAAAAATGCCATGCCATGGGACCTTTAAAGAACCATATGTGTACTACTGAGTATTAACGTGTTTCATGGAGCGGAAGATTTGATGACTAGTTGCCTATAAATATTGTAAAGGTGCAAAAAGTCAAAATTCAGAGGCATTTTATCAATAACCATTTTTTGAATGTGTGATCAGTGTGGCCAGATTGGGTCCAGATTTCCAGCCCAAAAACCTCACCAAATGTACACTCTAAAAAATGCTGGGTTAAAAACAAACCAAGTTAGGTTGAAAATGGACTAACCCAGCAATTGGGTTGTTTTAACCCAGCGGTTGGGTTGTCTTAAGCAAACATTTAACCCAACCGCTGGGTTAAAACAACCCAATTGCTGGGTTAGTCCGTTTTCAACCCAACTTGGGTTGTTTTCAACCCAGCATTTTTTAAAGTGTACATTTATATTCAAAAAATGGTTATTGATAACATGCCTGGTTATTGATAACAATTTTGACTTTTTGCACCTTTACAATACTTATAGGCAATAGTCACTCCGAGAAAAAAAACCCAAAACTTGAATAATGTGATATTATTTTATTGCCATACCAATCAATGTTGATTGAAGTAAGTTACCATTTTATCTCCTTAAAACATAACATTGATGATAAAAAAAATCAATTTCCCAGTAAAACGGATCAAATATGACTATGTCCAGGTAGAAACTGTCAAAACGACAATCCCTCAGAAAAAAACATGCATAATTTTCAATGTCAACAGTAAGAAGTTAATTTACGTGCAAAAAGTGCCTAATATAGAGATAGGAAAAAGCAATGTAATAAACAAGCATTTCACACGTTAATGCACACACCACTGCCAAAATGCGTAATTCACTGATACTACAATAATCCGTCAACAAATAAATAACAACAATGCGCTTACCTTTGTGTTGCACTTTGCTTTGACAAAACTACAGTAAGTCTTTCATAAAGTACTAAGGACACACACTTAGCACAGTCAAAACGGATGAATCGTTGATCTAAACCTCTTTCAGCACCTGTCGGGGTTGCTAGTTGCAGATGTCCTAAGTGTGTATATGATGATGGACAGGAGTCACGGTTATATTTATAAAGAGTCTTCGAGTCACAGGTGTAATTCACGTTTGAGAGTTGAGTCACTCTCCCACTCTTTACTGTAGATACAACTTACTGTATATTTATTCCACTGGCATAGCGATCATTGGAATATACAGCTACGAGTTATCGCGCTAAAAATGCGGCTAAAGTCATGAATGAGCGCGTCTGATTGGCTGAAAGTGCGTGCTCGTCGGCAAGAACACGCCCTATCTGGCAACATGGTGTGTGATTTGTGCAGGTGCAGGCGTGATTGATCGCGTACAACCCAATAGGGTGTCGGAATGGTTTGTGTTTATCCTTCTCATCCAACCACAATCAAATTCACTCTGTCCGGAGGCCTGTACCATGATGGTAGTTTAACAAACTCAGGGTTACAGGATTAGTTTCGAGTTGACAAAACCAAACCAATCTATTCAGGCTTTGGTGGTCCCATGATGCTGATCACCAACTGTCTCTGTCAACTTAGCCTTTAATCCTGAGTTTAGGAGTTTAGCTGTGACATCAGCAGTGAACAGCCAATCACACGCTGTGGATCAGGGAAACTGAGATTCACTTCTCACGAGAGAAGCAGTGAGATTCATTTCTCTCTTCTGCAGAATATGACATGATTGAAAAATACTAAGAATTTAAACTAATTTACACAGGAAGAAGAAAAGAGCTGTCTATAAAAGAAGACCACTTAAAGAAAAATCTTACTACGTCAATGCAAGTTAAAGTTATGAAGTTATGAGAATTGAACATTTAAGCTCACATGTATTTATTTTTATAGCTTTATTTATTGATTTTAAAGCTTTTTTGTATGACCTTTATATAGGCTATTTATATTAATTTTAACCAAGTGCCGAATGATTGATTAACTAAAATTATACATGTGTAATTGATTAAGGGTATAATAATTACATAAATGATAAATAAACCAACATTATTATTATTATAAATAAGCATTGTTAAAAGCCAGACGCTTTAGTCTTTAAAAACCATTTGCTATGTAGTAACCTTTAATTTGGAGTAGAAAAAGGGGGAGTGACTTTATTGCATCAGAGGTGAGCTCACAGCTGATTGGTCCAATTTCAGTTTGAGATCTCTTATCTAGAACATAACCTGCCCTGGAGCAGGTTAGCCATGGGGCGTAAGTTACTATGGAGATGAACACTGCTAAAAGCCAAACCTCTTTAATGGTACCTAAAACCCAGGATTGGCACAAACTAAGCCTAAACATATCTGGCTAGCCAGCTAAACCGGCTTCATGGTATAGGCCCCAGATGGCGTGATTTATCTGGATAGTTGTTTTTTTTTTATGACAAGCCGGAATGAAAACATGCCGAAATGGAATAGGAGTAACGAGGCTATTATTAAAATGCAAGGAGTAGAAAGTACAGATAATTGTTTGAAAATGTAAGGAGTAGAAGTAAAAAGTAGGCTGAAAAATAATTACTCCAGTAAAGTATAGATACTCAAAATTTCTACTTAAGTAAGGTAACTTGTACTTCGTTACTTGACACCTCTGCCAAAAAGTGATCTCGATAAAATCAGTCGATATCGATAATTATTATCGATAATTAAAGGCAGATTGCTCCAACTAGTGAAAGTTGTAGAAACCAGACTGTTAATTGTGGTTTTAAACTACTTTTTACTGTCAGAATATGACAAACACTTCACGTTTTTGAATTCCTTACACTTTTCCAGTCGTTTTTCCTTAACAAAATACATTTCTTAATAGAAAAAATGAATGTCTTAGTTTCTGCATGTGCTAACGGGTGATATTGTTTTAAGTCATGTGTTGCCTGACTTTGGCATATATCTTCGGCACAGTTTGCAGTGCAGTATTAATAATATTACATGTTTTGTCTTAGAAATGCACATTTGACAGTGAGTTGACAGTTGTAGTAGCTTGAGTTAGGAGGATGCAGATGTAAATTTATGTTCATTAACAAAAACACGGACATCTGTAAAAATTGTAACAACTGCATTTTTATATGCTGAAATATAAATATTATGAGCTTTATTAAATTAACCATTGGTCTTCAATAGTATCATACATTTAGATCATGATAACCACAGTTAAAGGGATAGTTCACCCAAAAATGAAAAGTCATCCGAGGTGTGTATGACCTTCTTCTTTCAGACGAATAAAATCTGAGTTAAATTGAAAATGTTCTGGCTAATCCAAGCATTATAATAGCAGTAATAGTTGCTCTGTTTTTGAAGTCCATAAAAAATGCATCTGTCCGTCAAATAACTGCTCCACGCGGCTCCGGGGTGTTAATAAAGGCCTTCTGAAGCGAATCGATGCATTTGTGTAAGAAAAATATCCATATTTACAAATGTATTTCATTTTTTTCTATGGCTCTGCATCAGCCGCCCCCCGCGCCATCACTTCCGGCGAATAAGGTCAAAATACATGCAAAATACCGGCGCAATCATAGATATATACATAGAATCCTCATTAGTGGAGTCTAATACTCATTCGAATGAGGCATCTACGTATATATATCTTTGATCGCGGCAGTATTTTGACCTTATTCGCCGGAAGTTATGGCGCTGGGAATACTAGATGACATTCGTCTGATAAGAGGTAAAAAAATAACATAAATACTGTTGGGTTTCTCGCAGAAACCGATCGTTTCGTGTCTTAAGACATCAATGTGTCGCCACGAGCCGCATGGTTTAATAAGGATTCGTATGTCTATGTGTTTTTACTCTCATTGCTCTCATACTCTAAAATATCCCCATTGACATCATTATACGACTATCACACTGCAACGGTTGGAGTTAAAACTCTTCATTGGATGCCCTGGGGGTAAGCAGATAAACATAAAAATTTCGTTTTTGGGTGAAATATCCCTTTAAAAACATGCATATAGCTCTTCATATAACCTGTTCAGCCTTATACTTATAAGGCAAATGTGTGTCGAATTTATGCATGCATGGCAACAGAAAGCTGCCAAAGTACACAACGTTTCCGTGCGTGTCCGAGTCCTTGTTTGCCCATCAAATTCACCTGCCATGTTTATGTCTGGTCCTCATGTCATATTATCATTGCACGTCCAGACTTGGCTCCAGGGAGGTGCATTGGTCACTTAACCAATCCCCGGCACAGGGAAGGGCAGCTGGGCACGAGTCGGCCTCTGCCACCCTATCGCTCCACAGAATGGAGGACCAGGGGCTGCAATTAGGAGGCCAAGGAGCCACTGTACAGCTCACCTGTCAGCCAGTGTCCCAACGAAGATGCCGCAGGGCCGGCTGACACTGGCAGCACTATGCCGCCCATGACAGGGCATCTCCATGCAGGAAAATCTCACTAACAATCCCCCCACGCAAGCTGTCACTCAAACGCATCGCCACGGCACCACTGACCCCGTGGCCGACAGACTAGCAGACCCTTTGCTCAGACCAAACGGGTCACCACGGTTGCCACGGCTTAGTCACCCTGACACAGAGTGACATTAACGACAGCCGCGACGTGAGAGGGGGCCGAGCGCTTCTCAATCACAAGGAGTTGATGATGAAACCGCAAAAAAGCAGGAGACGACGAGGAGGAGGACTGACCTGAGCTTTTGGCCGCACAGCAGTTAAGAAATGTTGTCTCCATCTCAGGAAGGGTTTTTTTCCCCCGCTGCTCACTGACAACATGTCAGGAGGAAAGATGGCAGCTCAGACATCAGCCTCTCTGTGCTACCTGGGAGCCAGATACAAAAAAACTTGGGAGAAAGTGTGTCAAAAACGTAGGAGTTTGGGACAGCTTGTAGAATTAACATTGTTACATGCCGTGTGACAGCGCAGCGCTGTGGTGCAATCGGCTAGCAAATATTTCACAGAGCAAGTTTAGTTTTTTCCCCCCCAAAAAAACAAGGAAAATGGAAAACATAACAAAAGAATATGCCAGGGCCAGAAACACGGCTAATTGGATTGTTTTGACATGCGCGCGCTGGCTGCTTCAAATGTAGCGAGCGTAATGTGTCGTTTGATTTACTGACGTTTGCGCTAATCTATTTAATTTTCTTTTAAGGGGGAAAGCGTCCACATGAATGGAGCGGCATGTTTTAATGTTGATTATCTGAAGACGAGGACAGGGGGCGGCCCGCGATGCTGAAGCTGCTCAAGGGGAATATCTTCAGGTTATTGGCACGAGATTTGCGTGCTTGACAGGACCATGCACTCCTCTCTGGCCCGTTGCGCCGCTCCTTTAAACGTCTACGTACTCGTGCATCACTAAATTTCTTTACTGCCTGCTTAGTCACTGCGCAGTTCGTGGAATTTGCATTCAACTATTTAATGGAGGAGTTATGCTTGCTTTTAGATCCAAACATTTAGAGAGAGCTGCGTAATTGACGCGTTATCTTGAAAAAGGCCGCGTTTTTCTCCACAAACAGGTGCGTTACCGTACGCACGCGATGCATTTGACTATTTTCCACATATTCAGATGTAGATTAAATGTATAAAGATCCATGCAGTCATTCCCCCCTGGCGAAGGAGGCTCATCTCAGCCCATTGTTCTCTATCAGTAGACGAGGCAGATTCCTGTAATTAGCTGTCAGCGCAGAGCCCCACAGCAGCTTAGCGCTGTCCGCTCAAATCAAACTAATGAAACACAATCCCCTCAAATGTCCTGGATACAGATTTGTGGCGATATTGCACGAGGAAGCAAAGGAGGGGTGAGTGTTGTGGGCTGGCATGGGCGGGGGTCTACCTCATCTCCATCCAGAACTTCAAGATTCACAAACTGGGGTCGTTAATCCGTTAATTCGGCACATTTTTGACAGCCAATTAATAGGGGTACGGAGAGAGTGATCCGTGAGCGGGAGGAGGCCGTTTGGGGTGAGGGGGTAAAGGCCACTCTGGTGCCTGGGCTCTCAAATCTTCACATACACATTAAGCAAAAAGATAGTCTCTTTCTATCCACCTTATTTTTAACGTAAATGCGGGTGCGGACATTTTTGTGCGAGGCTTCCGGTGTCTCGTTATGTTGTCTCGATATCACAAACTGGTATTTCTTATCGTATTATTTATGTAATAAATGTATGTATTGTGGTAATTATAAACACATTGGGTTCTTTATTTAACTCATGGCAAATAAATCAGCAGAAAGCTTAGGCTACTTGCGCTTTGAACAATAAGGTGGATAAACATTTACAATCCTGATTTTACATGAAATTCATCTTGATTGCCACACCTGTAATTTATTATCAAACTATATATTTCATTTTTTTCTGTAAATGCACACCTAGGGCCAGATTTACTAACAGCTTGAACCCTCAGCGCGAACCTTCTTTTGTCTTTAAACTACTGTGAGGATTTACTAAAGACACGCAGTGATACATTAGCGTTGAGAAGGCGTGGAGGGTTATTTTTGTGGCTGACCTTATTGCATATGCATTTGTAGGAGTTTCCCTTTCAGACGCAGTATTTATGTGAGGAGAGTATTTGAATGAATCACGTGCGGTGATTTACGACGGTTTGCGTTCGTCAGATTACTGGTGTTTGCGGCATTATTTACCGCCCCGCCCCCCCAAAAAAGTATTTAACGCTCCCGTCACGCTGCTCTTGGAAGGGGGGGGGGGGGGGGGGGGGGGGTTGACATATTTGATACAAACTAATTGATACATTTAGATAAATAGATTTCATACATTATAGTATATTATAATACAATATTTCCCGCTGTTGTCACTTGTCGTCATCGTGGCTACGACACGTGACTCACAATGACTGAATCGACCAATTAAAAGGGCATTCTCTCTAATGATGTTCCAACATGTTAAAAACGCTTCGCTGATCATTAGGGATGTTCGATTCCAGGTTTTTTGGAGTCGACTCCAATTCCCGACTCCCACTGTAAGAGTCTATGGAATCGACTCCTCGACTCCATTTATTTTACATCAAAACAGGGTCAGAAATAAGACAAAATTGCAGTTGTTACACACTTAAATTATTTCTCCCCCAACACAAAGCCTTAAAATCCCCTTATTAAAACCTCGCTTCTTTTAGCGTGATCGTCCAAATGAGTCCAATTTAGCAATGACTTGATGAGTGGCTATCAGCGTTTCTACCTAGCTGTTGCCGAATTTTACACAGGAAAAAAAAGTCATGAAAAAAGTCGAGTGATGGGGCTAAACACACATGATCATTGTCTTAAAAGGTGAGTTAAAGATATAAATATAATAATGTACACTTATTCATGTATTTCTTCTTGATGTGAGTTTTTTTTAGGATTTAGTTTAATGATTATGAACACAAGGTTAACCATAGAAAACCAAATTTATATTTATTGCATTAATAGGCACTATCAATTAAACTAAAGCTAGCGTGGAGGAAGCCTGTGTATAATTACAAACTAAAGTCGCTGTGACTGTTTTCTATTTCTAAAGTAAGCACTCAAATAAATGTGTGTGAAAGTTTCTGCAGCGACAGCTCTCTGACGCGATGTTTTACGTCAGTGTCTGAATTCCTCGCTTCATTTCATTCACTCCTTGCTTATAGTGCACTCAACTGCCATGCACTTTATAGGGATTAGAGAATTATTAAACAAGTGAGCGATTTCGGACACAGCAATAGAGTCGACACCGAGAGTCGATTCCTGTGCTGGAGTCGACCCCGACTCTGGGGCTATTTGGAGCTTTTGGAGTCGACTCCCCATCACTACTGATCATAGACAAACGGGGAGAAATTAGTTGGCCTATCTACCGCACACTGCAAAAAATGACTGTGATTTTAACGGTAAAAAACTGTGAAAATGTCTGTCATGGATTTGCACTGAATTGATTCTCAAAAATACGGAACAAAGTGCATTCCGTATCAGTTCAATACGGAACAAGACTTTTATGTGTCAAATACGGGACGATTCCGTATTATACGAAACGGTTGGCAACCCTAGCATCTATCCATCATATTACTGCTCCACACGGCTCCGGGGGTTAATAAAGGCCTTCTGAAGCGAATCGATGCGTTTGTGTAAGAAAAATATCCATATTTAAAACTTTATAGACTAAAATAACTAGCTTCCGGCGGGACGCAAGTCGACTTACGCTAAGAGAGTAACCCTTGACCCTTGAACCCTAGACGCATGCGCAGAGGATAGAGCAAAACAAAACACCGGTCATGAATTAGAGTTTAAAATGAGAATTTTTAAAAAGAAATGCAGAGGATTCTGATATAAGAGAAAAGGAACTTGAGTTTGTTGCCCAGCACTATCCACGAGAGGCGTCAAAGCTTGAGATGCTCCTGTACATCACGTCAGGGGTCATTCTTTTAGCGCAAGTCGACTTGCGTATGGCGGTCCGCCAGAAGCTAGTTATTTTAGTCTATAAAGTTTTAAATATGGATATTTTTCGTACACAAACGCACCACTTTGCTTCAGAAGGCCTTTATTAACCCCCGGAGCCGTGTGGAGCAGATATATGATGGATAGATGCACTTTTATGGACTTCAAAAACGACACAACCATTCACTGCCATTATAAAGCTTTGAAGAGCCAGGACATTTTTAATATAACTCTGATTGTGTTCGTCTGAAAGAAGAATGTACACCTAGGATGATTACACATGCAGCGCCTGAAAATAGTCCCCAGCGCTCTCTGTGTAAGCAGGTTGTCACGTTGGTTATGTTGACAGAAGTTAGCCTATTTTCAGGCGCTGCGTAATATCATTGCGCCGCTGCACTCATGGTACGGCTCAAAGCTCTTGATTATTACGCAGGAATGAGAGAATAGTTCCTAACCATGTCGGTCTTAGTACACGATGTAACTATACACATCACAACATGTAAATAGGAAAATGTTGGCGTTATTTAGTCACTTATTGAGCAGTAGGCTAGCTGGAGCCATTTACCTCCAGTCTTTGTGCTAAGCTAGGCTAGCGGTGGGTGCGTCACGCAGAGTTATGGCACGGAGATGAGAATGGTGTGTATGGACTTATCTAACTCTGAGGGACACGGGGAATAAGCTAAAGTCCCAAAAAGTTGGCGTGTTCCTTTAACTCTAAAATAAAAGCCCAATTTCAACATCACCAGTTGCTGAATAAGAGTCATCGATTAAGATGCACAATTATTTATAGTGAGATACTGACTTTGAAGGGTAGTAATTGACTGAAAATGTAAAGCTTTTTAAACACACAAAAACAGCATTTCAGACCAGTTTTAAATCTATTGTTTTTAGTCAATTCTAATGGTTTCATGTTGTTGGTGGGCGGCAAAGGGGAAAGTGTTCAAACTGCAGAAGTGCACAACGAGCAGCTATCAAAATCACTCTGAACCAAGAGTTTCTGTCACAGTTCTCCATGCATCATTTATCTATCGCTGTATGTGGGCAGAGACAATTATATAAACCAGTGAAATTGCTCACTGCGCCATCAACCTCTAGTTAGTTGACACTCGACTACTATATCTCAGCAGACAGATCATGAGAGCTTATTGAACTATTACCGATTAAATATTCGAATAATCTATTGAACAGTGCTCCAGGTCATGCATTCACTAGTAAGCCATAGTAAAATGACCATCTCCTCTCCTGTCCTCTTGGTTTATATTGGCCCACTGCTATGGCACCCCGAGGGCATCAAAAACAACCGGCAACCAGAAAGCGCAGAAGAGCAGGGCAGCTCATTCATCCGTGACGAAACAGGCCGATCGCATACAGGACAGCAGGACATGGCCTACGGGCACGAAGATGAATTTACACATAACACGTCACTTAATGCACTTAAATGCCTTATATGACGCCGTATATATATATACGCGCTCTTTAATTACCAAAAACATCCCATCACATCTGATCTGTTCATGTACGGTATGCTTGTCTGGATTCCATAGCCTTGTATTCGTTAAAATTTGGTTGTTTAAAGTATCATTGTTTGACAGACCCATTGTAGAAATATACAATAGGAATGACAGCATGCAAAATGCATTTTTGAATGTTCCGCTCATGCTATGCTAATAGATGCTGTCGCGGTGCATCTCACATGCCAGGATTTGTATGTCCACGGTAGTCAGACATGTAGACGTGTTATTTCGAACAGGGAAAAACATGATCACTTTAAAAGAAATGGATTTAGAAACACTAATGCAGCGCTCTCAGAATGAAAGTTGAGATTCACAGGCAGTTAGATCTGATGTGAAATGGTGAACTGAATTGGCCGGTACAGACAGAGGGCATGATGGGACACGGCAACGCATCACTTCTCATGCGTCACTGTCAGACATCATTCTAGTACATGACCTCCAAACACAGATATCCACATCACATTACTGTGTGTGCGAGTATACACACACACACACACACAGGGGGGGGGGTTTGGGAAATGTGGGGACATTCCATAGGTGTAATGGTTTTTATACCGTACAAACCGTATTTTCTACCCCCCTACACTGCCCCTGCCCTAAACCTACCCATCACAGGGAACTGCACTGTTTACTTTCTGTGAAAAAAAACCCCTCATTCTGTATGATTTATAAGCATTTTGAAAAGTGAGGACATGGGTAACGTCCTCCTATTTCACCCTCTTTTTGTAATACCTATGTCATACCCATGTCATTATACATATTTTTGTCCTGATATTTCACAAACACATGCCCACAATCCCGGGCAAAAAATGGACCAAGCCCAAAATGGTTAAACACTAGGCTTTTAATGGTCTTAACCACAAATTATTGGTCAGGAAATTAGCAAATGCAAATCTAAGCAAATGCACTACTTAAAAAGCAATTGCTGTCTCAGAAAAACATCACGTTTTTGGCAGAATATGTGAAGTTGTGAAAAATCAGCTGAGGAATATAATGATAAATGCATCTCTAGAACTTTTTAGCTGCAGCTTTACTGTGAAAACGTCTCAGGTTACGAATGTAACCATTGTTCCCTGAGAACTTGGAACGAGACGCTGCGTCAGCTCGACGCTACGGGGAACGCCTCCAGTGTGACCGGTGCCTGAAATCACAATAAAAAAACGTCAATCTTATTGACCGGCGACAGCCTCTGACATCATCAAGGTGCGACCAGGAAGTATAAAAGGGCGCCTTGCCAACATGACAGCATCCAATCGTCTGAAGGGACTGTTTTCGGCAGGCAGGCCCTGCGGCATGGCAAAGCGACGCAGCGTCTCGTTCCCTGTTCTCAGGGAACAATGGTTACATTCGTAACCTGAGACGTTCCCTTTCGAAAGGGAACTCACGCTGCGTCAGCTCGACGCTACGGGGAACGCTTTACCCACGCCGCCATGCCGACGGGAGTGCATGCCCACTGGCAGTGACAACTGTCAAGACAAGCAAATTCAACTGAAATGCTTGAACCACTCCCCTTCTGGTCACATTAGGCTGTCAGTGGCAGCGCTCCCTACAGTCAAAGCCCAAGCTATAGCCTGAGAAGGAAACCTTCACACACATGAGGTCCTTCCCAGGCCTTGCTCGAAGGCCTGGAACCAACCCATTCGACAGAAGGGGTTCCTTTAAGGGAACGTGGCAAGGGAACCCGAGGGAACCCATGCCAGTCACTATTCGGGAGGTTCTCACCGAATGCCACCAGGGAGACTTGACCAGGTGACCCAACATGGGACACGTAATACAGTCAACCCTGTCTGTAAAGTACAGAGCCTCTGGTACTCGCCTTCGAAGAGACATCCCGCTAGGGTGCTGCAAGAAAGGCAGTGTCCTCCACTAGCCGGACCTCAGAGACAGGTTATCCCGGAGAGCAGCGCTCAGTGAAGTGCTTTCTAACCCTTGCTAGCGAGGGGAGTCTAGCCGCTCGATCCTCGGATCTACCAAGCACTTACTTTAAAATGTGCTTAGGAGGCCAAAGGCCTTACAGGCTGATTGTACCAGGGAGGCCCCGAGGGGCCTACAACCAATGAATCAGCGCCAGGCGGCCGTAAGCTCATAGCAGACCCTCACTTGAGAAGAGCTCATAAGCCTGCCCGGTAGGTAACCATGCCGTAGGCAGTCTATGAAAGTCCCCTCCTGTAGGGACCGCATAGCAGCAGCGACGTCTCGTCATGCTAGGGTAAGAACACCGCCTTCAGGTCTTACGAACGGCCAGAGACCGGTGCCTGATAGCGGGTGACCACTAGCTGTCAGCGTAAAGCCAGTTGTGCGTTCCCGCCTAGGGAACTCGTTCCCCAGGGAGGCCGAGAGGGGCCTCCACCTGGTAACCTGTGCCGACTGCTCTCGTGTCCAACAGCGGAACTCGCCCTCAGGAAGGCCATACGGGCCTGATACCTGATCGCAGTCGTGCTAGCCCTCGAGGTAGCTGGGAAGACCAGGGACTCGCTTCATCAGGGAGGCCTAGCGGGCCTACCACCTGCAAAAAGGTCGGGCATTTCTCCATCACAGCTCTCCGCTCAGTGACTGGACCTATCCAGAAACCACGAGACAGGAGCGTGCCCTCAGAGGAGGCCACGTGGGGCCTACTACTCCAAAGCGAATCCCACAGGTAAGCCCCGTGCAGCTTGCCTGATAGCAGCCCATGCTACGATCCGTTACAGAAACTGGGGACCGGGGAACGATTTCAGGGAGGCGCAATGCCTCCACCTGATAGCAGAACATGCCGCCTATAGCGCTTCACTTCGCTAACCGTCTCAGCGACTGAGAATCGGGAGCTCGCCCTCAGGGAGGCACAGTGCCTACCACCCGATGGCAGAACGTGCTACTCATAGCACTTTATGCTCATTGCCACAGCGACTGGGAACCGGGAGCTCGCCTTCAGAGAGGCCCAGTGCCTACCACCTGATAGCAGAACGTGCTACTCATAGCACTATATGCTCATTGCCACAGCGACTGGGGACCAGGAGCTCGCCTTCAGGGAGGCCCAATGCCTACCACCTGATAGCAGAATGTGCTACTCATAGCACTTCATGCTCACCGCCACAGCGGCTGGGAACCGGGAGTTTGCCTCCAGGGAGGTCACTCAGGGAGGCCGGTTGAGGCCTACTACCTACTAGCACTCATGCTAGCCATCCAGTGACTGGAGCCCAGGAACGCCCCCACAGAGGAGGTCAGGTGAGCCTGCTTACCCCACAGCAGGCCCTTAGGGAGGCCTGGTAGCGCCTACCACCTACTAGCAGCTAGTACCAGCCATCGAGGGGCTAATGCCCAGTAGTACCCCCTCGGGGGAGACCAGGCAGTGCCTGCTGACCACAGCAGGCTCTCAGGGAGGCCAAACGGGGCCTATCACCTGAGCGAAGGTAACCCAAACCGGGAGCCTACCCCTCAGGGAGGCCTGGCAGGGCCTACTCCCAAATAGGAGGTCTGCAGATTCAAAGGACCCTGCCGTGACTTTAAGAAGGCTGGCTGCTGCGCCTGGGCTGACGGCAGCTGTCTGCTGCTGACGAAGGCCTGGAAATCCAGTTAACACCTGGGGACTCATCCCCAAGGAGACTAGTTGACGAGGTTACTGCTGATGTCGACACCAGTGGAGAAGATCCTCCAAGGCACACTCGTGGGCCATGGCATCGAGACTTTCTTGCAAGGAGGCCGGTTGACACCTACTACCTGTCCTGAAGTCCTGCTGCCCAGACCGCCCAAGCTGGCTACTAACAACCAGCTGGCTCTTACGCCCGCACCTGGGGCTGGCTCCATCCCAGAGGCTAGAGGGCCTCCATGACGGCGCAGTCTGTCGGGCAGTGCCTACAGACATGAACCTAATCACATTGCCAACGGCAGTGTACTCAGCAGAAGTGCTCAACGAAAACCCTCTAAAGCAAGGGGAGTACAACTTACGTCACCTGCTTCGGGGCGGCTGTCTTACTTTCCATGCAGCGGCCAACCGTAAATGCGAGGGCGTCAGCCATTGGCAATGCTCGGGCCTCAGGGGAGCATCCGACCAGAACCGCAAACAGAAGGTTTATCCGATGTTCAGCTCAACCCGAGCCCTAAAGAAAGGTGGAGCAGAGACATAGAGCAAGGGTAAAATATCACATAAATATGCAACCCACCGGCTGTACCGTCCTCCAGGAAGAGGCCGGGGGCCGCCAGCTGATGGCGGCCACCAAGCTCTGAAAGGCGGAAACAGCAGATAAAGTCTAATCGCAAACCGGCGAAAGACGCTTAATTCCGCCCCACGACTACTGGCAAAGTCGCTGTCTCCTGCAACACCTTGACTGCATTACTTGTAACCCCAAAACGCAGAGAAGGGGGCGGGCCTTGGCCGGACGACTCTGTAATAAGAGGAGGCTGAAACAAGGATGCATAAACAAAGCCCTGTTCTTATACCAAAAGACAGGCCAGGGGCAAACAACCTTCCTTAACGCCCCCATCCTTGAGCCTAGGCCAAATGGCGCGACGTAAGTCCACACTAGATCTACTCAGGGCTCGGGAAAGAAATATTATCACCTCTAAAATTACACAATGAGGCCCCGAAAAACCCCTTCCCCAAAGCCGCGCCGAGCTGGGCGCAGATCTCACTACAGCTCATGCATGAACGCATACCCGGTGTTCAGCTACTTCCCACTTTACGCTAGGAAAAACACAGCTCGCCCCCGACACTACAAGCCCTCTGGCAAGAGCGCGATTCAGCTACCCACATTAGTGGGAGAACATAACACGGAGAGGCAGCAAATCTCTACTAGCAAAAGTGAGGCACTCACACTCAACCACATAACGTTGCAAAGAAGATCGTTCTTAGCTTACTCACTGGGAGCTGCAGGCCCTGCGAAGTCCAGCGACGTTCCAAATTTCCCCAAATAACCTCTCAGGAGAGCGAAGGTACAGAAGTCCTGAAAAACATAGTTTTGAAAATGTTTCACCCTCATCGAGGGGGACTCACCAATCGCTCCTCGCGGCGCTTCAAACCAGCCATCGAGCTAGTGTTCGCCACCATCCTGAGGGGGGCGCTTTCACCAAACAAACCAGGCGGACCGGCAGAATCTTACATTTTCTGCTCATCATAGGCCCACCGGCCTGATGTAAAGTGCCCGGGGGAAAGCCAGAGGAAGGGAAAAAGGCAGCGTTCATCTCTGCATCCTCAGGGGCGGAGTCCGCTGCCTGTGCTGGTTCTGGTTACCAGCCCCGGCTTCCTTCCTCTTCCTGTTGCGGGTGTCCCGCCTCGACTGCACCCCAGGGGGCGCTCGAGAGGCAACGCTGGCTCGCTGTTCCCGTCTCCAGCCCTCAGACTGGGACGGGCCGGGGACACCCGACTGCCTGGGCGCGTTCCCAGACCTCAGCGAGATGCATGTTCTGAATGCCGCCAAGCGCGCCTTCGCCTCTCCGAACTTTCCCACCACCGCCTATACGGAGGTGCCGAAAAATTCAGATGGTGAAACCGGGGCATCAAGGAGAAAGGACTTCTCTTTCTCCCCGATGTCCAAACGGTTTAACCACAGATGTCTCTCCATGACCAACGTCGCCGCCATCGGCGCTATTTGTTCGGTGGCCCGGAGAGCAAAAACGCGGTCCGGCGTGACTCGACTACCGCCTCAGGGGGTCCCTCCCCCTGATCGAGGTCCCTCAACAGGTCCGCCTGGTAAGCCTGCAACACCGCTGTGGTGTGCGAAGCCGCTGCAGCTGGACCCACTGACATGTACGTCCTGCCATTCAGGCGAGACCGGCAGGGTGGGAGCCCTCAGTGTCGCCGGCCGCCCAGAGGCGAGATAAGCATAACATCGCGTCCACGGGCAGCACTGACACATACCCAGCCTAGGCAGTCCCTCAACATCAGCGAAATTTAGCTTGCCGATGTCGACAGATGCGGGGCTGAGTATGGTTTCTTCCATCCCCTCGAGATCTGCTGATGGAGATCTGGAAGGAATGGAAGACTCCCAGGAGTTGGGAGGTCATGGGCGGAGAGAAACCGATCGTCCGAACTGTTTGGACCATCAGCCTTTCTCCTCACGTGCTGCCAAGGTAGCTGCAGTCTACCTGCAGCGCGTTCCATGACCTCCAGCAACTCCCCGTACATGGGACAGGATGGTTTGAGAAGCTTCAGCATCTTTAACTGACTCACCCATCCTCTGCTCGAGTGGAAGAGCAGCAGACGAGGAGGAGGAACATAAATCCTGCTCCTCCTCCGAGGTCCGCCTCTCGCGATCTGGATCGTCCTCGAGAACCACATCTGTCTCCAAGCGACGAACCAGATCCATCTGGGAACCACATGATGTTTAGACGCTGCTCAGCCTCAGCTCGAGCGGGGCCGTTCCCAGATGCTGAAACCTCTCCCCACGAGAAGAGGTCCAGTCGAGAGCAGAGCGTTCCCAGAGGAAAACGCTCGCAATACTTTCCACAAGAGGTTCGCAAACCTCTCGTGCATGCTCTTCTCCCAGACAGTAAACGCAAAGTGTGTGTGTATCCAAAGCGTAAGCTACCTGGTACACGTTCAAAACACACCTGCAGAAGTGGCGTTGCTTCTCAGCACACTTCATTGTTATCCTTCTTGTAGACGTTTCACGTGAAGACAGGCAAAACAGTCCCTGAAGACGAAAAGATGCTGTCATGTTGGCAAGGCGCCCTTTTATACTTCCTGGTCACACCTTGATGATGTCAGAGGCTGTCGCCGGTCAATAGGATTGACGTTTTTTGATTGTGATTTCAGGCACCGGTCACGCTGGAGACGTTCCCCGTAGCGTCGAGCTGACGCAGCGCGAGTTCCCTTTTGAAAGGAAACTCATTTAATGCTTCGCAGTGCTGGAGAATATTCCAGAATGACTTGCTTTCCACAAATGAAAAGTTGTTAGCTTAAGAGGATTGATCGGATGTTATTTTTTCTACAAGACGATGCTCCTGCTCGAAATTGCAAAAACAACCTAGAGTGGCTCGAGAACAAGTCCATCAAGCTCATGTTTAGGCCCGCCAGAGTCCAGATTTAAAGCCTATTGTGAATATGTGGTCTCACATTACACTCAAACAAACTGAGAGACATATTTTCTTTGAAGCCATTAACATTGAGTGGAACTACACTGACTCTTCTTCCTGTAAAAAGCTGCAAGTTTATCTGCAGTATTTGTGCAGTTCTTGCTGATTTCCTGACCAGTGATTTGTGATTTTAAACTGGTTAAGACCATTAAAAGGCCACAAACTATTCTGCCATTTTTGCCTTGGCCCATTTTTTGCCCAAGAGTGTGTGTGTATACACTGTATAAACTGTATATTCCTCTCCCCTTAGACTAACTCTACCCCTTAACCTCACACAAAACGTTCTGCATTTTTACAATAAATAAATACATGTCATATATCAAATTGATCTACAATATTTCCTTTATAAGAAACCCTTTTCATTTTTTTGAAGGCCTAAAGTTGTGGTGTTTGAAAGACCAAAAATGTCAGGTGGTGCGACCGTCCGAACGCACAAGCAGTAAACAAAACTGGAATAAAAAGGTTCATTTTCTCAGTAAAATTCTTAATCAAATAGTTTGGCATGATTAAATGTTAAATTCCTTATAAATGAGGGAAAATAGTGTATCAGTCCTATTTCAAAACTATTCTATTACTTAAAAAACTTTTGTCCAAGATATTTACGTCTCCAAATGTCAGGAGGGGCGACCGACATAAAAATGCCATTTTATGCAATGTCACTTTAAGAAAACCATGTGACAGCATATGACATCACACAGAAGACCCCAGAGGACCCCTGTGATGCAGTAACAATATTAGTCACCCTCCCATATATATGAGATACTTGAGGTTGATTCAACTTATCATGTCAGGTGGTATGACCCCTGGAAAACCTTGAAAATGTGTTATTATAAAAATGTGTATTTGATTAAAACCTTGAGCATATGATCAAACATTTGCATAGATGTCCAAGTTAGATTTGAATTGAGTTTCAAATGTCAAGTGGTGCAACCAGCAAATTTACATTTAAAAGTATCAATTCCCACTGCAATTGCAAAATGAAGTAAGAAATATAACCGTAAACAAATACAAATCATATTTACAGTTAAAAACAAAACATAAAAACTCCTTATGGAAAATTGGGTATTTGAACACATAGAAAAGTGTCCGTTCGTATGAATTGGACTAAAAGGTCAATACATAAAGAAATGGAAAGGGAATTTACCATCTGAATATTCATATATGTATAATTTTCTAAATGAATATATGGTCGCACCACCTTACGTTTTCTGGGTGGTAGAATCAAAAATCTTGTTTAATCGCTGTCTTAAAAGCTGTAAAATCAACACCATACATTTTTTGGACATACATTTTTTTTTATCTTCAAAACCTTATTTGTCATTGATCCATACACACACAGTGGTGGCCAAAATTATTAGAACACTTGGCATGTGGGAGTAGTCTTATTGGGCCTGGATTTATTTTCCAAGAGGACAATGTCGAGCACATTTGAAGCGAGTTAGAAAATAAACTGGACAGATCTATTGTAGATTCAAAGGAAAGCCTTTGGCACTAATGATAACATTAGTGTTGAAGTTCTCAAAGGAAATATATTGACACTATGCCAGAGAGATGAGATGCGCGGCTGTAATCGCTGCAAAAGCTGGACATACCAAATATTTCAGTTAAAAGTGGATAAAAACAGTACGACGCACTTCATCTGATATTTGATGGTCAGAGCAACCATCTGCATGTTTCATGAACATTATGTTATGTAATAATGTTTTGAAGGCAAAAATGGTCGATATTTTCAGATCTGTCAGGTGTTCTAATAATTTTGGCCACCACTGTATATATACACCGATCAGGCATAACATTATGATGAAAAACTTTTGGGCTTCAGTAGCTCGTCTGTTTGATCGGACCACACAGGCCAGCCTTCGCTCCCCACGTGCATCAATGAGCCTTGGCCGCCCATGACCCTGTCACCGGTTCTCCACTGTTCCTTCCTTGGAGCACTTTTGACAGAGACTGACCACTGCAGACCGGCAACACCCCACAAGAGCTGCAGTTTTGGAGATGCTCAGACCCAGTCGTCTAGCCATCACAATTTGGCCCTTGTCAAACTCCTTACGCTTGCCCATTTTTCCTGCTTCTAACACAACAACTTTGAGGACAAAATGTTCACTTGCTGCCTAATATATCCCACCCACTAACAGGAGATGGAGAGATCATCAGTTTTATTCACTTCACCTGTCATGAAGTTATGCCTGATTGTGTATATGACTCTACATTTATGAAAACTATAATGTATATTTTAATTTATTTAAACTTGACCAAGTAAATGAAATGCATCCTAAGTTCATTCACTGACTGAATAAAAACCTACTTCGTTTCCCACTTCCTGATTCCAGCTCGTGTTCCCATGGTAAACCGGTCCGCTGCCACCTGGACGCTGCAGGTAAAGTGTCTCTTTAGCTTCCTCATTACCGCCGTGATGTCGCTGTTTAACGGTGGCTTCAGTCTGTTCGTCCACCTGCTCGTGAGTGAAACTGTCCGGGCCTGCTGCTCCCTAATGGCTGCAGATTAGAGTATTACCATTACAGCACACGGGACCGGCCCGCTGGCTCACAACTCCACTTCATTACACAGGCTTTGAGTCAGCCAAGGGCCCCTAAAAAATTTACCATACTGGGGCATCAGCTCAACACTGCTGCAGTTAGAATATGTTTACCATGTGCAACGTGAGTAGAATTTAAGTAAACGCACACCTGTTTAGTCATTTTTGGACCAAAAAATATTATTATTAGATTAATAAAAAATATTAATATTATTATTTGGACCAAAAAACATATTATTAGAGTATATATATATATATATATATATATATATATATATATATATATATATATATATATATATATATATATATATATATATATATATATATATATATATATATATATATATATATATATAGTCAAATCAAATCAATCAAATCAAATCCCTTTATTGTCACATAACCATATACACAAGTGCAACAGTAGGTGAAATTCTTAGGTGCAGTTCCGAGCAACATAGCAGTCATGACATGACATGTACAACATTTAAAGCAACATCAGATTACATCATCTGATGCGCCCACAATTACTCACAGCACAGTAAACTCTACAATAAACAATAAATACTTTACACAATGTGAGTGTAGTTCTCACAGCTTTAACCAATATACACATACTTACAATATACATATACTTTAAACAATATACACTAAACATACACTAAACAGTATACATTAAGCTATAATAATAATATACAATGTACAGTATACAATATTAATCACAATAGAGATCCAATGTACAATAGATGCTGTATGATAAATAAATGTGTATATAATGTGTGTGTATCTACAGTGGGTTGTGCTGAGTGATATTCTGTCCAGAGTGTGTTATGATCCTGATGGATCAGGAGTTAAGTAGTCTATTCGCTTGTGGGAAGAAGCTGTTCTGGAGTCGGCTGGTGCGTGTTCTGATGCTGCGGTACCGTCTGCCTGATGGCAGCAGTGAGAGCAGCCCATGGTTCGGGTGGCTAGAGTCTCTGATGATCCTCTGAGCTCTCCTCACACACCGCCTGGCATAAATGTCCTGGAGGGAGGGAAGCTCACCTCCGATGATGCAGCTGGCCGTGCGCACTACCCATTGCAGGGCTTTGCGGCTGCGGGCGGTACTGTTGCCGTACCAGGTGGTGATGCAGCCAGTCAGCAGGCTCTCTATGGTGCAGGTGTAGAAGCGTGTGAGGATGTGGCGGTTCATTCCAAACCTCCTCAGCCGTCGCAGGAAGAAAAGGCGCTGATGAGCCTTCTTCACAACGGCCTCGGTGTGGACGGACCATGAGAGTTCCTCTGTGATGTGGACACCGAGGAACTTGAAGCTGCTGACTCTCTCCACCGGTGCTCCATCGATGGTGATGGGGCGGTGTTCTCTCTCATTCCTCCTGAAGTCGACCACCAGCTCCTTGGTCTTGCTGACGTTGAGGGACAGGTTGTGCTCCTGACACCACCGTGTCAGAGTGTGCACCTCCTCTCTGTAGGCAGTTTCATCATAGTCAGTGATGAGACCTACCACCGTCGTATCGTCAGCAAACTTGATGATGGTATTGGAGCTGTGGGTTGCCACACAGTCATGTGTGTACAAGGAGTACAGGAGTGGGCTGAGAACACAGCCCTGAGGGGCTCCAGTGTTGAGAGTCAGTGATGAGGAGATGTTGCTGCCCATTCTGACCACCTGGCGTCTGTTTGACAGGAAGTCCAGGATCCAGCTGCATAACAATGTGCAACGTAAGTAGAATTTAGAATAGAAGAGTAGAAGTGTTGGGTAAATTGCTCAATTAGATTACTGTACTAATTGCTTTCTCTCAAAAGTATTGCATTACTTATTATTACTAATCACTTCGTCTAAACTCCATTTCAACAATACAAGGAAATGAAATGGCTCTTTAAATAGAAAAAAGAAAATTACATACATTTGTATCGAACCGACCAAAGTAATAAAGGGAGAAGGTTATGTTAAAATCATAAATTTTAACATTAAACGGTAAATTTTGATGTTAAATCTACTATTGCTTTAGGCCTATATATAATTGTTCATTAGTCCATTAGTCCAACTATTTAATGCAATTACATCAGAAATAACTGCAATTAAATTACAGAAATATAATTAGATGAGAAATTAATTTACTTTTTAAGTACAGTTATGTATTACACCCAAACTATATATAAAATGTGTATATATATAGTTATTATATACTATATATAATAGCTATATATATTATATATAACTATATATATACACATTTTTATTTGCCTTTTTCAGATAAATACCTTAAAGTTGCATATATTTTTCTTGAAGATACATGAAAAACATGCATTTTAACATTTGGATTAAAATTGACTATTTTTTAATATTAGTACTGGGGAAAATTAATCGTGATTAATAATAATAATTATTATTATGTATATATAAACACATGCATGTATATATTTAAGAAATATTTGAATGTATATACTGTACATACCCTCATGAGAGGACTCGAGACCGGTGTGCCTCGCAGGTGACGTTCATTCTCAATCACGCACACGCTCGCTCCTCCCATGTCTCTCGCTCGTCCACCTTGCCACACAGTTTTATCAGATAAATCCCTTAACCGAGATTAGTGTTTTGTTCTTCCCTATACACTCACCTAAAGGATTATTAGGAACATATGTTCAATTTCTCATTAATGCAATTATCTAATCAACCAATCACATGGCAGTTGCTTCAATGCATTTAGGGGTGTGGTCCTGGTCAAGACAATCTCCTGAACTCCAAACTGAATGTCAGAATGGGAAAGAAAGGTGATTTAAGCAATTTTGAGCGTGGCATGGTTGTTGGTGCCAGACGGGCCAGTCTGAGTATTTCACAATCTGCTCAGTTACTGGGATTTTCACGCACAACCATTTCTAGGGTTTACAAAGAATGGTGTGAAAAGGGAAAAACATCCAGTATGCGGCAGTCCTGTGGGCGAAAATGCCTTGTTGATGCTAGAGGTCAGAGGAGAATGGGCCGACTGATTCAAGCTGATAGAAGAGCAACTTTGACTGAAATAACCACTCATTACAACCGAGGTATGCAGCAAAGCATTTGTGAAGCCACAACACGCACAACCTTGAGGCGGATGGGCTACAACAGCAGAAGACCCCACCGGGTACCACTCATCTCCACTACAAATAGGAAAAAGAGGCTACAATTTGCACTAGCTCACCAAAATTGGACAGTTGAAGACTGGAAAAATGTTGCCTGGTCTGATGAGTCTCGATTTCTGTTGAGACATTCAGATGGTAGAGTCAGAATTTGGCGTAAACAGAATGAGAACATGGATCCATCATGCCTTGTTACCACTGTGCAGGCTGGTGGTGGTGGTGTAATGGTGTGGGGGATGTTTTCTTGGCACACTTTAGGCTCCTTAGTGCCAATTGGGCATCGTTTAAATGCCACGGTCTACCTGAGCATTGTTTCTGACCATGTCCATCCCTTTATGACCACCATGTACCCATCCTCTGATGGCTACTTCCAGCAGGATAATGCACCGTCACAAAGCTTGAATCATTTCAAATTGGTTTCTTGAACATGACAATGAGTTCACTGTACTTAAAATGGCCCCCACAGTCACCAGATCTCAACCCAATAGAGCATCTTTGGGATGTGGTGGAACGGAATATTAAATATTTTCCTCATATTTTGATGGTTTACTCTTGTAGGGTCATTAAAAACAAATATCATTCACATTTCAGGCGTTGTTGACTCGACTAAAGTGATCCGTCATGAGGTTTGAGCTTAAAAATCTCACTCAGCTAAAAAATGTGCCAAAAATGCATTCAAAATAGATCTGGTCTTATTTTAGTGTTGCACTCCAAACTATTGTGACGGAACAGAAAAGCAATTCAGCTTGCATATGCATGTGTGTGTGTGTGTGTGCCTGACAGTGCAATGAGCATCCTCACACAGAACTATACGGAAGCATGTCTGTCTCACTGTCTCCTGAAATTCCTTCTGGGTCAAAACTAATTGGTGCAGCTGCAGGAGAGGCTGGGGTCAGATAATGACCATGAGCGCTCGGAGCACTCACGCGTGAACGGGCCAGCACCACCGACCCACTCCAACACACTGTCACATGGACCGGAGACACAAAGAGAACAAGAGAGTGAGTGGAGGACAGATGGGAAGCAGGAAAAGAGCTTATAAGGTCATTCTTTTACAAAATAACCCATCTACGTGTTGTAAACAAGTACAAAGTCCCCTGAGATGTACGGAGAGACGCACAGGCCATTCTTAATGTAAATGTAATTCATTGTCCCTTCCAAACTCCCTTCTTTGACTTCCCTTCCAGCATGGCGGCCCTAAAGCTTAAGGGGCCCAGAGCGACGGCTCTCCAAAAACATGTAAATCTCTGAAGCACCGCGGGAAGCATATGGATGAATATATGAATAAAAAAGCCCCACCCGGACATTTGCTGTGCAGGACCCGAACAGCATCCTTTTATGATATTAATAGAAACTTGAGAGCTTATCATAATTTTCCTCAGAGTCTGTCGTGGAGCTGAAGGGACGATACAACGGGCTTTTAAAATCATCTGCTGTGGCCTTTCAACACGCCGTCTTTCAGAAGTGGCGAGGTCTCTGAATTACAGTATGAGGGGTCGTTTTTAATGAATCTAAGAGTCAACGCACGCCACTGAAGTCACGTGACCCACGACTAGTCAACACAGACACAACTAATCGGTTACTTGACCTTTAATCTAACCAAGGACACTCACTGAGATTAAAGGCAGCTAATTCAGGGACACACAAAACTGATTCAAAATAAAACTGTATAGAAAATATCAAAAACACGATAAAATAATTCTTGTTTGAAATTTACAGCAAGTCATAGAGAAACAGCAACAAATTAATTGAATAAATTAATACATAAATAATTATTTATAATAATTATAAAACCTATTATAATAAAATATTTGGAACCCCCCCCCCTCCATGCTGTATTAAATAAAAAAATTTAAAATAAAATTTTGTATCCATAGATATAATATAATATATATAATTATAATATTTTTAAAGGTAAATAAACAGTGACTTAATATAATTAATAATAATAATTAATATGTTTTTGTAATCATAATTTTTGAATCTCCCATGCTGTATTATGTAAACTGCTTATAAACAAATAAATAAAATGAAAATATGAAACAAAATTAAATAACATTTTTATACATAAATATCCACATATTTTTAAAGGTAAAAAAAAGTGACTTAATAATAATAATTAATATTTTTTTATAATCATAATGTTTGAAACAGTGACTTAATAATAATAATAATAATAATTAATATTTAATATTAATATGTTTTTGTAATCATAATTTTTGAATCTCCTGTGCTGTATTATATAAGATGTTCCCTTTCAGTCGGTCACGTTCGACGTACGTCGGAACTGACCGACGAATTGAGATCTGATTTCAGAGACCAATCTACTTTGAGTGTTTAGAAACGAGCCAATGAAGATTGGCATGCGATTTACGCATTCCACGCTCCGCCCCGCAGCGCGGGTATAAATAAGGAAGTGGAATGCATGATCATTGCTTTTCTCTGCTGAGGAGCCGAACTCTCACGTTGTCCTGAGACCCCGGCCTGGATACGTGCCCAAGGTTCCTACCACTCCCTTCCGGGACCAGGTAGTGAACCTGCAAGCGCTGCCTTTCGGAGGAGGCAGACCCAGCCCTGGCTTTGTTATGTCCGTCCGCACTCTTCGCGCTTACGTTGACCGGACTCAAAGCTTTCGGACCTCAGAGCAACTCTTCGTCTGTTACGGAGGCCAGCAGAAGGGAAAGGCTGTCTCCAAGCAGAGGTTGGCCCACTGGATAGTGGATGCCATCGTCTTGGGTTACCAGTCCCAAGACGTACCTTGCCTGTTCGGGGTGCGAGCACACTCAACAAGGAGTGTTGCTTCATCCTGGGTGCTGGCTCAAGGTGCCTCGCTGACAGATACGTTTTGGTAGAGATCCCAATTCGTCGGTCAGTTCCGACGTACGTCGAACGTGACCGTCTGAAAGGGAACGTCTCGGTTACGGATGTAACCCTCGTTCCCTGAGGGAGGGAATGGAGACGTACGTCCCGTCGCCAGGTGCTGTGCTTCCGCTGAGAGGCCGAGTCACGAGTTCGGCTCCTCAGCAGAGAAAAGCAATGATCATGCATTCCACTTCCTTATTTATACCCGTGCTGCGGGGCGGAGCGTGGAATGCGTAAATCGCATGCCAATCTTCATTGGCTCGTTTCTAAACACTCGAAGTAGATTGGTCTCTGAAATCAGATCCCAATTCGTCGGTCAGTTCCGACGTATGTCTCCGTTCCCTCCCTCAGGTAACGAGGGTTACATCCGTAACCGAGACGTTTTCTGGCTTAAAATAAATAAATAATCTATATTTTTATCCATATATTTTTAAAGATAAAAAACAGTGCCTTAATAATAATAATTATTATTTTGTTTCTCCTATGCTGTATTATATAAGCTGATTACTGGCTTAAAAAAATAAATAAATGATAAAATATTTATTTTAAGTCAGTGAAACAGTGACTTTAATTAAAATAATAATAATGTTTTTTTAATTATGACAATTTTGAATCCCCCCACCCCCCATGCTGAGAGCGAGGCACAACCTAACACTTTTTGACCACTTGGGGTTTGGAGTATTTATTTTTTCCCACATTAATTGCACACATGTCTAGTACAATTACGTGGATTTGTTTCATTAATACAGTGTACACTTTTTTCTTGATTTACCCCGAAAGAATGGAAGTGAAATGTGACAACATGCCCCTGACAGCTTAAGATGTTACCTGATATAATAAAAAAAAATATACAAGACAAACTAAAATATTTTTGTCAATAAAATATAATTATTATCTTTTTTAAATAAAGTAATAGCATTTTTTTAATCATTAAAAATATACTATTTTTTGAGTTGACAACAAATACATTGCTAAATACAGTTATACAGCATAATTAAAAACATAATAATAATGAATCATTTCTGAACATTGACTCTCATTGAATATAGATATTCTAACCACACAAATCATAAACAGTGATTCAGCTAATTGATGCGTAAAGGTGCAGTGTGTAATATTTATGAGGATTCATTGACAGAAATGCAATATAACATACATAACTATGTTTTCAGTGGTGTATAAAGACCTTACATAATGAACCGTTATGTTTTATTACCTTCGAATGAGGCATTTCTATCTCCACACACCGCGGGTCCCCTTACAGCGAAATCACCATTTTGTGCCGCTATGTTTCTATAGTAGCCCTAAACGGACAAACTTCTCTACAGAGCGTTAGTCACTCTCTGCTGTCTCAGACGACGACATCTTTTTCCTGTGTCAGCCACCGTAGCTTCTGTATGTGCTTCGAAAGGTAGGGGTGAGCAGTTGCAATTCACAACCTCACCACTAGATGCCGCTAAAATTCACACACTGCACCTTTAATGTCAGATGTATTGCTTCTCCACAGTCTCCGAGAGACAGCACAGTAATGAAGTCATGTGACCCACAACTAGTCATCACACCCAACTAATCAATTACTTTATTAGACCTTTATTTAACAGGAACAAAACCTCCATGAGATTAACATGCAGCTCATTAAGAGATTTTAAATAGTTTCAAAATAAAAGGCACCTATTGGAAACATGGAAAAGCATAAAAGATAAGCCTAAAATAAAATAAGATTTACGTTTGATAGATAGAAATTTTTCCCAAAATCAAGATGCACGCTGGTCTATTTTTTGTGGTATCATTGATTTTAGACTGTGGTTGGCCATTTTACATGTCAAGCAGATGGCAATTTCCTGTCTAAATGGGCAGTTATTGGCCAGAATTAGTTGCAAAATTTGATGCTGATAGTTTTCTGCGTTGTTTTAAAGACGAAGCAGGCTTTCTTATTCAGGTGAGACTATACCTGCTCCCTCAGAAAGAATCCAACGCTGACCAGCGTTCCTCAAACCGTCTCTGAGAAGCATGATCAATCTGCGGCTGAAGCAAATAAAAGCCCATGTGCATGTTGGGAAAGCGCTCTGAGGAGGAGGGTGAAGAAGAAGAAGAGCATGAAGATCAGCAGCAACTTTACACCAGCAGACATCAGAGGTGTCAACATCGCCACACACCACAAGAAACACCCTCTTTATCCATCCCATATGTGGACGTCTGCGGGTCCTGCGAGCCGTCAGGCGAAGAGCCAGACCTCTGGTCTTTGAGATCTATCAGAAGTGGATCGTGTGACTGTTTTCACACAGGACAGCTGCAGATTAAAGAACTGTGAATATACAGTATATGTTTTACAGGTTTTACACAAAGCAGCCACACTGGGAAACAGTTTGCAGAATTTTCCTCCTGGAGTCGCCATGGATATAGAAGAGAAACTGAAGAAATCATGTGATACATGCACTGCAGCCAACTAACAGATCAAACAGTGCCAGTTCATGATTATTCAGAAAGAGTGTTACACATTTGATTGAGAAATCAACTTTTCATTCAGCCTTTGATATATAAAAGTTCATCGTGATATAAGAATATCCTGTACGTTTCGGAGCTGAAAAGGTCCTTATTAGTCAAAGAAAAGCTTTTATTGACAGCAGGCCCAGCAAATGAGAGCTCTCACAATATGCCATCCCTTGACGTAATTGTTTGCTGATACGCCACCTCAACCGAAGAAGAACGCCTGCTTCTGCTACCGACTCGTGGAGCTGAACGGAGATAGCACGATATGGCGCTGTGCCTGGTTGTGGAAGAACACATTCGCTGCATAAGCTTCCCACGGATTCTAATATTAGGATTGTGTGGTTGAACTTTATTTTTAATGAAGTTCCAGCTCATGTGCGTAAGGCGTTGCACGTTTGTTCGCTTCATTTCACCGCGGAGTCGTTTGTAAACAAGACACAGGTCGAGACTGGATTTTCAGTCATATTGAGATTAAAACACAATGCTGTGCCTTCTATATTGGATCCGACAGGAACGCTGCAACACACTTATGTGAGTAAAACATGTTTTTTATATGTGATAGTATTGCATTGTTACAGATCGTTTGATATTTACTGATTATGTTGCAGTAGTTTTGAACATGCTGATTAGCCTGCAGTGAAGTTTTGCTGATGCACGTACTTGGCGTGTGCGTGTGTGTGTTAGTGATGTGCAGTTCGCAGATATATCCACCGATCGGGCGGCCCAAGTAATAAAAAATAACATTCATATTAATCGCGGGTGGATGAGAGATGAATCATTGTGTTTGTTTGATAAAGACATTTTGCGAGCCCTGTGGGCGATTCATTCCGGTTGCCGTTTCTCCACATTGAAAGTTTTCAAAACAATTGCCCACATGTACTGACGGGGGAGCCAAAACTCATTATTATGCAAAACTGTTATCCAATCCTAGCCGTGGGTGTTTACTTCCAAGTCTTCAGTGCGGCACGCCCATAAAAACAGAGCGTTCCAGCAGAGAGACTCAACACCAGGGCAGAAAATAGCCTATACTTATTCATTATGATGTTTCTGAATGTAAAAACCATGTGAACGTGATTAGTTGACCTCAGACAACAATATAAAAATAAAATAAAAAAGCCCGTTCATGACACCTTTAAAACTATTCATAAATGGATGTCCGACACTAAATTTTCAGTGAAATATTCATAGTGAAATATCCACAAACGAGTTGAATTAATAAATAATAACAAAATAATAAAAATTTATAAATAATAAAAAAAGTTTAGTAAAATACTAGATAATATTATTATGTGTTGTTTTCTGAATAAAACAAATCAAATCAAATAAAAGTTCATTATTCCAGTGACGGAAAACAAAACAACATTTAAAATAACATAAAAATTACAATACTAAAGTTGAAATCAAAGCAATAAAATAAAATAAATAGAACAATAAAAAAAAAAAAAAAAGAATAAAATGAATCAATAAATAAATGTACATGTAAATTATTTCAGTTAAGGAACACAAAGCAACATTTAAAATAACAGAAACATTACAATACTAAAGTTGAAAACAAAGCAATAAAATAAAATAGAATAGAATAAAATAAATGAAATAGAATAAAAATAAAATAAATAAATGTACAAGTTCATTATTCCAGTGAAGTAAAACAAAACAACATTTAAAATAACATAAAAATTACAATACTAAAGTTGAAAACAAAGCACCAAAACCACAGCAAAAGCTAAAAAAAAAAAAAAAAAAAAAAAAAATGGATTAATCGAGTTAACAAATATTAGAATACTAAGCACCAACACCACAGCGAAAGATAAAAACCATAAAAACAATATGAATGATAAAATTGAAAACAAAGCATCACAAAAATCAAATCAAATAAAGTTTAATAAAATAATTTTGAAACATTTTACATGTTCTCGAATGACAGATTGACAAAGACAAATTGAAGTCTACTTGCTCACGCGTGTTTTAGGAGGGGCTGACGGGAAAGGCTGATTCCCAGCGAGAGCACATTTTAGATAATAACACACAAAACGGTCATATCCAGTGCTCAGTGCAGGCTTTCAGTGTAATAACAAAGAGACAGAGCCGCATGCACACACAGTGATCGCTCCAACATCTCAGGCATAAACCATATCCTGCAGTGTCTGACCCGCGTCCACTTCAAATAATCAGCTCAAATTCGTTTTCTTTCAGGTAAGATTAGGAACCTCTTTCCAACCGGCCTTGGTGGGGCAAGAAAGCCTTTTATGAGGAAGCACACGGCGGAAAGTCGACAGAAATGACATGCATCTTTTGCTTACTTCAAACAGCTCCGCTCTCCAACATTTACCCAGGTAACCGAAAGGCACAATACGTTTTATTTCAAGAAAATGAACTCAAAAGGCAGCTTGGTGTCAGTCACAATTTACTGAAAGGTTAGTATGTGATTGATCAAAGACAACGCTTGCTAGCCAGGCTTCCCAACACTTAACGCCTTCTCTGAACCTTTGATCCTGATAATTAAGAAGCTTTCTGAGGGGCAGAAGCTAAAAATATTCAACTGCATCCAAAGACCCTCAACCTACACTGATGTCTGTCAGTAGGCCACAGGATAGGCTACGTTTAATAGGCGTCGAGCATCAAACCGCATTGGGCACGAAACACACTCGCCGGGGGCGAAATAAGGTGGATGTTTGAGTAGAAAAAATGCTTTCTGAAGATGAAAGTCCAAATGGAGTCTTGAGAGAGAGCTGATGGAGTGTGTTGACCGCCTGAAAGTAGTCCTGGTGAAACAAGCACGGCTATTAGTGTCACTGGTGGCCTTGAAATGGCCAAGCAAAATTAGGGTTTGGGCGAGAGGTGGTTTGATTCGGATGCGCTTGGTCCATTATTTGTTGAAGAGCTAGAACAGTGTTTTAAGGGAGTGTTTGTGACCGTGAGCTCCGAAGTTGGAAAGGAAGAAAAAGAGGCACGTTTTAGCAGGTGCAATGTTGATGTATCAGTGGGAGAATCTATAACATGCATTCATGTGCGAGAGAGAAATATGGAGCACGAGTACCTGGAGGCATCTGTCAGTGTCCGCATTCATCTCTGTTGGCTGATGGCGCCGCGGAGCCCTTCACCGGTGACTGTAGCAAGCTGTGAAAAGGCAGGCAAAACATCTCGTGATTAAACATTTGAAATTGGTGTGTTCTTGCAAAAAATGATTGCGTCACACAGCTTTTTATTGGCCATCATCTACCTCCAGTGGCTAACTGGACCCTGCTGTCCAGCCAAACCTTGACCCCTTGTGTAGGATCAGCTGAATTGTGAGATTGATGATGGGGCAGAAAGACACTGAAGGCCTTTGACCTTTGCCCTAATGACCATCTTCCCTCAAGGCTCGCCTCGACTCTGAAGCACACGAGCTCAGCAGAATCATCTCCTGTCTCTCTGGATCCGGCGCTCGGCAGTGTTTGTGCCGTCAGCATATCCCTCAGGTTATGTAAATCCACCGTAATACATTCGTTTGTTTTAAATATACTAGATTCCACGATGCCAGGTCCACTTTGTAACAAATTACCGCTTACTATTTTTATTTCATAAAGTTGTCAAAAAATAAAGGAATAGTTTGCGCCATTATTTACTCGTGTCATTCCAAACCTGTATGCTGTATTCATTTCCGATAAAAAAAAAAAAAAAATTGATTCTTCATGTAGCTTTTACTTCACAGTCAACATATCTTTCAAGGTAAATAAAAAACATACATATATATATATAATTAGATAAAAATATACTACGTACTATTAGATGTATTACAAATGCATTATATATTTGTATTGCACTAAAAACATACTCAACTACATTTTTTATGCATTTAATTGTATGTATTTTTCACATTTTAAGATACAAATAATAAATAAATAAAAGATGGACAGACAGACAGACGGCCTGCTTGCCTTATTCCCATAGTGCATCCTGGTGCCATGTGTTCCCCTGCTAAGTGACACACACACACCCGGCCATAGTGATGTAAAAGAAAACATGATTCATCAGACCAGGCCACCTTCTTCCATTGCTCCATGGTCCAGTTCTGATGCTCATGTGCCACTGTAGGTTCTTTCAGTGGTGGACAGGGGTCAGCATGGGCACCCTGACTGGTCAGCGGCTATGCCGCCCCATACACAACAAACTGAGATGCTCTGTGTATTCTGACTCCTTTCTATCAGAACCAGCATTAACTTCTTGAGCAGTTTGAGCTCCAGTAGCTCGTCTGTTTGATCGGACCACACGGGACAGCCTTCACTCCCCACGTGCATCAATGAGCCTTGGCCGCCCATGACCCTGTCGCCGGTTCACCACTGTTCCTTCCTAGAAGCACTTTTGATAGAGACTGACCACTGCAGACTGGAAACACCCCACAAGAGCTGCAGTTTTGGAGATGCTCTGACCCAGTCGTCTAGCCATCACAATTTGGCCCTTGTCAAACTCGCTCAAATCCTTACGCTTGTGGATTTTTCCTGCTTCTAACATCTTTCAACTTTGAGGACAATGTTCACTTGCTGCCTAATATATCCCACCCACTAACAGGTGCCATGAAGAAGAGATAATCAGTGTTATTCACTTCACCTGTCACGGGTCATAATGTTATGCCTGATCAGTGTATATATAGATATATATAGACAGACAGACAGACAGACAGACAGACAGACAGATGATTCTGAGATAGACCTCTGCTAATCAGGACTGTAAGCAAACTCAAACTCACTGGATTCAGGAATGGATTATTCCACCAGCGACCTCCAGCTGACAGGCTCTTCCCGGCAGCTCCTCAAATCCCTTGGTGGGGGAAGAGTCCTCGCTGGGTCTCCTAAAGCCTCCAAGAAGCTCGCCAAGTTTACAATCACACACAAGCGGGCCGTGACAACTGAAGCTACTGCCTGAAGATCAATGGAGCAGTGCGACTCAGATTAAGGCCTCCTCTCAAGACCTTTTCTCTTGCTGTGGACGCACATGGATCAGCGACGCCTTTGAAGTGGGTCTTTCAGACGAGGTGAAGCGATGTGGTTGAGGAAGTGATAAACGAGCTGATGAGAGGTGGAGTGGAGGAGAGGAGGGAACGCGAGCATCAGCGACAGCTACTGGACTTCCGGGCAGGAGGAAACACTCGTAAATCACGTCACAGGAGCCGCTGACCTCCGGTCGGCACCAGAGGTGTAAGAGACATGCTCATCTTCTGCTCTTATACACCAGCAGCACATCTGCACCCGTGAGACCAGAGGGATTTATCCTCATCGTTTTATAATTGTTTTGAAAACACAACCAGTTGGTCTTGGGCCGAAACACACAGGGAGATATTACATGTGATTGTCGTTGACATAAGAATACAGATTATTACTTTAGGGGTTATGTTTGAAGAGATCATTTGTTAAAGGATTTTACCAGGACTGCAGAAGGAACGTCTGTCTTCAGTTTACTCTGGAGATTCTCACTTACACACAACTGAAGGGCGAATCACACAGAGAGAGAAACAAATCACAGATGAAAGGTCTCTTCACACTGAGAAACACAAAACACAAAAAAAGAAACACTTTGATTCATGTGGTTTAAAGTAAAATAAAACTATTAAAAAAAGATTATGACATTAACTGATTTCACTCGTTTTAAATCCAAAACTACTCACCCAACAATGATGATTTCATTCACAAATTACAGCTAAAAATATTTTTATTTCAACAAATTATTAAAAAATAACAGGAAAAGTTTCTGTCATTACTCACAAAAAGTCATTCCAAATGCATATGCTGTGACATTTTCTGTGAGAATTTTTTAAGAATCTTTATGTAACTTGTACATATAATGAATAAATAAATGATTCAACTAATTAATAACAAACAGATAACTAATAAATGCGTATATATATATATATTAGGGGTGTAACGGTACACCAAACGTGACGGTTCGGTACGTACCTCGGTTTTGAAGTCACGGTTTGGTACGGGTTCGGTACAGCAGTTTTACAAAATTGCTTTTTATTTATTTTTATTAAACAGTGGTTTACTGAAAAAAAAGTGTCTTTCCTTAAATGAATTCAATTATAACTAAAAGTGTATTGAAGATATTGCTGTAAACTATATAGGGAGCCCTTACTTGCATATTAATATTAAAGGTTAACAACAGAGCCCAAACTATTAGCCTAAATTCAGTTGCTATTTATTTTTAGGTATAATAATCAACACTCAAATAATATTGTAGCCTACGAAACATGTAAACTTCATGTAATGTATCCTCAACATACCTTCAGATGTTCATTCATGTTTATTTTTTAGGAAGAGATGATCGATTGCGTTCACAGATGATCGCGTTCACATCACGCGGCCGCTTGAACTGTGATCAGTGGTCAGTCACGCCATATTAAAGAGCGTCAAAACGGCATTTATCGTTTGAATTTCGTGATAAAATGGACTAAATACTTAATATGTTTGTGTGGGAACTCGGATTCAAGTGTGTTCCAGGTTTAAAACAAGCCGACTGTTAACTGTTAAAGATTGCATTCGGAAACCGGAAACTCGTGCACTGAACTGAAAGCCCTGTACCGAAACAGTTCGGTATGAATACGTGTACCGTTATACCCCTAATATATATATATATATATATATATATATATATATATATATATATATATATATATATATATATATATATATATATATATACACACAGTGTTGGGGGTAACGCATTACAAGTAAATTTACAACAACATATCTGAGTTACTTTTTCACATTTATTTGACTGACAGCTCTCCTGTCCCCATGTTGAGAGAAATCGAGAGGCGTTGTGTGTAAACATGATGGTAATTGTAGTTCTAGACTAAATGTGAGCATTTACTCATCTCACTTACAAAATAAAGATTCAGTACTCCTCAAAATGAATAAAACCAGTCAAATGCAAAATCAGAGTACTACGCAAACCTCAAATAATTAAATGTTAAATAAAACAAATATTGTTATGCATTTAATCTACCTTTATTGACCAATGTCTTGCTGCTGACCTTTGATGATTCAGTTAAACCATGAGCAAAGATTACTAGATTTTTAGGTTTAATTGATACAACTTTTTTCTCCTGCGTCCTATTCTTCCATTATCCAGAATGCAGCACCATCTACTGTTCATGCGTGAATTTGCATTTTTACTTCAGTCTGAGGCTTATTATTTAAAGGGGTCATGAACTGGCTTTTTTATTTTTTTATACTGTTGTCTGAGGTCAACTTATGACGTTTGCGTGGTTTTTACAAACGTTCACAGGGCTTGAAAAATGTCTTTATCAAACAAATGATTATGATTTAAAACAATGATTTATCTCTCATCCACCCGCGATTGACTGGAATGTTATTTCTGTATTACTTGGTCGGCCGATTATCAGTGAATATAACCACGAACCGTACACACACACACACACACACACACACACACACACACACACACACACACACACACACACACACACACACACACACACACACACACACACACACACACACACACACACACACACACACACACACGTGCATGCAAGAAAGGAATGTTATTTCACTATAGACCGTCGGCAGGCCGGTGATAGCCCGTCTGAAAAACACATAGCCCTGGGACTTTGGGCTTTGCGAGCACTGGCGTTACAAGTCCGAGTCTGATCACGAATGAACCAATAAGACCTTCTCCAGCCTGTGACCGCGTGCTAAGGTGTGTAATTAATAGATATCAAACGATCTTGTAACAATGCAATACTAACACATGTTTTACTCACATAAGTGTGTTGCACCGTTTCTGTCGGATCCAATATAGAAGGCACAGCATTGTGTTTTAATCTCAAAATGTCTGAAAATCCAGTCTCTCTGTCTTGTTTACAAACGATTCCGCAGTGAAATGAAGCGAACAAACGTGCAACGTCTTACCCACATGAGCTGGAACCGGCATCGTTTAGCTCCACGAGTCGGCTTGAGGCGGTGCTTCTTCATTCTATGGCGTCAGTGGTCGACATATTCTGAGATCTCTCATTTTGTGAGCCTGGTGTCTATAAAAGCTTTTCTTTGACTAACAAGGACGTTTTCAGCTCTGAAACTTGCAGGATATTCTTATATTCTATATCTATGAACTTTTATATACCAAAGGCTCAAAGGAAAGTTGATTTCTCAATTCATCACCCCTTTTAATTTTGGTATGAAGAGGTCTTTACATTTGCACAAAAATATAACTTTTTTGTTATAAAAAATAAATAAATAAATACAAGCCCAGCCCAGGTGAGAAAAAGTAATGCAAAAGTAATGTAATGCAAGTGACTCAATTCGTTACTTTTTAAGGGAGTAACGCAATATTGTAATGCATTACTTTTCAAAGTAACTTTCCCCAACACTGTATGTATATATATATACAGTACTGTGCAAAAGTCTTAGGCACGTTAGTATTTACACCCCCAAAAATGGTTAAGCCAGTTATTTATACATTTTGTAATAGTGTGTCAGTAGGTAATATCAGTTTACATTTTCAAACATTCATTTAGCCATTATTTGTAATAATCCATTCCATTGAGATTTTTGTATGCAGAATGAGTCTGACAACAGAGCTATGATCCACAGAGATCTGATCTCACCATCATCGAGTCCGTCTGGGATTACATGAAGAAACAGAAAAAACTGAGACTAAATCCAGAAGAACTGTGGCAGCGTCTCCAAGACGCTTGAAGAAACCTTCCTGTAAAGCTACAGTACTTAGACACTTGGGTAAAAATGCTGTAAAGTCAAGTCTACTTATGACATTCAAAAATAATGTCATAAGTAGACTGTTAATTTTTTTGATCAATTAACTTCTATTAACTAAATCAAATCAGTTTGTGTGACCACCCTTTGCGTTGAAAACAGCTTTTGTTTTGGGACACTTGCTCATAGTTTTTTAGGGAGCTTTGCAGGAAGGTTTCTTCAAGCGTCTCAGTGTAATCCCAGACGGACTCGATGATGGTGAGATCAGATCTCTGTGTGGATCATAGCTCTATTGTCAGACTCCTTCTGCATACAAAAATCTCACTGGAATGGATTATTACAATTAATTGCAAAATTAATGTTTGAAAATGTAAACTGATATAACCTATTGACACACTATTACAAAAGTTATAAATAACTGGCTTAAAACCATTTTTGGGGGTGAAAATACTAATGTGCCTAAGACTTTTGCACAGTACTGTATATACATATATATATATATATATATATATATATATATATATATATATATATATATATATATATATATATATATATATATATATATATATATATATATATATATTGCTGATTTTAGAAACATTTTATAAAAAGTGTGAGACACACACACACACACACACAAATTAAGCCTTCAAGATTTACGCATTTCAATTAATAGTAAAATACTAATATTTTGATAAAAAATGTACCCACCATAAAAAAGAAATTTAAATGGAATTTAAATTGGAAATCATGGAGGGGTCTGAAATTGTCATCGTAGGTGCATGTCCACTGTGAGAGACATAATCTAAAAAAAAAATCCAGAAATCACAATATATGATTTTTTAACTATTTATTTGTATGATACAGCTGCAAATAAGTATTTGAACACCTGTCTATCAGCTAGAATTCTGACCCTCATAGACCTGTTAGTCTGCCTTTAAAATGTCCTCCTCCACTCCATTTATTATCCTAAATTAGATGCACCTGTTTGAGGTCGTTAGCTGCATAAAGACACCTGTCCACCCCATACAATCAGTAAGAATCCAACTACTAACATGGCCAAGACCAAAGAGCTGGCCAAAGACACTAGAGACAAAATTGTACACCTCCACAAGGCTGGAAAGGGCTACGGGGAAATTGCCAAGCAGCTTGGTGAAAAAAGGTCCACTGTTGGAGCAATCATTAGAAAATGGAAGAAGCTAAACATGACTGTCAATCTCCCTCGGACTGGGGCTCCATGCAAGATCTCACCTCGTGGGGTCTCAATGATCCTAAGAAAGATGAGAAATCAGCCCAGAACTACACGGGAAGAGCTGGTCAATGACCTGAAAAGAGCTGGGACCACCGTTTTCAAGGTTACTGTTGGTAATACACTAAGACGTCATGGTTTGAAATCATGCATGGCACGGAAGGTTCCCCTGCTTAAACCAGCACATGTCAAGGCCCGTCTTAAGTTTGCCAATGACCATTTGGAAGATCCAGAGGAGTCATGGGAGAAAGTCATGTGGTCAGATGAGACCAAAATAGAACTTTTTGGTCATAATTCCACTAAACGTGTTTGGAGGAAGAAGAATGATGAGTACCATCCCAAGAACACCATCCCTACTGTGAAGCATGGGGGTGGTAGCATCATGCTTTGGGGGTGTTTTTCTGCACATGGGACAGGGCGACTGCACTGTATTAAGGAGAGGATGACCGGGGCCATGTATTACGAGATTTTGGGGAACAACCTCCTTTCCTCATTTAGAGCATTGAAGATGGGTCGAGGCTGGGTCTTCCAACATGACAATGACCCGAAGCACACAGCCAGGATAACCAAGGAGTGGCTCTGTAAGAAGCATATCAAGGTTCTGGCGTGGCCTAGCCAGTCTCCAGACCTAAACCCAATAGAGAATCTTTGGAGGGAGCTCAAACTCCGTGTTTCTCAGCGGAGTTATATATATATATATTTATTTTTTGTGTGTGTGTGTGTATCTCCCACTTTCTCTTTCTTTATAGATAGACTGAAGACTGGAGTAATGATGCTGAAAATTCAGCTTTGATCACAGGAATATATTACATTTTACTATATATTCACATAGAAAACAGCTGTTTTAAATCGTAAACTGTATTTTTACTGTATTTTTTGATCAAATAAATGCAGCCTTGCTGAGCACTTCTTTCAGAAACCTTAAAAACTGTAATGTGCTAATTCTATGTAAAGTGAATACGCTTTTGTACTGTGTGAATGAGCTGACACAATACACAAACAAAACGTGTTTATTTCTCTAAATTTGTACATAAATTCCTGTTCACCTCAGCATGAAAACATCAGAACAGTCACTTGACGAAAGCTACGGCCTCTATCAACTCCTTTAACTCTGTCCTGGACATCACATTGTCCTTGTCCGCATCTCTGCAGCTCATCCACCTCTTTCCCGCCAGACACGGCTGAAGAAGAAAAAAACGTTTGGGGCAAAAAAGAGAGAAATAATTGGATTCCCAGCTTCCACCTCCTCCTTCCCCCACACGTCGGACACCCCTAATTAACAACGTGGAGAGTCAGAGAAAGCCTGGAGAAAAAATCTGCTGTTTGGATTGAAAAAAAAAAAAAAATGACCAGCAACATATTGTCTCCTTCACGTCCACACGGGCTAATAACAGCTAGTGGCTGGTGCACGAGAATGAGAAGGCGTCAAAACCTGGCAAAGTCACTCATTCATAAAATCTCAATGTGTGACTATAGCTCTAATTACAACCCACGTCGGCCTCAATTAGACCACAGCCTTTCTCTCCGCGTTAACTCTTAATTAATGTATCGGCGGTTAATTACAGGTTTTGCGAGAGGGGCTCTGTCAGACGCTCACTGCTTTGCTCAGCGGGAGGTTTTGGGGGGGGGGGGGGGGGGGTTTACATCAGCTCCGTTCCAAAACCAAACGAGCTGCTTTTCTGCCTAGGCCTGCATTGACAGAGCTTTCGAAGACAGTGATCAAACTCGAACAGAACTTCATAAATGAATTATTTACATAGCCCACAACTCCAGAAGTCACTCAAACAGCGGAGCTAATGGACAGACTCCACTCTGATTCCAGTGGCCGGCTGCAATAACCTTCATGACTGGACTGGTTTTTAACTGATTAGCCCTAACTAATAGCTAGCTGGTCAGACTAGTTCTTAAGATCCCACTCACCACTGCGTTCAGTTTGACATTAGCATGTTTCTAAGACACTTAGAAAACACTTAGAACACATAATGAGTAAAATTGTATATCAATATTTGGTCTCACTTTATATTAGGTGTCTTTAACTACTATGTGTGAACATTTAAATGAAGTGCTGAAACCCTATTGTAATTGTACGGAGCCTTCCTAGTCCCACTTTGTCAAAAAAAATTATTATAACTATCTTGTGGCCTCAAGATAGTAACTCGTGGCCTCAAGATAGTAACTTGTGGCCTCAAGATAGTATCTCGTGGCCTCAAGATAGTATCTCGTGGCCTCAAGATAGTATCTCGTGGCCTCAAGATAGTAACTCGTGGCCTCAAGATAGTATCTCGTGGCCTCAAGATAGTAACTTGTGGCCTCAAGATAGTAACTTGGGGCCTCAAGATAGTATCTCGTGGCCTCAAGATAGTAACTCGTGGCCTCAAGATAGTATCTCGTGGCCTCAAGATAGTAACTTGTGGCCTCAAGATAGTATCTCGTGGCCTCAAGATAGTAACTCGTGGCCTCAAGATAGTAACTTGTGGCCTCAAGATAGTAACTTGTGGCCTCAAGATAGTATCTTGTGGCCTCAAGATAGTAACTAGTTCTCAGGCTAGTTTCTTAAGATACCACTCAGCACTGCGTTCAGTTTGACATTAGCATGTTTCTAAGACTGTCTATCAATAGCATGAAAACACTAAGAACACATAATGAGTAAAATTGTATATCAATATTTGGTCTCACTTTATATTAGGTGTCTTTAACTACTATGTGTGAACATTTAAATGAAGTGCTGAAACCCTATTGTAATTGTACGGAGCCTTCCTAGTCCCACTTTGTCAAAAAAAATGTATTATAACTATCTTGTGGCCTCAAGATAGTAACTCGTGGCCTCAAGATAGTAACTTGTGGCCTCAAGATAGTATCTTGTGGCCTCAAGATAGTATCTCGTGGCCTCAAGATAGTATCTCGTGGCCTCAAGATAGTAACTCGTGGCCTCAAGATAGTATCTCGTGGCCTCAAGATAGTATCTCGTGGCCTCAAGATAGTAACTTGTGGCCTCAAGATAGTATCTCGTGGCCTCAAGATAGTAACTCGTGGCCTCAAGATAGTATCTCGTGGCCTCAAGATAGTAACTTGTGGCCTCAAGATAGTATCTCGTGGCCTCAAGATAGTAACTCGTGGCCTCAAGATAGTAACTTGTGGCCTCAAGATAGTATCTTGTGGCCTCAAGATAGTAACTAGTTCTCAGGCTAGTTCTTAAGATACCACTCAGCACTGCGTTCAGTTTGACATTAGCATGTTTCTAAGACTGTCTATCAATAGCATGAAAACACTAAGAACACATAATGAGTAAAATTGTATATCAATATTTGGTCTCACTTTATATTAGGTGTCTTTAACTACTATGTGTGAACATTTAAATGAAGTGCTGAAACCCTATTGTAATTGTACGGAGCCCCCCTAGTCCCACTTTGTCAAAAAAAATTATTATAACTATCTTGTGGCCTCAAGATAGTAACTTGTGGCCTCAAGATAGTAACTTGTGGCCTCAAGATACTATCTTGTGGCCTCAAGATAGTAACTCGTGGCCTCAAGATAGTAACTCGTGGCCTCAAGATAGTATCTTGTGGCCTTAAGATAGTAACTCGTGGTCTCAAGATAGTATCTCGTGGCCTCAAGATAGTAACTCGTGGCCTCAAGATAGTAACTCGTGGCCTCAAGATACTATCTTGTGGCCTCAAGATAGTAACTCGTGGCCTCAAGATAGTAACTCGTGGCCTCAAGATAGTATCTTGTGGCCTTAAGATAGTAACTCGTGGTCTCAAGATAGTATCTCGTGGCCTCAAGATAGTAACTTGTGGCCTCAAGATAGTAACTCGTGTTACTATCTTGAGGCCACGAGATAGTATCTTGAGGCCACAAGTTACTATCTTGAGGCCACGAGTTACTATCTTGAACCCAATATTTTTAAAGAATTGGATGAAAAATAAATGACCACTACAATTTTTACATTTTCTTTCCCCACTGAGGGTGGCCTAAACGAAGCCGGTTTTAGAAGCTAGACTTTAAGTCACTGTAGTTCCCTTTCGTTCAGTCACTACGACGTAACGTTAGTGACTAACGAATGGGGGTTTCGCTTAGAAGCCAATTACCTTCGAGGAGTCTAACAGCACCCAATGGCAGTGCCAATGCCATGGGCATGTGGAATTTGTATGCGTAACTCCTCCCCACATCGTGGGTATATAAGGAAGTACGCTGGCATCGCATTATGTTTCTGCTTTGGAGCCAAGAGTATCTCTTCACTCCTTCAAGCCTACTAATTGAGTCTTCGTCAGCCTTCGAGATGAGCAGCTTTCCAGTGGCGTTGGTGTCTACGGCGCGTTCCAGCGATCACATACTTCCTGCCTGCTGATCTGCGCAGTGGTCTGCTAGACAGCTGGTGTGTGTTTCCCTGGGCGCTTCGTCGTCACTGCGAAGCTTCCTCTCATAAAAGAGCTTGCACGTGGCACGTCCTTTTCAGGATGTCTCGCCCGTGCACTTCTGGGTGCAGCTGGTTGTTATTGTCTTCCGATGGGCACAATCACTGTCTGGTATGCTTGGGCGTTCAGCATGCTCAGGCAGCGTTTGTGGATGCGTCATGTTCCCACTGCGGGAACATGACCATCGCGGTGCTGCGGTCGAGACTCGATGATCTTCGTAAAGAAGTGAGAGTCCCCTCTGCCACACCCCAATCTACCGTCTCCACAAGAGGCGGTACTTTGGCTGGTGGCCAGGGTGACGGTGTGGAACAAAGCCCCGACGCTCATGCCTCGGGCCACACCCCCCTCTAGCGCTCCATAACCCGTGAGCGTTCAGGTGGAGATCGCAGGCCCGGTTCCGGCCCCCCCGCGCATCTCGTTTGGTGCTCCGGAGGATGATGCAATGTCGGTCGCCGCATCGCAAGGTGGGCTCAAGTCCTCCAAGGATGATGACTCGGCTGTGCTGCCACCTTCGGGCGCGCCAGCATTGCCCGAGTCGGACCCGGAGCTGACAGCCATGCTGTCTCGGGCAGCCGCGAGTCTTGGGATAGAGTGGAACAGCTGGATGATTGGTTTTTGGGGGCGCCGCGCGCTGACACCCGTCAGTCACCGCCCCCAATACCTTTCTTCCCCAAGCTGCATGAGGAGGTTGCGTGGTCCTGGAAGTCTCCGTTGTCTTCCCGCGACTGTTCGGCGGCCTCCTCCGCCTTCTCCACTCTTGATGGGGCCGCGGCCACCTGGTACACTGGGGTCCCCCCAGTCGAAAGTTCTGTTGCGATGCAACTGTGTCCTCAGAGCGCTTCGACCTGGCGTGGTGATCCTAAACACCCCTCCAAAGCCTGTCAATTCACATCAACCTTGGTGGCTAAATCGTACAGAGCTGCGGGCAGGCTGCCGCCTCGTTGCATGCCATGGCAATTCTGCAGGTCTACCAGGCCCGGTTGCTCAGGGACATGCAGGAGGGTGGAGCTGATCCAGGGCTCGTGGACGAGCTGCGTGCTGCCACCGACCACGCTCCCTGGGTCAGGTGATGTCCACAGCTGTGGTCCAGGAGCGACACCTGTGGCTAAACCTGGCCGATATGCGGGACAGCGAGCGAACACGTTTTCTCAATGCCCCAGAGGCTGGCCGAGCATTGCTGAAGGGTCAACACGTACTAGTCCGGTCAGACAACACGGCCACAGTAGCGTACATCCATCACCAGGTCTACGCTCCTGCCGTATGTCGCAACTCGCCCGCCATCTTGTTCTATGGAGTCAGAAGCACCTGAGGTCCCTTCGTGCTGTCCATATCCCGAGAGAACTGAACCGTGCAGCCGACGAGCTCTCACGGTTCTATTCCCTTACCTGCTCATCAGGTTCCTGAGGGGAGCCAGGAGACTAAATCCTCCTCGCTGTTTCTTAAACCATGGCTACTTTAGACCCTGTATTAAATAATAATAATACATTTCACCTCAAATCATGTATTTTGTTTGTTTCATTTAAATTAAATAAAAGATTATGGGAAGATTTCCTGTTCACACAGTGAATATTGTTCAGCTTATCATATATTTAAAAACTAAATGATTATTTAATATTTTAATTTAAATTCTGGGTCTAGGAACTATAAAAACTATTACAAATATATATGTTGTTTATAACAAGGTATTTGAAAAATAGGGAAATATGAGGATACAAATAAGGTTTAATTTTAACAATGCTTTCATATATCAAAAATAAAAAAATACAAGTCAAATCTTTAAATATGATTAAAAATCTGATAATTTTTAATTAAAAATCTGATAATTTTTTATTAAAAATTACATTTTATCAATATTTCTCAGTATAGAATTAAAAATAAAATTTCGGTCACACTTTAGATTAGGGTCCAATTCTCACTATAACTACTATTAACTATGCCTTTTGCCTCGATAAACTCCTAATCACTGCTTTTTAATAATTAGTAAGGTTGTTAAGTTTAGGTATTGGTTGGAGTAAGGGATGTAGAATATGATCATGCAGAATAAGGCATTAATATGTGCTTTATAAGTGCTAATAAACAGCCAATATCCTAGTAATATGCATGCTAACAAGCAACTAGTTAATAGTGAGAATTGGACCCTAAACTAAAGTGTTACCAAAATGACACTAGCATAAAAATTTCTCACTACTAGTTCGCCATATCGGAGACATTTTTTTCCTGGACCTTGCCACAATGCATTCTGGGATTGCAAAGCATACATGCAATCCGGCCTTATAGATGTGCAGAATCAAGGCATAGATTTAACACAGCGTTTATTTCCCTAATGCAACTTAGTCTTACGCATTTCATGTCTCCGTGTCTTTTTAAGGGCGTCTTCCATTGTCTTTCCCAGTTCTCGGAAAGGGTCGACGTGGAGGGGGCACCATTTTACAGCTCCTGGAAAAGAGAGAGGGGTCGAGAACAAGAGATCAAGAGAAGCTCAGGAGACGTCAATAAGAGAAAGAGGTGGGAGATGGCGAGTGAAAGCGAGGGAACGAGTGAAAGAGGAGAACAAAGCGCGTGTGAAAGAGAGCAAGAGTGAGAGAGGAGGTGAGAGGGAGACGTTTGTAAGTGTGTTCGCGTCGAGAGAGAGGGACATACAGAAAAAGGAGGAGAAGCTCAAGAGGAGAATGAGAGCGCTTTCTCCTGCTGTCCCTGCGCGACAGGTCCCGCTCGCCTTTCCATGTGTTAATTACACATGTAAGGCCTATTATAACCCTGCAAGGACACCTGCTGACTGGGAAAATGAAGGCGGCGTACTCCAGCGCGCCAGACTCTCACACCGACTAAAGATAATAGTTTCCCTCCTGCATTTTCACAGGCCGCGGCGGTAACTAACTCTGGAGACGGAGGCGAGTCGGGGAACACAGTTAGCATGGAAATGTTCTGCGGCGAATCCTAAGAAAGTGTGTCGAGCAGAGCCTGGTGTTTCATTTAAGGCGTCCGCCTGTTACCGAAACGTGTGATGGGACTGAAAGGCTGGCGGCTGTGATATTAGGAGTTTAAAGGAGCGATATACTCGGGGAAATCATTTCGGTGCTTTACCGTAAATCACATGTTTGGAGACACCAACGTTTATTAAATCCTAATGGCTTTATTTTGTTGTTTAGACTCAGGATTTGCACCTGCTGATGATAAAACATCTGAAAAATCCCACGTTGAAGTCATATCTAGAGACCACACACTAGTTGTGTAAAGTCTAATATTTATCATTTTGGTAACACTTTACAATTTGTTAACATGAGTTAATGCATTAACTAACATGAACTAAAAATGGATATACATATGTTACTGTATTTACTAATCTTTGTTACACTGTAAAAAAATGAATCATGGGTCTTGAAATTTTGACAAAATACATTAAGGTGATAATTAAAAATAGTGTGTATATTTTCTTAAGAAAATTGTGGTTCAGTGTTTTATAGAAAATACTGAGAACATTTAACTAATAATACCAAGAAAAACATTTTCCAAATTATTTTTAAGGAAATTTCAGCAGTTTTGAGGCTTGAATTGAGGAACCGATTAAGCTGATAAAAGGCTACCTAATTATTTTAAGAGAATAAGCTCAATTGTGCAGTTTTATTTAGAGACACCATTGTTAGTTCCCAGCATGCTTTGCACATGGCTGGAAGCGGAGAGTTAATATTGAAATGAAGTGTTATTTGATGTGTTTTTGAGTGAAGGGAAACATCTGTTAATGTTAAGAGTTTCTTTATGTTGAAGTTTTGACGGTTATCATTGTGCAGAAGAGTAGATCACATGATTAGGTTGTGATGTGAATAACTGTATGTATACTAATATTATAAAGCATGTTTTGTTCAATGAGCAATAACTTTGCTAATGCCAGTGCAGTAACACGTTTGATCCATTCACTCTAATGTATACCCTTTTTTTAAAGTCGACTTAAAATAAAAAAGCACATTTCACTAAAAATATTAAAATAATTGTTTCATAAACTATATAATTTAGGTGATTTTACATGCTTTATTCAGGTAGATTGCATTAAAACTACTCAAGTAGATAGCACATAACATTATTTTACAGTGTGATGCTATAGTTCATAAAAATACAGCCGTTCATTGATTGTTCATGATAATTCACACGTATTAACAAATACAAACTTTAATTCGAATACTGTATTAGTAAATGTTGAAATTAACATTAATTAATAAGTATTGATCATTAATATTAGTTCATGTTAGCTAAAGTAAAGTAATTAATAATAATGACTAATGCTAATAGATGCAACTTTTGATTATAATCATTTATTAGTAATGCTTTATCATGTTAACTGATGTAGTTAACCAATCTTATTGTAAAGTGTTACCATAACTTTTAATATGTTAATATTGATAAAAATGTCAAAGAAATAAAGTCAAATCGTTGTAATACTGTGGTAGTTTTTTGGTTACACTTTACAATAAGGTTTCATTAGTTAGGCAAGGCAAGTTTATTTATATAGTACATTTCATACGCAATGATAATTCAAAGTGCTTTACATAGAAAAGGTATTAAAATAATGATAAAATAATCAAAAAATATGCATAAGAAATAAAAGTCCTGAATGGTATTGGAGAGATTGGTTAACCACATCAGTTAACATGACAACTACGTTTATTAATCTCAACATTTATTAATAAACGATTAAAATCAAAAGTTGCATCTGTTGACATTAGTTAATGAACCTGAACTAACAATGAACAGTTATATTTTTATTAATAAATGTTAACCAAGATTAATATTGTATAAGGAACCTTTTTGTAAAGTGTTACCCGTTTTCTTTTTGATAATAATAATAATGCTGTATGTTAATAAAATAAACAAAATAATATATATTTTAAATGAAATAAAAATATAGTTTTTAATATTTATAAAATAGTCAAATAAAATTATTTATAGAAAAGTGCCATGATATTGACAATGATATTGATAATATTACTAAATAAAATAACAAAATATTAATAATAAAAAGAAATATAGAAAAGTACCATGATATTGACACAAGTCGTAATTTTGTGGTAGTTTGTATGATTAACTTAATAATGAAAAATAATAATTATATTTTAAATATTTATTTAATAGTAATAATATTACTAACTAGTTGTGGAAGTATTAACAATTATTAACTATAATATTTACTATTACTGTAAGTTAAAAAAATAAACAAAATAATAATTAATATTCTAAACATTTATTTAATAGTAATAATATTACTAAATAAAACAATGAAATAAAATATTAATAATAAAAATAAGTACAGAAAAGTATCATGATGTTGACACAAGTCATCATTTTGTGGTAGTTTTTTATGATTAACTTAATAATGAAAAATAACAATGAATATTTTAAATATTTATTTAATAGTAATACAATTACTAAATAAAACAATAAAATATGAATAAAAAAAAAAATACAGAAAAGTACCATGATGTAATGAAAGTAACAAAATAATACTATTTTGAATAAAATAAAAATGATCTTTTAATCTTCTTCTGTACTTCATAAATAGATGTGCATATGCATCCGTTAAAACATGTTTTTAGACACGATAATACCATACTCACTACAAAGTATGTACTACGGAATGGCATCATTCAGTAGGCATTTGTACCAAAGTATATTTACTATTTACTTATTTTTAAGGGTTTCCGTAGAGCATAACAGTTTTACATCATACAGTACACAGTCAAAGCTCTCGATGAAGTATGTACTTACTCTTTTCTGTCGTTCACACGAGAACACACGATGATCCGATCAACTTCATTCACAGCAGGGCATGCTGGGATAGCACTCGGTCTACATCCTGCCCAGGGTCACACGTCCTCATAAATATTCATGGCGGGATTTCTCAGCTCGCTCTGGATCTGCAACAATCACAGGATTGAATTAATGAATTAAATAATTAATTAATTGTACAAAAAATATCATGTGACTTTTTCCCTTTTTTTAGAAACACATTGTTAAGACCAACAATACGAGCGATGAGCTTGTTTATCACACACATCAAACACAGCCTCAACTCTTAATGCTGAACCTTCAAGGACAAACAAAGCCTGTTTAACTCTGTGTCTTTGTTTTGAACCAGCACAAGGCCATCTGAAAGCTGATCTCGTATTCTCCTGAGCTTCTCATCGTAATGTCTGCTAATCTACACAGCTGCAGGGTTCGCTATTGACCTCCTTTTTTTGTTTGCCGGCAGAAAACTCTGCATACTCCGTCACTCGCTGAAGCTTTGATGAGTTGGGTGCAGTTACATGCAAGTACACAAGAAGAGGCCGATGCTAATATCAGATCTACTGTTGAACTACGCGCATTCATTCAGGCCATAGACACTGTGATCAAATGCTGATGCTTTCATTTGTTCCTTACGCTGCATCAGTTCATCGCAAACCTGCCTGTTAGTATCTAAAAAACACAAAAACGACAACAACAAAACACACCATAAAGCTAATCACTAAAATTTGTAACACATCAGCTTGTGACATAAAGGACAAAAAAAGCACCATAAAACTAATATAATATCAGTTAAAATAATAGAATAAATATAAAATAAAAATAGGTTGAAATAACATAATACAATTAAAAATGTAATATTAAAAATCTTGAAATATTGTATATGTTGAAATATAATGTCTTAAAATATAAAATAAAACATCGTTTGAAATAAAAAATCTTGAAATATTGTATAAGTTGAAATAATAAAATAAAACTTCATCAAAAATAATGCCTTAAGTTCATAAAAGTTAAAAAATATTTTAAATAAATAAACAAACCCTTCGTCTTCTGTACTATATCTATAGACGTTGTCAAACGTGAATAAACATCAGGGTGTGATTTTTTAGACCATGTATATTTATGATAATTCATAAAACTACTATATTAGTGTCTCATTCGTGGGGCTTGATGTCATTGTGTGTAAAGAGATGCATGAAGATTCTTCTAAAAGTCTCGGTAACACTTTACAATAATTTGCCATTAGTTAATAATGCATAAAAAAAATAATAATATATATATTATATAAATATATATATAAATATATATATATATATATATATATATATATATATATATATATATATATTATTATTATTATTATTATTATTATTATTATCATTGTTAGTTCATGTCAGCTCAGGTGCATTACATTTGAATAATAATGTGACCCTGGAGCACAAAACCAGTCATAAGTCGCACGGGTATGTTTGTGGCAATAGCCAACAATACAGATTTTTCTTTTATGCCAAAAATCATTAGGATATTAAGTAAAGATCATGTTCCATGAAGATATTTGGTGAATTTCCTACCGTAAATATATCAAAAATAGTAGTAATATGCATTGCTAAAGACTTCATTTGGACAACTTTACAGGCGATTTTCTCAATATTTAGACTTTTTTGCACCCTCAGATTCCAGATTTTCAGATCTCGGCCAAAAATAACAAACCATACATCAATGGAAAGCTCAGCATCAGATGATTTCAAAAAATATGACTGGTTTTGTGTTCCATATTCGAAAATGTTGAAATGAACAGGCTTCAGAAGTATTTCGCTTTAATTCTAATGTAATTTACTAATGTTAATAAATAAAGTGTTGCCAAATTGTGTTCCAAAGACAAGCGCACAGGCTCAGACCTCATGAGGGCGAGTAAATAATGACCGAATGTTCGTCGGTCCTTTAAAACGGCCCTTTCAGCCGAAACTGATGCGAAATCCCATTAAACTGCACTTAGCTCGCGGACAGATGTTTTTTTTTCCTCCGTCCAGCGGTTGGGGAAGTTCACGAGCAGGGCAGATCTCGGCCGATCGCGCTCAGGAGAGACGGAGATTGGCCGGTTCCTGTCGAGCTCGCTCGATTAGTGCTGTCAGCCCCACAGCCAAGCTGTTTCTAATGAGACGTGCAGACAGAGAGATGTCGCGTCCACGGGTGGCCCTCTCACTCGAAAATGAGACTGGTCGACACGTACGGGTGACAGGGAAGGTGGGAAAGGTGACAGAGGAAGGGGGTGGATGTCACGGGGGGTGGAGGGGCGAGACGGGTCAGCCGAGGGCTGCCAGAAACATGAGTTGAGTGACAGGTGAAGGCGGGTGAAGAGATGTCAGGGAGCATCGCGCCTGCCATCCCAGGGACATGAGTGGATAATTACATGGTCAGTGATGTTGCTCGGCCTCTCCAGCCTCTTTATTTTCTGGCTCCTTCTCGCACGGGTGAACCTCCGTGAGGCCTGTGTGAAAGGGAGTAACGCTGATTATTGGACACAATAATGCAACTTAGTGGGTTAGCTCCAACAAAAATGAGCCCATCATTTACTCGCAATCCCAGGTGTGTATGACTTTCTTCTTTAAGATGAAAGCAATCAGAGTTATATTAAAAAATATCCTGGCTCTTCCCAGCTTTATAATGGGAGAGAATGGAGATTTTGAAGCCCAAAAAAGTGCATCCATCCATCTTAAAAGTGCTCCACACGGCTCCAGGGGGTTAATAAAGGCCTTCTGAGAGTGAAGAAAAATATCCATATTTAAAACTTTATAAACTATAAATCACTTGCTTCCGGTGACGGCCGTACGCGAGTCGAGTTCTGGCGGAAGAGTGACCTCTGAGTTGAAATGTAGAGGCACATTTCCCAATTAGCCTATGTTGGTAAATGTATATGTCACTGAGTGATCACATGATCAGCAGTAAAGCAGCGTTCTTCACACTTTAGTGCTTGAGATAGAATGAACTATCAGCTCAGCTGATTTTCACCTGGCAGGTGATAAAACGAGTGAAAAAACTGCCACAGACCCGGATCACACCAACAGAGCAGAACATCACAGCGACTCGGGCAACGCGCTCTCACAAACACGGGGAAATAAAGCGAGACTTTTCTCCTGTGAATTAGGGGTGGGCGATATGACCACAGATCTGTATAAATGACTGGATTGCTCATTGCGTTCTCATCAGGCGGTGAAGACAACATAAGTGTTCGAGCGGTCATCTTGCTATTCCCTACCGACAAAGGGCATCACTGACCAACCCATTCTCACTCCCAAGGTGTCAAAATCCGAAGCATGGTCAAGTGCCTACGAAGACGCTAAAGTCACCCCAGGGCGTCACTATATCGACGTGCTCAGTGCTCCATTCATTTCAGTTATTTACCCAATGCGTCAGATCAAGACGCATTTTATTCTTTGCATTTGTAAAAGCAGACATGATTTTATTAATATTTTATTCATATTTAAAGGTTACTTTTATATTTTGGAGCAGTTAACCCAACTCCTACCCTAAACCTACCCACTTCTAAACAATATAAAACACATAACAGGCAAATACAACTACACAAGGTCACATGTATTTATTGCAAAAACTGACCAAAAGCAGTATAAAAGTATTAACTCGTGTTGCATTCCAAGTGTTCTGAAGTCACACGATGTCTTCATGTAAAGAACAGAGTTGATCTTAAAGTCCTCATGAAATCAAAATCGATCTTATTTACTTTGTTAGCCCACATTACAGGTCTAAGGGTGAACAATTAATCCGTGCAAGTTAATACACATAAAACAATTGTTTGTTGTGGTAATCTTTAATCGAAATCTGAAAAGTAACTTCCGGTCTTGAATGGCGTTCCCTTTCCGATGACGACTATGCAACGGCTTGGGTTTGAATATCCTTAACCACTCCCCTCCAACCGTTAAGGTGCGTTCACACCGGACGCGATTCACGCGATTCGCACGAGTGATTTACATGTTAAGTCAATGCAGAGACGCGAAATGGCCTTCTGCGGCGCAATTCGCGCGAATGAGGCGGCGCGAATTACACGAATTGAGCGTTTTGAACGCGCAAAGCGAAGATAATCGTGGCCGTATGTGGATACCCGGAGCTGTATGATACATCATCCTATCACTACAGGAACAGGAATAAAAAGGATCTTGCTTGGAAGAAAGTGAGTGAGGAGGTCGGACAGTCAGCTACCCTCTCAACAAAATCTATGTCAGCCATTTCACAACGAGACTGGAGCAGAAAAAAGAGCCAGAGCCAGCGGCAAATGTGAGAAGGACTAGCCGAGAAAAGGCAGATAACGCCAGATAAAATGCTCAAATAGGCACTCTTTTTATAAATGAACCACAGATTTGAGCTTTAAACAACTATATTATAGCCTGAAAAAGTCTTTAAACTACGTTTTGTCACACATTAATAGTAGTATTTTTTACAAAAAAAGACGTAAAGTGACCGAGACGAGCTGGCTCATCTAGGCTCATCTAGAAGCCCCTCCCATGACGCGAATTCGCGTCTGTTGTGAAGTTGTCACACGCAAATTTCACGCGCGAATGAAGCGAGTAAACTCAAAATGTTCAAGCATCCACCTTCGCTTGATTAGCACGAATTATTCGCGCGAATTGCGTCCGGTGTGAACGCCACATTAGTCTGCTATGAGCGTGAGATGGAGAGGAGGAGCGCTGAAGTGAAACCCTGCCCTCTATTCAATATTGCTTTTCGCTTGGAAATACGTCACAGCACTGAAATAAAATCAGTTGCAACTTCCGGTTCACTGGGACTTTAATGTTTTAATCGTTGAAATGATGATCTCGCCGCTCCGTGAACATTCATTCATATCTCATTCAAATAATACACACGACTCTTTAGCATGACGCGATCGGTCACAAGACACACGAGAGCCAATGACATTTTACAATCAAAGCTGACGTAATGACGCAATTGGTCACTAGACATACGAGAGCCAATGCAATTTCACTATGAAAACTGACGTAACGGGCGGCAATATTTGAAATTTAATGTGTTCATGATCTTCGGTGGATGGAGACGCTGATCGCTTTTGGGGATTTCCTTCACACAAATCAATCGCTTGGCCTCGGAACACTTGGAATATTTGTACTTTTTGAATAAATTGTGCATGCAGTCGACTCTGCCTGTTATATCTGTGTTTTATATACCACACAAATGGGTAGGTTTAGGGATGGAAAGGTGGTTGGGTTACATGTTAAAATGTGTCTAGATAGCATAAATAAAATTATGCTGGCTGATTAAATTGAGAATCACACTCCAACATGTCATAATGCCAAAATCATAACCCAATATATGATCATCATGACGATAACGTTCCCATTCCCAACGTGTCTGTGTCTGACGCCAAAGGTTTCTCATTGAAATGAATGGAGCACCCAGCGCGTTGATATAGTGACGCCTAGGGTTGAATTTAGCGTCTTTGTTGTGATGCGGAAAGCACTTGACCATGCTTCGGATTTTGACGCCTTAGGAGTGAGAATGGGTTGCACTGATGTACAGTGAACTGTTGTAAGTAGGGCTGGGCGATATTGATATTTTTATGACCTATTTAAAATAAGGACCAGGAGAAAAATATATTACATTTAAACAATTTTATTTTAAACTTAACCTTCCTCTGATTATAATCCCCTCAGTTATAACGGCAGAAATGTCAACATTTTTTTGTAATTTTAATCAATGTTTCATCAGCCAATTGGCTGGATTTAATAAATAAGCAGCAAATAGACTATAGACTATAGCAGACAATAATCGTGACAGAGTCGCGGGAGCGATCACTTTCATTGCACATGAACTGGAGCGCGTCTCATAAATAAACCCAAACTCAGCAGCTACTGCCTCACAGACATGAGAAATACAGTGAGGAAAATAAGTATTTGAACACCCTACTATTTTGCAAGTTCTCTCACTTAGAAATCATGGAGGGGTCTGAAATTATCATCGTAGGTGCATGTCCACTGTGAGAGACATAATCTAAAAAAAAAATCCAGAAATCACAATGTATGATTTTTTAACTATTTATTTGTATGATACAACTGTAAATAAGTATTTGAACACCTGAGAAAATCAATGTTAATATTTGGTACAGTAGCCTTTGTTTGCAATTACAGAGGTCAAACGTTTCCTGTAGTTTTTCCACCAGGTTTGCACACACTGCAGGAGGGATTTTGGCCCACTCCTCCACACAGATCTTCTCTAGATCAGTCAGGTTTCTGGCCTGTTTTTGAGCTCCCTCCAAAGATTCTCTATTGGGTTTAGGTCTGGAGACTGGCTAGGCCACGCCAGAATCTTGATATGCTTCTTACAGAGCCACTCCTTGGTTATCCTGGCTGTGTGCTTCGGGTCATTGTCATGTTGGAAGACCCAGCCTCGACCCATCTTCAATGCTCTAACTGAGGGAAGGAGTATGTTCCCCAAAATCTCACAATACATGGCCCTGGTCATCCTCTCCTTAATACAGTGCAGTCGCCCTGTCCCATGTGCAGAAACACCCCCAAAGCATGATGCTACCACCCCCATGCTTCACAGTAGGGATGGTTCTTGGGATGGCACTCATCATTCTTCTTCCTCCAAACACGTTTAGTGGAATTATGACCAAAAAGTTCTATTTTGGTCTCATCTGACCACATGACTTTCTCCCATGACTCCTCTGGATCTTCCAAATGGTCACTGGCAAATTTAAGACGGGCCTTGACATGTGCTGGTTTAAGCAGGGGAACCTTCCGTGCCATGCATGATTTCTAACCATGACGTCTTAGTGTATTACCAACAGTAACCTTGGAAACGGTGGTCCCAGCTCTTTTCAGGTCATTGACCAGCTCCTCCCGTGTAGTTCTGGGCTGATTTCTCACCTTTCTTAGGATCATTGACACCCCACGAGGTGAGATCTTGCATGTCATGTTTAGCTTCTTCCATTTTCTAATGATTGCTCCAGCAGTGGACCTTTTTTCACCAAGCTGCTTGGCAATTTCCCCGTAGCCCTTTCCAGCCTTGTGGAGGTGTACAATTTTGTCTCTAGTGTCTTTGGACAGCTCTTTGGTCTTGGCCATGTTAGTAGTTGGATCCTTGTATGGTGTGGACAGGTGTTTTTATGCAGCTAACGACCTAAAACAGGTGCATCTAATTTAGGATAATAAATGGAGTGGAGGTGGACATTTTAAAGGCAGACTAACAGGTCTTTGAGGGTCAGAATTCTAGCTGATAGACAGGTGTTCAAATACTTATTTGCAGCTGTATCATACAAATAAATAGTTAAAAAAATAATATATTGTGATTTCTGGATTTTGTTTTTTAGATTATGTCTCTCACAGTGGACATGCACCTACGATGACAATTTCAGACCCCTCCATGATTTCCAAGTGGGAGAACTAAAATAGCAGGGTGTTCAAATACTTATTTACCTCACTGTATGTGTATAGAAAGCTTGAAATTTCCACTTTTAAACGAAAATAAATATTTAAGCAAAGCGCAGTGTTCACACGAGCAGCTCATGATTGGCTGTGCTTCATCACTGCATGTGCTGTGAGTTTAACATGCATCTTTAGACTAATCCTGACTTGTGCAACTTTGTACACATTTGTTTCTTATGTAGCGTTCACACCGAACGCGATTCGCGCAAGCTATTCGCGCAAATCGCGAGATGGTGGACGCTTGAACATTTTGAGTTTACTCGCTTCATTCGCGCGAACCGCGCGTGAAATTCGCGTGTGACAACTACACAACAGACGCAAATTCACGTCATGAGAGGGGCTTCTGCCCTATATGAGCCTATATGAGCCAGGTGGTCTCGGTCACTTGACGTCTTTTTTGTAAAAAATACTACTATTAATGTGTGACAAAACGTAGTTTAAAGACTTTTTCAGGCGATAATATAGTTGTTTAAAGCTCAAATCTGTGGTTAATTTATAAAAAGAGTGCCTATTTGAGCATTTTATCTGGCGTTTTTGGAGTGAGATCCAGGTGATCAGTGACATTCCGTGCTCGTTTACCCGGCTAGACCCGCCTTTCCTCGGCTAGTCCTTCTCACATTTGCCGCTGACTCTGGCTCTTTTTTCTGCTCCAGTCTCGTTGTGAAATGGCTGACATAGATTTTGTTGAGAGGGTAACTCACTTTCTTCCAAGCAAGATCCTTTTTATTCCTGTTCCTGTAGTGATAGGATGATGTATCATACAGCTCCGGGTATCCACATACGGCCACGATTATCTTGTACTCCATTGTTGTTCGGATTTCTGCCTCCGCTTGTAAATGCGTCACTACTAGAGCAAGCTCGTGATTGGTTAACACGGCGCGAAATATCTGCCAAAGTTCAGATTTTTCAACTTGAGCGATTTGTGCGATTCGCGTGAATCGCGCGTTCAAAACGTTCAATTCGCGCCACCTCAATCGCGCGAATCTCGCCACCGCATTCGCGCGAATCGCGCCGCAGAATGCCATTTCGCATCTCTGCATTGACTTGACATGTAAATCACTCGCGCGAATCGCGTCCGGTGTGAACGCAGCATTAGTTGTAGTTTAAGTTCTTACTTTGTCAAAAATATATATTATTTCTGATTATGGCATAGCTTTCTGCCCATCCAATTAGGCTAATAAAGTAATGATTAAAAAAACAGTTTGGCCTCGGGCTCGGGCAGAGAATCTAAGCTCTAGTAGGAAATATCAATTTTACATTTCCAAATATTATATTATATGAAGAGGCAGACTCAAACGGAGACTAAAGCCACAATCCAGAGAAGAACTGCGGCAACATGCAAAGTATTATTACATAACTTTAGAGAAATGCTTTCTACAAAACAAAACTTAATTAAGTGGTCAAAATCATTTCTGAACCACTCGCATCTTTGCACTTTTCATAATCAGATGAACATTAAAAATAACATTATAATATTTAAACATAAATATGAAACAAAATGCATTGTTTAATGGCTACAACAAGTATATTCGGCTACAGTACAGATAAATGTCATGTCTGAGGGATTTGAACGTTGTTTTACCGGTGAGGGATCATGAATGGAGCGCTGGCATAGAGCGGATTATTGAGCTGAGCGTCACACCGCTCCGCTTCGCTCATTACAGGCTTGTTCTTGTCAGAACGCACACGTATTAAAAAATTGTCGGGTTTAAATCGGGCTCGGGCTCATAATTACAGGTAATGTGTCGGGCCGGGCCACTACACACTAAAGCAAAACATGTTTTTGTAACGCATGTATGAACAGTACAGTATATACTATATAGAAGCATGTACTAAAGTTTGGGATGAGCATGATTTTTTCCCCTTAAATACTTTTGCAAGATTGATCAGAACACAGTAAAGACATTTATAACGTTATAATACTTGGCATAAATATGAGGCAGCAGCAACTGATTTCAACATTGATAATAATCATAATAAATGTTTCTTGAGCATCAAATCATCATATTAGAATAATTTCTGAAGGATCATGTGACACTGAAGGCTGCTTATTTTAAAATGTAATAATATTTCATAATATTACAGTATTTTGAATGAAATTAACGGAGACTTCATTCAAACACATTAACAAATCTTACCGACCCCAAACTTTTGAACAGTAGTGTATATGGATAAGTGTTGGCCAATAAAAAAAGCACAATATATAGTGCTAAAAATACGGCCACCATTCATTTTTCATGTTCTTTAACACAAATTAGTACCGGACGTGTTGGTGTAGTTACTTTGAGCCTGTCGCTCAAAAGATCTCTCTCATCCTCACATGTTTGTTTCATCTGCAGAGAATGATCTCTTTCTTGCCGCAGCGCTCCGACGACATTCCCGTCCTTCAATGCGCTCCCGTTCCATCTGCCCACAAGACTCATGGGATTTCTCTCATCTCTCGGAGCTCGGCGGTCCCATCCCGCCGCCTTTCATGTCCAACAGGATATAAGACAGGAATCTCAGATAGTGCTGGTATGGATGAGAGAGGCACACGCTACACAAAGTCGACTCCTTTAGCGCGATGTCAGACGGTAAACGATGAGCATATGCTGGCGAGGCGAGTCCAGGAGTCCAGATTCCTGCAGGACATTTAGCAGAGCAGTCAGCAGAGGACATTTTGAGTGCAAAACTAAGAGTTTTAGTACACATATGAAATCCATTTACCTGCTCGCATTAGGTAGAGTGCTGCTCATAACATCCAACATCAGTTTCAAGATGGTTGGACTCATGGAAAAAGAACAAAACACAACATCATAAATTATAGGATGCATTATTGGTTATACCTGTACACTCAGCAAGTGCCAAATGTCTGTACAATTGGACCTTTCCAGCATGCTCAGTCAACGTAATACATGTTTTAAACTGGAATTAAACAGACCAAGAAGTGATACGAACAATTTAAATGAAACTCACTGCCCACAAAGAAAACATCCATTGTGACTTGTGTGTCCTGTAAGAGTAGAATAATAACCATCAGAAGATTATCTGGGATGACAATGCTTTTTTTTCCTGCAGATCTCAATGTATGACACATGAAATATTAAACCACCACGATGCAATAATAAGGAAGAAAATCTAAGTTTTGTTCTGTCTATACTTTTGACTGCTTGGTGCTATATATATATATATATATATATATATATATATATATATATATATATATATATATATATATACACACACTGTAAAAAAATGCAGGTCTCGAATTGAACATTTTCTAGTGACTGATCACATCTATATTTTTCAGTTGGCCAAATTGAATTTCTGTGAATTGATGCAATTTAATTCACAGAAATTCAATTTGGACAACTAAAAAAAATAGATGTGATCAGTCACTAGAAAATGTTCAATTCGAGACCTGATTTTTTTTTTTTTACAGTGTACATATATATATATATATATATATATATATATATATATATATATATATATATATATATATATATATATATATATATATATATATATATATATATATATATATATATATATATATGAATTTCTGTACAAAATTAAAAACTGAAATTGGAAATATTTACAGAAATTACAAAATTACAAATTTAATTAATAACAAATTTAAAAAATAAAAAATTTAATTAAATTAAACTTAAGAATTAAAAAATATTTGACTATTTTTCACTATTTACTCAAAATTAACTAGAAAACAAAAAACAAAACAAAAAACAATAAGATTCATAAAATTACATTTAAAAAATATTTAAAGCACAATATTTAATATCAATGCACTGACATGTGGGAAATAACCTCAGTGTCAGAGGGACAAATGTTTTATAATAAGTTATAATATATATATTAGGGGTGTGTAACGGTACATGTATTCGTACCGAACCGTTTCGGTACAGGGCTTTCGGTATAGTCTACAGTGTACGTGTGTACCGATTCTTTAACAGTTAACAGTCGACTTGTTTTAAGCGCAGAACACACTTCAATCCGAGTTCCCATTCGAATATATTAAGTATTCAGTCCATTTTACCACGAAATTCAAACGATAAATGCTGTTTTGACGCTCTTAACTGCCTTATGTGAAGTTTACATGTTTGCATACAATGTGTTATTTGAGTGTTGATTATTATATCTAAAAATAAATAGCAGCTGAATTTAGGCTAATAGTTTGGGCTCTGTCCTTTAATATTATATTAATGTGTGAGTAAGGGCTCCCTATATAGTTTACAGCATTATCTTCACGAAACCTTTAGTTATAATTGAATTAATTTAAGGACAGACACAATTTTTTCAGTAAACCACTGTTTAATAAAAAATTAAAAAAAAGCAATTTTGTAAAATTGCTGTACCGAACCCGTACCGAACCGTGACTTCACTGTCAATTTTGTTTACCGTTACACCTCTAATATATATATGTTCTCAAATATATTTATTTTGATGTTTCTTTTAGTTCATTTTGAGTAAAAAGTTTGTGTTTGTTTAAATAGACTTTTTTGACTCAAAATTAACTAAAATAAAAACAATAAAATAATGAATAAAATTACATTTAACAATTATTTAAACACATATATACACTGACTTGCGGGATGTTTTATAATAAAAAATAATGTAAGTTTAATGGTTTTTTTTTTAATCATTTTGGACTTGTTTGTGAATAAACACTCAAGATGTCTGATTTGGCTGTGTGGAAAATCTTTCTACTTCTACAACACAAATCCCCTTTTAACAAGGTCTTTCCATTTCCAGCGGATTGTCACAACAGCAAGGAGAATCACATGAGGATGTGTCAGAAACGTCGGACAAAATAAACAGCAGGAACATGAATACGGTACATTAACAAATCGATGCGGAGTCAATGCATGGACAGCTCAAAGCGTCTGCTTGCACTCCAAGAAACCTTTCCTTTTGACTCTGCTTCTGTGGAAATCATTATTCATATCGAGACATTCTTTTTTTTCTAACACGTTGGTTAGTAAAAAATAAATAAACAAATACCACCCTGGAAAAAGCCCCCACGGTACACGCTCTGAGCTTTGATAAAAGAAGAGAAACTCTGGCTCTTGAAAGCTTGAAGAGTCAGCTCCACCAGTCGAACAGAAGAGCCTTACAGCGAGCCGTGCTTTCGGTCATGCATGGTGGGCCCAAATCAATACACATTAACAGGTTAAAAGAAATGGGAGAGAGGGGCTGCGTTTACGAACCGCATCTCAATAATATTGACGGGAATGTGGTATTATATTTGTAAGAGAGAGGCAGAGAAAGACCTTGAGAGCTGCTCCATTGTATTGATGGGCTTTTGCTCTTTGCCAAAGAGGAAGCACTTTCCAGCCCGCTCTTTAATCTGAAGCAGGTCTGATGGGACTCGAGGAGGAAGACTTCAGAGCACGCAGCGCAGGAAAAAAAGCAAGCCCCGCTTTCTCGGCGTAATGACGGAGGGGCGAGTGAAAACATGAGCGGAGGAGAAAGAGGAGGAATGATAAGAACACAAAAAAACACAAAAACAAACAAAGCTGAAATAAAAGCATCAGTATTGTTGGGCTGACGAGAGACGTCCATGCACTGCTCACTTGTGAGTGCTATTGTGCATGAATGCTCGTAAGTGCACGACAAGACGTCTATAAAAGTAAATATGGACAAACATGTTCCCAGTGGATTCTTCTGACAACAAAAACTAATATTTTCAAAACATGGGCTGAAGACAACTAGTGCTCACAGTGACGAGAGGAGACCTCGAACAGTTAATATTAAAGTTCAGATCACAGAAAACATGAGTTGATTGGGAAGAAAACCCTAGCGGCTGCATATAAACCCCCTAGCAACAACCCAGAACACCTTAGCAACTGCATAGCAACATCCTAGCAACCAGCAGGAAGACACTTGAAACTGACTGCATAGAGCAACTCCTAGCAAACAATCCAGAAAACCTTAGCAACTGCACAGCAACATCCTAGCAACCAGCCGGAACACACTTGAAACTGACTGCAAAGCAACACCCTAACAAACAACCAAGAACAACCCCAGCAACTGCATAGAAACCCCTTAGAAACCACCCAGAACACCTTAGCAACTGCACAGCAACATCCTACCAACCATCAAGAATACCCTTGTAACTGACCGCATAGCTACACCCTAGCAAACAACCCAGAACACCCCTAGCAATGGCATAGAAACCCCCTAGCAACAACTCAGAACACCTTAGCAACTGCATAGCAACATTCTTGCAACCAGCAGGAAGACCATTACAACTGACTGCATAGCAACACCCTAGCAACCACCCAGAACACATTAACAACTGCATAGCAACATCCCAGCAACCAGCCGGAACACCCTTGATACTGACTGCATATAAACCCCCAAGTAACAACCCAGAACACCTTAACAACTGCAGAGCAACATTTAGCAACCAGCCGGAACACACTCGAAACTGACTGCAATAGCAATGCCCTAGCTAACAACCCAGAACACCTTAGCAACTGCATTGCAACATCCTAGCAACCAGCCAGAACAGCCTTGAAACTGACTGCATAACAATACCCTAGTAACAACCCAGAACACATTAGGAACTGCACAGCAACATCTTAGCAACCTGTTGGAACACACTTGGAACTGACTGCATAGCAACGCCCTAGCAACAACCTAGAACACCTTAGCAACTGCACAGAAACATCTTAGCAACCAGCTGGAACACCCTTGAAACTGACTGAATATAAACCCCCAAGCAAAAACCCAGAAAACCTTAGCAACTGCACAGCAACATCCTAGCAACCAGCCGGAACACACTTGAAATTGACTGCAATAGCAACACCCTAGCAAACAACCCAGAACAACCCCAGCAACTGCATAGAAACCCCCTAGAAACCACACAGAACACCTTAGCAACTGCACAGCAACATCCTACCAACCATCAAGAATACCCTTGTAACTGACCGCATAGCTACACCCTAGCAACAACTCAGAACACCTTAGCAACTGCATAGCAACATCCTTGCAACCAGCAGGAAGACCATTGAAACTGACTGCATAGCAACACCCTAGCAACCAGCCGGAACACCCTTGATACTGACTGCATATAAATGCCCTAGCAACAACCTAGAACACCTTAGCAACTGCACAGCAACATCGTAGCAACCAGCTGGAACACCCTTGAAACTGACTGCATATAAACCCCCAAGCAACAACCCAGAACACCTTAGCAACTGCACAGCATCATCCTAGCAACCAGCTGGAACACCTTAGCAACTGCACAGCAACATCCTACAACCATCAAGAACACTCTTGAAACTGACCGCATAGCAATGCCCTAGCAACAACTCAGAACACCTTAGCAACTGCATAGCAACATCCTTGCAACCGGCAGGAAGACCCTTAAAACTGACTGCATAGCAACACCCTAGCAACCACCCAGAACACCTTAACAACTGTATAGCAACATCCTCGCAACCAGCAGGAAGACACTTGAAACTGACTGCATAGCAACACCTAGCAAACAATCCAGAACAACTTAGCAACTGCATAGCAACATCCCATAAACAGAACTCTGCCCTTGAAACTGACTGCAAAGCAACACCCTAACAAACAACCCAGAACACCCCTAGCAATGTCATAGAAACCCCCTAGCAACCACCCTGAACACCTTAGCAACTGCACAGCAACACCTAGAAAACACCCTTGAAACTGACTGCATAGCAATGAACCCAGAACACCATAGTGAATGCATAGAAACGCCCTAGCGACCACCCAGAATCATGCTGGTGATGATGCTTCAGATGCTTCTCAATTCTAGTTAAAGTACAGTGCAGAAGTATTTTTAGGGGTTTTGAATGTATAACAACATTTTGTGGGCCAAATAAACTGCTCATCCATAAACATTATTCTGCTTCTAACATGTTCCCTACAGATTCAAATATTCTACAAAAAACGTCAACAACAACAGTATAAACGCCTGGGTTATTTTGGTGCTAGACCCTTGGGCGAGGCTCTAGCGGGTCAGCAGGGTAAATGCTCATGTCCCTCACTGGGGTGGTAAATAGACCATGTGATGTGGCAAGAAACCCGGTAACCCCCACTGGGGAACGGATCCCCTCCCTCCCTGCACTCTGAAACCCCTCCTCGCTCCACTGGCCGCGAGACCCTCAGCATTCCTCCAAACCATCCGCACTAACACACCATCATGGCACAGACACGCCCACAAGTCACCCGGGCCTTTAGGGGTCATTCTAGCTATGGTGTTTGCCAGCTCACACTCACACTCACGTACACACACACACACACATTAGACCCAACAGCACAGGGTCACTGCTCAAGACCACTGACTGACCCGACGAGAGCCGACAACTGCTCGCTGTCTGTTAGCATTAGGGCGGCCGCAGCTGAAGCAAGGTTAATCTTCCCACTTTATTTGGGGGGTTTGGATTCTGTGACCCGCTCTGAACGCCACCTGTAGACCGGAACGCTTTCAGAACCAAAGAACAGCTCAGACTTCTGGAGGAAAACAATGAATCGCAGATTAAAAACAGGCCTAAACTTATATAGCAACTTTTAAAGCAGCTTTACATTGTAAAAACAAGATGGTTTCAGATTGCTATGACGACCATATTTATGTACTATGATATTTACATTGCTCTCCAATGTACTTTAAATAATACCATGGTAGTATTATAGTATCTGTTGCACTCTCATATGCAAATACTATGGTTTTAGTATCATATATCAAAGTATCATTGTGTAGCATGGTATCATTTTTGTGAGGAATGGTCCAAAATCCTTCTACTTTTGACCTACTTTTTGGTGGATGTCGCTGTGGTCCTGAATCGAGATGACAAAGACAGATGTAAATAAAACGCCTCCTGAAGTCTCTTTCTGCTTGTTCTTCCTTCACACACACACACACACACACGAGGGCCGGAGCTTCACTCCTGTGGGATTTTCAAGGGCAGTATTACAAAGAGCCATGCTGTGCTTACATCAGTCAGAGAACAGTGGAAGAACCAGGATTACGGGTTTGAACCATGAGTGCTCACACACACGATTACCGTCAGATTCATGACTGGAATGTTTGTGCATGTTCATTTTTTCTACATTAAAGGCACAGTATGTAAGTTTTCACCTCTTATTCAAAACAATAACAAAGGCGTGGCTTTATGACGTCTTGAATGGGATCATGGGAGTTGTCGTCTTCACCTCCATAGCCGATGGAAAGAGATTCGACGATTCGAGTTTTCAACTTTTCAAGCACCAATCAATCAGATCGCCTATGTAAATACCCTAGCGCAGATGCTAGCCAATTGCGTTAATCCAACACCGGAAAAGTAATTTGATTGGCTGTTGATACTATCCACGTGAATCAGCGTTACAGATCATTTTAGAAAGTAATGTTTTATTTTTACATTTCATTACTTTCTAATTTCTGTAGAGTAGGCTATTATTATTAGTATACTAAATAGTTTATTTAATTTGTATCTTTGTTCTATTGCAGGGTTCGACATTAAGCCTGTTCACGTGCTTGTCCTTCAGACAGTGGCGTAGGCAGACTTTTATTTTTGGTCGGGCCTGGGCAAAAGTGAGCGGGCACTGTCACTGTCAACATAAACCAAAACTGCAGCTACAACCTGTCCACATACAAAACATGGGCAGTGGTTACAACAACATTAGACACTTTCTTTCCACTTTTCGAATATTTTCTTCATTTTTAATTGAAAATAAACACCTTTCCGATCTGATATGTGATGAGAAAAAGAAGTACGGCGAGTTCGGAATCGAACCTCAGGTCGAATTGCGTCAAAACTCAGTGCCATGCATCTTACCCCTACACTATCACGACTGACAGATACTAATGGCGTGTTCCCGACTTTACAGAATTAACCTGCGCTTGGAATAGAAAAGTCTTACCGTTAGCTACTTGTGGCCTGATGGATGGGTTCTCTCCTGCGTTAATGCAAGTTTTTAAAAGTCCTTTTTATAGAATTTTGCATCGCTGCTGTTTATCTATCACACAACTGCAAATTATTGGCTAAGTGAATAGGTAAACACACTTCATGAACTCACAGGCACGAGCCGCGCGACATGCATGAGACAGCCTGACACCTAAATGCCTTACACAGCTGTCAATCAAAGTCATCAAGCATTATGCAAAAACCATCGACTGTAAAAAAAAACACATTTTATTTATTTCAGTATTTGAGATGTTCAAATATTCAATTAAAAATATTAGCTTTTTAGTTCTCTTTTTCATCAAACCGCAGTTTTTGCAAGTTTTATCGCATAAAATTGCATAAATATCCCGCATTTTCCATCGCATATTTTAAGAAAACGTGCCGCATAATCAAGGATTTTTGCCCCCAACAATCACAAAAAAAGCTGCATTTTTCTGGAAGGACTGATTGTACGTTGTAGCAAGGAAGTACAGATGACAACGCAGTTTGGCTCTGCAAACCAGTTTGTTAAATGCTCATTCATACTTAACGTTATCCGACAAACACCTAACGTTACAAACTTTTTTTAAATCTCAACAGCAAACTTGGCATTAGTGTAAATTATTCTTTGATTAGAGCTTTTATGTATTGTTTATCTACAGGCATGCTAAAAATGGTTCTGTGTTTGATTTGGCTACTAGTAAAGCCAATGTTTAGTGTTCGTTCTTGCGACAGATATTTGGCAAATCGTTCTAAAAATACAAAAGTAACGGTGCCATTCAGTAGCGATCACTATAGATCCGCAGTCTTTACTCTTGAGGACTGAACAGGTTCTGCTCGATCATCTTCACTAAAATTGTCTGGGTCTGATTCGGGCTCAAATTAGTATGGTTTTATTGACGCCATTGTTTCTAATACTACCCAAAGCACAGTCTACCGGTAAAGGTAAGGGGCGTGACCTTTCCGACAAATGTGCACTAGGCGGTTAGCCAATCACAACACACTGGGCCAGCTAACCAATCTGAGCCCATTGCGTATTTTTGAGGGACTGGCTTCATAGAACCCGGAAACCATCAGACCGTTTTTACAAGGAGGGACAGAGCAGTGTAGAATAAAGGTAAAATTTATGAAAAATAATGCATTTTTTACAAAACGAAGCATGAACACATGTTACAGTGCACCCCACAAACACAATAAAGCCCTCGAAAGAATGTGTTTTACCACCCCTTTAATGACTTAATGTTAATTAATTGTTTATGGAACTGGCATATGAAATCAGTGTCACATTTTCAGTCGTGATGGTATTCAGGAAAAACAGCACTTTTGGTCTGTATCATATGTTATAAAAACTGCAATTTTTTTACTCAATATGTTAACTGAGTTTCTCTGTGTTTTTGATTTCTCTTTGAGAGGCTGCGTGAGTGTCAACAGCGCAACATTATACTCAGTTCATTATACATTATATATCATTATCCTTCATCGACCGCCACTTACACAGAATCATTCTTGCATTTTGGTGATTTTGTTGTTATTTGCGTTTTAATCAGGATACTTATCCGGTCGGGCAAGTAAAATTGTCTTTCACTTGCCCCTTCAAAAAATCCACTTGTCCCGGACAAGCGTTAATGTCGAGCCCTGTATTGTATTTGTCCTATTGTTTGTAAGTTTACTTTTTTAATGGTATTACTGACTGTGTCAACTCACTGTTGTTGGTTGACAGTGAAACTGCTCTGAAAGAATATACTAAGTGGTTGGGGGTCATTTGGGGATTTTTATGAACGCATAGACACACAAAGTTATGCTTAGGGCCCACAGAAGCCTAACACTGGCACTGAGCACACAAGTTAATAAGATATATGTATAATATTGCTCTAGTGGTTTTTGGATATTTTTTTATCATAGTTTAAGTTTCATGAGTGGTAAATAAAATAAACTCTTAAAATATGCTTTAGTTTCACAGACAATCGCATTTGTGGGATGCTTACATTTTCCTCTGCCATTATCACTTTCTGTTTGTTGTAATCTTGCAGATTTTGGTGTGAAGTGGAGCAGAAAACACACCAAGAAAAACATCAAGAAGCCAGTTGATACTCATTAACGGAAACTTCATGTGGGAAATCGGTTGCTCAGCAGAGGAAATATCCAACCTTGAGTTCCTTTCATTAACCCTCCATGTTTATTCATTAATGCTGCCTCTTACACTTTCAACGCAAGCTGAGAACAATGAACTGATACACTACACTGTGTTTTTCTTTCTCTCTATAAACAAAGCAGCATTGTGTGGGGAAGACGTGTTTGTCTAATGGTGACACGTACACACGGACTAATCAACTCCTCGTTTGCAGTTCTGAGCGGTTCTTCAACCTTCTTTCCAGCTGTTACAGCAAACAAACTTCAAACGAAACTCAAGGACTCGAGTTCCTCTTCAAAAGTAGGTTAGAAAGGATCTTATCGGTTGCAGCCTCCTCTTTAGTCAAGATGCATAAGTAAAGAAAGCCTTTATATCATAATCACCATCTGACAGTGACACACTCTGTGCAGACTATACTGATCAGAGCCAAGATTGCACAAGCATTATGGAGCACAACACTTTTTTTATTTTTAAACCTAGCAACCACCTATAAACCCCCTGGTCACTACACAGAACATCCAGAAACACACTTGCTGCATCTGAAATCTTGGTACCACATTTGGTTTGAAACTTACTTTGCGACCGTTAAAAAAAAAATGTTCTATATAGTATTAATGTAATCTACATCCGCCATGTTGTCAGTGTCTTGTGACCGTGAGCCATTCATAAATCCTCTCCCGTGGCCTCATGGGATAGTAAAGTGTCCATCTAATGCGCACTTTTATGATGGATAGATGCACTTTTATGATGGATAGATTCACTTTTATGATGGGTAGATGCACTTTTATAATGGATGCACTTTTATGATGAATGGATGCACTTTTATGATGGATTGATGTTCTTATGATGGATAGATGCACGTGTATGATGGATGGATGCAGTTTTATGATGATAGATGCAGTTTTATGATGGGTAGATGCAGTTCCCTTTCGAGGGAACTCTCACTGCGTCGGAACGACACTTTGGGGATACTCCCTAAGCACTAGCGAATCTGAAGTCCGTATAGAAACTAGCCCAATCTGATTGGTCGTGCGTGATGACGTCATTGTGACGGCGTACCCGGAAGTATAAAGGGCGAGCCGGCGCATTGAAACGGCAGTTATTGCTCTTCAGCATAGCGCTCTCTGTTGAAATTGTCTGTCTATTTACTGTTGTTTTGTCCAGTTGCAAGTGTGTGAAAGATGGGAATGAATGTGGGAGAGTTTAAGCAGTGTGTGCATCCGTGTCCCTATTACATTTCGGGCTCAGATACACACCTGCTTTGTGTGCAGTGTATGGGGTTGAGCATGCATGGGCGGCTCTCGAGGGGATGCTCACACTCAGACTGCTCCGCTCTCGGCTGGCCGTGTTCGATGAGGCCGGCCAGCCCAAATGGAGCTGATTGAGGTGTTGACTCGTGCGGTGGCCAAGTTGAAGGACCGGTTCCTTTCTCGCCGGGGTTTACCATTCTTCCCCGATCTACACACCAAGGTGTGTGTGACTGTGGAGAGACATCTCTGGCTGAATCTGTCGGGGATGAGGGAGAAGGATAAGTCCCTCCTCCTAGACTCCCCGATTTCGCCTTCTGGTCTATTTGGTGACGCGGTTGAGACCGTTGTCGCCAAATACCAGGAGGCGAAGATGCAGTCAGCGGCCTTCCGCCAGTACCTCCCTCGCCACTCAGAGCCTGGGAAGGCGGCCCCTAGGGGGCAGCCTCAGCCGTCTACCAGCTCCTCGCACCGGCAGGTGCAGAAGGAGAGCGTCGCCTCTAGAGCCCCTCCTCCAGGAGCTTGGCAACAGAGGCGGCGTTCTCACCAGCAGCTCCACCAGCGGTCTTCCGCCCCTGGAGGCGATCTGAGGAATGTACTCCAGGGCGGAAGGCTGCGGCTGGGCTTCTAGGGGGTCCCCCCAGCAGAAGGGCAACCGAGGTTGTTCCTTCTGCGGCGCCCTGGGGAAATCGATGTTGAATCCGTCTATGACGCTTCGGGCCACATCGATTTCCCGCGAACGCATGCTGCTCCAGCCGCCTCTAGAAAGACCTGCGGCTGGGCAGCTCGCGCGTCCGCACACAGAGAATCGTTTCAGGGGGTTGGGGACGAGGCTCGTATAACACCCCACGCCAGCCTCGAGAGGCTGGTTCCCTTAGTAGATTATCTCGGCGCCTGAAAATGCCTTCCGAATATTTCTACATGGGTCCTGCGTCTGGTTCCAGTCTGAGGACTGGTTCGTCACGTCCCCACACATGTTCACGAAGTGCATGGATGCAGCTCTGGCTCCATTAAGACTCCAGGGCATCCGTGTACTGAGTTATATCGACGATTGGGTTCAGTCGTACGATATGGTAGTTCGGCATCGAGGTGTCGTTCTGGCCCATATAAAGCGCTTGGGGCTGAGACTCAGCGCAGCAAGAAGTGTGTTGACGCCGTCCTGAAGGACTACGTTCCTAGGGATTGTATGGGATTCGACGACGATGCGGGCACAACTGTCTCCCGCGTGAGTCGACACCATACTGGCGATGGTCTCGAGAATAAAGCAGCATCACTGTGAAGCACTTTCAGAAAGTGCTGGGGCACATGGCAGCAGCGTCCAACGTGATACTTTTTGGCCTGCTGCACATGAGACCCCTACAGTGGTGGCGGAAAACCAAGGGGTTTTTCCCCCAGAGGGAATCCTTTCCGTATGATCAGGGTAACGCGCGGATGTTTTCGTTCCCTAGTCATATGGAAGAAACCTTGGTTTCTCTCCGCAGAGGGGCAGCCGAGGTTGCTTCCTCTGTGGCGCTCTGGGGAAATCGATGTGGTAATCCCGCCGTCTAGGACGCTTCGGGCCACATTGGTTTCTCGCGAACGCATGCTGCTCCAGCCGCCTCTGGAAAGACCTGCGGCTGGGCAGCTCACGCGTCCGCACAAAGAGAATCGTTCCCAACCACTTCCTGCCGGTCATCCGCTTCAGGGGGTTGAGGACGAGGCTCGTGTTCACCCTACGCCTGCCTCGAGAGGCGGGTTCCCTTAGTAGATTATCTCGGCGCATGGGAATGCCTTCCGAATATTTCTACATGGGTCCTGCATACCGTAGAGTGGGGGCTAGGGGCACATGGCAGCAGTGTCCAACGTGATACCTTTTGGCCTGCAGCACATGAGACCCCTATAGTGGTGGCTGAAAACCATGGGGTTTTCCCCCAGAGGGAATCCTTTCTGTATGATCAGGGTAACGCGCAGAAGCCTTCGTTCCCTAGTCATATGGAAGAAATCTTGCCGGAAATCCGTTTCAACAGACGCCTCCCTCACTGGTGGGGGCGTGGTCATGGACGGCCGCTTTGGGGGAAAAAGTCCTAGCTTTGGCTGGACTTCCAAGAGCGGTCCCCCCCGCAGAGGGGCAACCGAGGTTGCTTCCTCTGCGGCGCTCCGGGGAAATCAAGGTGGAACCCGCCGTCTATGACGCTTCGGGCCACATTTTCAGCGAACGCATGCTCCTCCAGCCGCCTCTGGGAAGACCTGCGGCTGGGCAGCTCGCGCGTCCGCACATAGAGAATCGTTCCCAACCATTTCCTGCCGGTCATCCGCTTCAGGGGGTTGGGGACGAGGCTCGTGTAACACCCGACGCCAGCCTCGAGAGGCTGGTTCCCTCAGTAGATTATCTCGCCGCATGAAATGCCTTCCGAATATTTCTACATGGGGATGGAGTGCTGGGGCACATGGTAGCAGCGTCCAAAGTGATACCTTTTGGCCTGCTGCACATGAGACCCCTACAGGGGAGCAGACATCCTGTCGAGGCAGGGGCTGAGGCCCGGGGAGTGGCGTCTCCACCCAGAGGTGGTGCAGGCCATGTGTGAGAGGTTCGGCCCAGTGGAAGTGGACTTATTCGCGTCTCGAGAGACGTCCCACTGTCCACTGTGGTGTTCCCTCACGCATCCAGCCCCGCTGGGGTTGGATGCCATGGTTCAGACGTGGCCGAGGCTGCGTCTGTACGCATTTCCCCCGATTGCTCTGCTCCCGGGAGTCCTGGAGAGAGTCCGCCAACAGGGGGTCAGCCTACTTTTAGTAGCACCCCGTTGGCCGACGCGAGTTTGGTTCTCGGATATCATAGCTTTGCTGGCAGGTCCTCCATGGCAGATCCCTCTGAGGAGGTTTGGAACCTTTGGGTCTGGCCCTTGAGGGGGTCAGGTACCTAGAGACTGGCCTGTCGGCAGAGGTGATAGAGACCTTACTCAGTTCCAGGGCTCCATCTTCGAGGAGACTGTACAGCTCCAAGTGGTGAGCCACTTGGTGCAGGGAGCGTGAGGTGGACCCAGTTAACTGGCCGGTGGCTTCAGTGCTGGAGTTCCTCCAAAATCGCTTCTCTGCGGGTCTAACCCCGTCCACACTCAGGGTGTCCGTGGCTGCCATAAGGCTTTCCACACTCCTTTGGGTGATGGTCTTGGGTAGACACCAGCTGGTTGTACAGTTCCCCTGTGGGGCTCGGAGGATGCGGCCTGTGGCTCGTTCCAGAACTCCCAACCTGGGATCTGGCAGTGGTTCTCGAAGGCTGGCTGAGGCCCCCTTCGGACCATTGGAGTTGGATGGACCAAGGAACTTAGGATTGGTCAGTTCCTTGGTTCTTCAGGCATTACATCCCCCACCTCACGTGACGGCGGAGTAAGAGACCTTCACTGTGAAGCACTTTTGAGTGCTCGGGCTCAGTGCAGCAGCGTCCAAGTTGAGACCTTTTGACCTGCTGCACGGGAGACCTTGACAGTGGTGGTTGGAAACCAAGGGGTTTCCCCCAGAGGGAATCTTCTTCATATGATCAGGGTAACGCGCGGATGCCTTTGTTCCCTAGTTATATGGAAGAAACCTTGGTTTCTGTCCCAGGGGTCAGTGTTGGGAGCGTCCTGTTGCCGGGAAACCGTTTCAACAGACGTCTCCCTCATTGGCTGGGGGCGCGGTAGGCGCTAGGGTACTCCAGTCCTAGTTGTGCCCGGTCTCCGGCTTCACACTAGGGCAGGCACTACCCTCGGTAAGGGTCCCAAGGGCCAGTGTTGGGAGCGTCCTGTTGCCGGGAAACCGTTTCAACAGACGCCTCCCTTCACCGGCTGGGGCGCGGAAGGATAAGGAGTGGAGAAGTATCTCCCTACGGTGCTGGCGCTAGGGTATTCAAGGCCTAGTTGTGCCCGGTCTCCGGCTTCACACTAGGGCAGGCGCTACCCTCGGTGTGGGCTAGTGGGTACTCGTTCCCCAAAGTGTCGTTCCGACGCAGTGAGAGTTCCCTCGAAAGGGAACAGCTCGGGTTACGTCTGTAACCCTTGTTCCCTGAGAAGGGAACGAGCACTGCGTCGCGTCACCACACCTCGGCACGCCTGGAGTGCATGCTTCAGAGCAATAGCTGCCGTTTCAATGCGCCGGCTCGCCCTTTATACTTCCGGGTACGCCGTCACGATGACGTCATCACGCACGACCAATCAGATTGGGCTAGTTTCTATACGGACTTCAGATTCGCTAGTGCTTAGGGAGTATCCCCAAAGTGTCGTTCCGACGCAGTGCTCGTTCCCTTCTCAGGGAACAAGGGTTACAGACGTAACCCGAGCCGTTTTATGATGATAGGTGCACTTTTATGATGGATAGATGCAGTTTTATGATGGATAGATGCACTTTTATAATGAATAGATGCACTTTTATGATGGATAGATGCAGTTTTATGATGGATAGATGCACTTTTATGATGAATAGATGCACTTTTATGATGGATTGATGCACTTTTATGATGAATACATGCAGTTTTATGATGGATAGATGCACTTTTATGATGGATAGATGCAGTTTTATGATGGATAGATGCACTTTTATAATGGATGCACTTTTATAATGGATGGATGCACTTTTATGATGGATAGATGCACTTTTATAATGGATAGATGCACTTTTATAATGGATGCACTTTTATGATGAATAGATGCACTTTTATGATGGATGGATGGATGGATGCACTTTTATGATGGGTAGATGCACTTTTATGATGGATAGATGCACTTTTATAATGGATAGATGCACTTTTATGATGAATAGATGCAGTTTTATGATGGATAGATGCAGAAAATGGATAGATGCACTTTTATAATGGATGCACTTTTATGATGGATAGATGCACTTTTATGATGGATAGATGTTCTTATGATGGATAGATGCACTTTTATGATGTATAGAAGCAGTTTTATGATGATAGATGCACTTTTATGATGATAGATGTACTTTTATGATGGATAGATGCAGTTTTATGATGGATAGATGCACTTTTATGATGATAGATGCACATTTATGATAGATAGATGCACTTTTATGGACTTTAAAAAACGAAGCAACCATTCACTGCCATTATAATGCTTGGAAGAGCCAGGACATTTTTAATATAACTCTGATTGTGTTCATCTGAAAGAAGAATGTCATATATATAGGATGACTTGAGGGGGAGTAAATCATGGTCTAATTTTCATTATTGGGTGAACTAAGTTATTGTAATGTAGCCTGCACTCAAATGAATGTTAATGTTAATTAAAGACCACAGCTATTAAACATCTCCTATAAACTGCATGTTGAAATTACACTAGCACTTAACCATGAACACAAAATGGCTTTTAATAGGTTTATTTCATTAGCAAACATATAAGTATAATTTTTAAGTTCTTTACATGATTTCACAAGGTTAACTTATACCCTACTTGTGGTCAGTCAGCACAAATACTGATCAACATGCTTGTTTGCTTTGCGTTCCCTTTAAATAAAGTTTAAGAAAACACCAAGCATTTGATCTACGTCAGAGCGCCAGAGGGTCTGCGACTCTTTCTACTGCGATGTTGGCAGGCCAGCCAGAGCAAATTTTGTGTGTGGTGGGTGTGAACCATAGATAAATAAATATGGACGTGGTGTCCGTGACGTCACCCATAGGATTCTGATGAGCAGTTTTGAAGCGTAAAGTAGGGTCGAGCTGGCCGTCGCCATCTTGGCAGTGCGTCATCGCGCATCACTCCCGGATAACAGAAAATGGGTAAAAAGGCAGGACGTGGGCGGAGCTGAGGTGACGTGATGACTAACAGACAGCAGATAAATGGCTATCCACCTGTCACTCAAAGTGGCCGCGCCCTTAATTATGCAGAACTTTAAGGCTTTATATAATGTAAACGAATGAGTTATAAAATAATTCACCCCCCTCACAGTCGTCATGAAGGGCAAAATTAGCCGTATAGACCAAACCACAATTTGTACCAAACTGTAAACATGTTTTATTCTGCTGTAAAGTTGGGCATTTTAACATGAGCTCAATGAGATTCTGCTCCTTCTGGAGTCTGCCTCTAGTGGCCAGTCGAGGAATTGCAGTTTAAGTCTCTTCCGTATTGGCTTCAAGAGAAATTGCGGGAGGATGCCGCTTGGTGTGAACGCACTTTTGGTGTAAAGGTTCTTTAAATTAGCTAAAAATGCCAAAAAAACAAACAAACAAGCAAGCCCAGCCCAGGTGAGAAAAAGTAATGCAAAAGTAACATGATGCATTATTTTCTATAAAAAGTAACAATATTGTAATGTATTTTGAAACTATTATATAATTCCAGACATTTTTAAATATTGTAATTATTGTCATTTTAGTTTTAGTTTAGTTGATTTGATGATATAGCCTTTTATATGTTATATCAAATATAACTGGAAATAGAAAATGTTTCTCTCAGAAAGGGCAACACGCAATATGGCGGAATAAGCCCCGCCTTTTAAATAAAAGAGCCAATCAGCAATCACTGCACATGTGCACTGTCCGGTGCAGCCTGAAATTTTTTTTGTCATGATTTGAGTGTTTAGAAACACAATTTGTTTTCAGATTTCAAATATGAAATTTAATCGTAAGCTCTGTGAATGTTTTTTTTTTTTTATATAAATTTGAGGTCTTCCAATTTTCTTCCGATTTTACTTCTTCATAATAAGACTGGGAATGTGTATTAAAAAGCGCATAGATGATTTCACATGGACAAAATCTGCCAGATCTGTGAAAGCAGGAGAACTATGACATGCTGTTCACCGCTCACAATAGTCCAAAAACACAGCCTCCAACAAAGACGTAATTTTAAAGTTGGCTCTAACTGGCTGTAGAGTGAAGAGAGGAGAGACAGACTATTGGTATCACAGCTCACTCATTAAGAAGAGAGAGCCTTAATTTAAAGCGACTTGCAAAGCTCTTTGAGCGGGACAGACATATTTACATTTAAAAGATCCAAAGTGGCTGACTGCAGCTACCTCCGTCCTTAATTGCAGCCTTCAGTTGTCCATGAATGTATCCGCTTCATTGCGGCTCTCATTAACTGGCAGAGGCCAGAGCGGCATGTACACGCACGCACACACACACACGTGCATATACGCATCATCTCTGTGTTTTTTCTTGCTCTCCTTTCCTCTTCCTCTCTCTATTCCTCCTTCACTCTCTCCATCTGTTTTTACTCTAAAGGGTGTGACAAGACCACAACAAGCTGGCAAAGACGAACAGAGAAAGACACAAACAATCTGTAGGGATTACTCTCTAATCCTGTTTGCACTTTTATCCCGGCTGCGTTTTTAAGGGGGGTCACACTCTCTGACAGCGGATTAAACGAGACCTTCCTTCATCTAGTTATGGATGGACTTTGGCAAATTAGCCGAACGGAGTGATTGCTTTCCACAATCTCTCGCCCGGCTGTAAGACTCCGTTACAGCGCAAACAAATTCCAGGCGAGTTGTGGGATAATGAGGCTGGCGTGATGTTTGAAATGCAGATACAGGTTATTCTGCGCGCCGAGCTTCACGAGGATCAAACGCGCGGAGAGTTACAGAGTCGGGGACGTGTTAATGCTTATTTACAAAGAGAGTTAAATATGCATTTGGTAGGAAGAGTTACAACTGAAAACAATTTATAATGAATATATCCGACACTAAATTCGAATTGGATGAGTCGCACACTAAGAAATAAGGTTGAAGACTTGTTTATTATATTTACTTAGTGAACCTTTATTGTATTGTTGTTTTATGAAAGAAATAAACCATGAGAAGCAATGCTGACAGTGATTTTACCACATTTAAGGGTATTTTCTGCAATCACTGACGCACGGCCCCTCATAGCCAACATTATGTTGATTCACAATATTTATGTTCACACACATTCAGCTGCATGGTGGAAAAGAATAACTTTATGAAGTGAAATACACACCAGGCTATTAGAAAGCAAAGCCTTCACGGACAGAAAGCTGGTGGTTTAAGAGGGGTCGCTGCGTCAGTCCTGAAGGTCCCAGCGGAGAGATCTGATCCAGTGGAGTATCACAGCACAGCTCTCGATTCCTCCGGTCATTCATCCCACACGGACACACAGGTGCTGCTGTTCACAGCCTGAGCACGTCACTCAACAGCCCTGGACTAAACACACACACACATACGTTCCTGAAAGTATGTGGACACTTGAGTCACACATAAAAATGTCTGAACGTCATTGCATTAGACAATGTTAGATAAGTATCAGATATATAGCAAAGCAAATGTCATTTATTGTAAGGAAATATGGCACTGGTGTACAGATGACACTTGATCTGACATTCAGATATTTTTAAGTGTGACTTAAGTGTTCAAATACTTTTTAGGGCTGCTGTACACACTGGTACTAAAATACACTCAGAATGCATGATCAAATTAGCAATTTGACTACTAAAAACGAGGAACAGTTACCATAAACCGTCCACTACAGAGAAATATAAAAGATATATTCAAAGATCACATTCATTTTAATCTCCACAGTTACATTGGCCCTGTCCCAAATGGCACACTTCATGTGCACTTTCGGTCTTGTGGACTTGTGGCCGCTTGGTGCGCTTGTCCGGTAAGTCCACGAGAACACAGGGTGTCCCATTTGTCATTTTAGGTCTCAGAAGGGTGCTCGCGAGCGCCCCCTTTGCGGTCGATATGTGCCCTCGAAGCGCGCTGGTGCGGGTTACGCAGCGGACTTCTTCCCGGCAGTCAAAGCGGGATTACGTCGTGAAAGTGCGGACTCAGAGGAAGACTGTGAGGGTTTAAGGTGCCATTTGGGACAGGGCCAAAGATGTCTCAACTTCTTCTCAGAGAAAAACTGCAGCTGATTATGTTTGGCTGGTTAGATTTAGCAGATAGTTGCCCTGCTGGTAAATGCTGTAACTGCACCATTGAATTAAAGTTAATATTCAGCAAGTATGAATTAAAGGGATAGTTCACCCAAAAATTAAAATTAGCCCATGATTTACTCACCCTCAAGTCATCCTAGGTGTAAATGACATTCTTCTTTCAGACGAATACAATCAGAGTTATATCAAAAAAGTCCTGTCTAATCCAAGCTTTATAATAGCAGTAATAGTTGCTGTTTTTGAAGTCCATAAAAAATACACCTGTCCATCGAATAATGTGCTCCACACGGCTCCGGTGGTTAATAAAGGCCTTCTGAAGCGAATCTATGCGTTTGTGTAAGAGAAATATCCATATTTAAAACTTTATAAAGTTTTGGCCTCATCATTCTCACTCACATCTCACTCAAAAAAATGACCAAAGGGATGATTACGCAGTGCCTGAAAATAGTCCCCAGCACGCTCTCTGTGTAAGCAGGTTGTCACGTTGATTATGTTGACGGAAGTCAGGCGCTGTGTAATATCATTGCTGCACTCATGGTACGGCAGCAATCCTTGATCATTACGCAGGAATGAGAGTATAGTTCCAAGACATATCTGTCTAGGAAATCACAACATTTCATTTTCCGTCTGTCTTACTACACGATGTAACTACAGAAGGGTCAAGTTTTAAATAGGAAAAACATTGAAACTCTTTGGTCATTTTTGAGTGAGATGCTAACGGTCTAATCAGATTCAATGATCTATGCTAAGCTATGCTAAAAGTGCCAGACCCAGAGATCGGCTGAATGGGATTGAAAACGGTAAAACTCAACTGTTTAAAGCCGGGTGCACACTGTGCGATTTTGGCCACGATTTGGCCGTCTGAGACAAATTTTGAAATCCTAAAAGATTTCTCTGATCCTAGGCTAAAATCTGAAGTCTTTGATCCTTAGTTTGACATGTGCACCGACAAACCGATTAATGACCGTTGCGATCAAATTTTACCTCGGACAAAATTCTGGCAGTGTCAGAAGATTTGAGGCGCAATCCTGCAGTGTGACTTCTCCTAGGACGACCGTCAAATCAAGAACCAATAGGAGCGCAGAACCTGATGACGCATTTCGTGCGACAACATCAAATCACAACCGGGAACATGTCGAAAAGAGTCAGGTGAATGAAAAATGTCACCGCTTGTTTTTGTTGTTTGCTGAAAGCTACCATTGTGTCTGTGAATGCGGCTCACGGTTACCGAACGTGTCACGGATTGATGACGTAAAACTCAGTCCGTACGAGTCTCTTGCTTGCATCCGTTTTTCGCGTCTGACTGTCGTACAGTCTGACATAATGACAACTGAGATCCTACAGTGTGACATGTATTCCATCGGGGATCATGTTCGTACAGTCTGACAAGCAACATTCGCAGAGGATTTAGAAAAATCGCACAGTGTGCAGGAATTAGCCTATTTTCAAAAATAGTGGCGTGTTCCTTTAAGATTAGAGAGAAGCTAAAATGATTAGAAATGATTCTCAAGACTACATTCATGAATGTACCTTCTTCTGCTCAACACCCATGTGCCGTGCGTGACCCTTTTCATTCCCAGCTGTCTTTATTTACGCTCTGTCTACAGTGAGGGATGGATGGATACCCCAGATCAGCTGAGCGGGCCGCTCATCAGCTGATGTTTACGGTACAACCTCCCTCGGCCGCGGCGGAAACTAGAGAAGAGAGAGGGAACATGAAAATGTCAAAGTCGGAAAGGTGAGGGACACTGATTGAGGGTTTTCATCAAGATCGCTTGTTCATACAGAAACATCTGGTAATTATTTGTTCAAACACTTCTTCAAAATGGATCTCAGGAGAGGCTTGTAGATTTTTGTCAGCGAAACAATAACTTACCGCAGTTTAATAACAAGCTTGGGAAGGAATCAAAGGAAATATCATTTGTCATAACACCTCCCGGTGCTTTTTGGATGCAAGAAGGCATCCCGCCTGAAAGAGACTAATAGTTATATTACAAAGATTCACAACTGGCTGTCTGTTCCCCGCGCGCCTCTCCATCCCTCCTTCCTGCCGACACGCGCTTCATGTTCCTTCGCTTCCATCCCCCCCATCGGCCGCCAGAGATACCGATGGAAGTGAATGCTTTAAAACTTTATTAGTCGACACTGTGTGCCACATGCCGTTTCAGTAGCGCCGCCGCTAGCAGAGCCCGTGGATTTATGGCTTATGACATGCGCATATTTAATTTGTAACCCTATACTTCCTGTTCCTCGCGTCTGGCCTCAGAACCACAGGACTGTATGCTTCGGAGGGGTCAGGGGTTAAGTAAAGGAGGGGAAGTGCTGGATCCGAGGAGCCGAGGGTCGCGGTGACACGGGGCTCTCGGACGCAACGCTCCAAGTTCAAAGGTTTAGCTGTGATTTCCAGCGGGAGGCCGGAGAGTGATCACAGGAGGTCGTAAAGAGGAAAGGAGAGAGTCCCGCGTCCCGCTTGCGTTTGATTTGGACGATGTTTCAGAAAGTTACAACCAGGATCTTCTTACAAGCTCTCTTTCTCTCTCTCTGTCTCTGGCCGCAGAGCATGACACCTTTACGTCCACATGCCCCGTAAACCCCCGGGGACCAGTGACCGAGAGCGGTAACACGCCCCACTGGCTCCTCTGTGGCGCGCCGTCTTGTGTAAACATATAAGTTTATTTAGTGTGAAGGGCCCGTGGAGTTGGATGCTCTTGCCCCAGTAGGAGCTCTTCATAAAGGCTTGTCCTCCCTGACAGAGACACATTAGACATGAGAGGTGAGTTAAGGCCAGAGACCGTACAGCCTCTCCAGATACATGCATCAATCGCACAGGTTTTCTATAACTTTTCAATCATTTCACAAATGCAATTTCTTCTGTGAAAAACAAAACCCCAAAATAAGAGGCCAAAATATTTGTATCTCAATCCATGCCAGAGCAATTTCATATTTCATGAATAAAAATATAATTTAAAAAATATATCAATTATATAAAAGTCGTTGAAAACATGATAGAGGTAATACTGCCAAATGTAACTTCCTTTAAGATTATGTAATAAAAATAATATTGTTATATGACATAAAACATTTATTTGTGCTTTTGTCTACTCTTAAAGGTGACATTTTTTCAGTAAAATATCCAAACACCAGTAGGCAAGTGTTATATATTTTGTTCAGTTGAGTACTTACAATATCCCAAATGTTTCCAACTATGTAAATGGTGAGAAATTGCTATTTTAACCAATGAACCAGGACGTGTGAGGAAGTCGCCTGTCAATTGCGTCATATCTGCGTTCCCCTCGGTTTCCATTTTTATTTTTCAGAAACGCTTTACTCTCACTGCAGTGTGAACAAGTCTTCGAATGATCCAGAATGCAGCAGCACGTCTTGTCTTCAACGAGCCCAAAAGGACCCACGTCACACCTCTCTTCATCTCCCTGCACTGGCTACCACTCGCTGCTCGCATCAAGTTTAAGGCGCTGACGCTTGCATACAGAGCCACCACGCGCTCAGATCCTGCTTACTTTGACTCCATTCTACAAATCCACACCCCCACCAGAAGCCTTCGCTCAGCAAAGGAACGACGGCTTGTGGTACCATCACAGAGGGGGAAAAAATCCCTTTCCAGAACATTTTCATTCAACGTTCCCAGCTGGTGGAACGATCTTCCCAACACCATCCGAAACGCAGAATCATTGACATCATTCAAAAGTCAACTTAAAACTTAGCTCTTCCGTGAGCACTTAACCTCATTAAAAAAAAGAGGTTTTTAACCTCCTTTCTCTTCCTTCTTCCCTCCCTACTCTAGCCTGTGCTACACTGAGCAATGTACACGGTCTCAGGATTTCAGGCTCTTGTGCTTCTCGACTCTTCATGACCAATCGCTTCATGTACCCCCAAGTTGTAAGTTGCTTTGGATAAAAGCGTCTGCTAAATGCATAAATGTAATGTAAAATGTAACAAGTGTCATAGCAGCCGCAGAGAGAACGCACATTATGTTTGTAATGTGCGTAACGTCATCACATCATTTCCAACACACTCAGATGTGTCTGATATGATAAACAGAGCTGTGTTACCTCATACTCATGACCGAAGGAGGGGAAATGGCGCCAGCGACTGTAATATAATAAAAGTCCCGCCAGCGACTATGTCATAATAAAAGTCCTGCTGCTCGCGAGGCGTGTGTTGTGTTTATCTTATTAACAATCGCTCCAGCGGTTCCTCAGCTCCACAACACTCGGTCCTGTTCTGCTTCATACTACAGTAAAGTTAATAATCACATTCATCAACATGAGTTCTGCCCGAGTCCTATCCTGCCTCTTTCCCACCGGCTGTGAGGTGAAGACCACGTCCCAAGATTCTGTGCTCAAACCTGACGTCATCAAGCTACGCCTCTGTTTTGAATAGGCGACCTCAATCGGACAAGTTGCATAGTGCAGCTTTAAAGGAAGAAAATATTACAAATATTACAACATTATCTTTACCACTGTTTTCAATCATGTTTACTAATCATTTACATACAAGTGCTTGAAAACAGTGGTAGAGATAATATTGTAATATTTATGTTATATATATACACTCACCTAAAGGATTATTAGGAACACCATACTAATACTGTGTTTGACCCCCTTTCGCCTTCAGAACTGCCTTAATTCTACGTGGCATTGATTCAACAAGGTGCTGAAAGCATTCTTTAGAAATGTTGGCCCATATCGATAGGATAGCATCTTGCAGTTGATGGAGATTTGTGGGATGCACATCCAGGGCACGAAGTTCCCGTTCCACCACATCCCAAAGATGCTCTATTGGGTTGAGATCTGGTGACTTTGGGGGCCATTTTAGTACAGTGAACTCATTGTCATGTTCAAGAAACCAATTTGAAATGATTCGAGCTTTGTGACGGTGCATTATCCTGCTGGAAGTAGCCATCAGAGGATGGGACATGGTGGTCATAAAGGGATGGACATGGTCAGAAACAATGCTCAGGTAGGCCGTGGCATTTAAACGATGCCCAATTGGCACTAAGGGGCCTAAAGTGTGCCAAGAAAACATCCCCCACACCATTACACCACCAGCCTGCACAGTGGTAACAAGGCATGATGGATCCATGTTCTCATTCTGTTTAGCCAAATTCTGACTCTACCATCTGAATGTCTCAACAGAAATCGAAACTCATCAGACCAGGCAACATTTTTCCAGTCTTCAACTGTCCAATTTTGGTGAGCTTGTGCAAATTGTAGCCTCTTTTTCCTATTTGTAGTGGAGATGAGTGGTACCCGGTGGGGTCTTCTGCTGTTGTAGCCCATCCGCCTCAAGGTTGTGCGTGTTGTGGCTTCACAAATGCTTTGCTGCATACCTCGTTTGTAACGAGTGGTTATTTCAGTCAAAGTTGCTCTTCTATCAGCTTGAATCAGTCGGCCCATTCTCCTCTGACCTCTAGCATCAACAAGGCATTTTTGCCCACAGGACTGCCGCATACTGGATGTTTTTCCCTTTTCACACCATTCTTTGTAAACCCTAGCAATGGTTGTGCGTGAAAATCCCAGTAACTGAGCAGATTGTGAAATACTCAGACCGGCCCGTCTGGCACCAACAACCATGCCACGCTCAAAATTGCTTAAATCACCTTTCTTTCCCATTCTGACATTCAGTTTGGAGTTCAGGAGATTGTCTTGACCAGGACCACACCCCTAAATGCATTGAAGCAACTGCCATGTGATTGGTTGATTAGATAATTGCATTAATGAGAAATTGAACAGGTGTTCCTAATAATCCTTTAGGTGAGTGTATATATATATATATATATATATATATATATATATATATATATATATATATATATATATATATATGAAGGATCATGACATTGAAGACTGGAGTAATAGCTGATGAAAATAGCTGATATATATACAAACACTCAGACAGTACCGGTCAAAAGTTTAGAAACATTACTGTTTTTAATGTTTTTGAAAGAAGTCTCTTTGATTAAAAGTGATTGAAAACAGGGATAATATTGTAATATTTGTAATATTTACTTACTTTAAGAGTAGGCAACAGCACACATTAATTTTTATGCCAACCTATAATAAATAATTGTATTAATGCCAATTTAACCACATACAGTACATTAATATTTTACTGGACTTTTATTCACACACACACACACACACACACACACACACACACACACACACACACACACACACACACACACACACACACACACACACACACACACACACACACACACACACACACACACACACACACACACACACACACACACACACACACACACACACACACACACACACACACAATCTGTGGTGTTACCGAATAGATCATGTCTCTTTAAAAAATAATCAGGAAGGGCTTTTGAACTATTTCCTGTTTGAAGATCCCAAGGTTTTGCCAAACCTGTCCTGTTCTGAAAACAAACATGATATAGCAAATTTAATATCATCAAGGATGCAACCAAATATTCAAGAGCGGGTAAAGATAAAATTGTATGATATATACATCCACTAGTAGAGGATCAGAGCCCCTGAATTGCTATGATGGTCACAGTCTTTTAGTTTTAGTACAACAGAATATCACTGTCATCTAGTACAACACCAGTGCGTGGAATAAGCAGTACACACCCTAAAGGTTAAAGGTGCAAACAGCTGATCGGTGGGCAGCATGCATGTAGCAATTGTTGTTTCCCAGAGGTCAAAGGTCATCTGTGTTCTCCAGCAGGTGTTTGACTGCAACGACAATTACACAAAATTAATAACAAAACAAAATCAATTAAATGCCGGCGCAATCTTCATCATCACAGATAAATCAATATGTTAGTTCGGGATAATGACAATGTTAGCATGAATAGATTCATAAACATCACTCATCTGACCAGTCGCAATCAATTAACCTTAACTACAGAGATGCATATTAACGAGTCATAAATCACCAGTGCATGTCACTCTAAAGACAAAAAGGGGTTCATCATCTTTCATGAAGAGCAACTCTGAAATGAGCTTCATGTTATCAGAACGGCTGCATAATATATTAACCAATATCCTATTATTAACCGATACTGAATCACGCAAAGTTCAACAGGAACCTCAGTGTCCTGCTCTAATATTGAATCTGCAGTATTGTAAGTACACTAACATGTTCATGACACGAGCTGTGCTGATATCTGGACGGCGACTTCCTGGCCTCCCGTGACACTCGGAGCTGTTTTTGGAGCGTGTCTCTGGGCTCTTGTCAAGCAGATGGAAGACATTAAAGAAAGACAGACAGCAGGTAAATCACAGAGACCCTGTGCTAACCAAGAGCAGACGGGCACAGCAACACTGGCTGTTAGATTACAGCTGCGCAGGAGGAAATGCTGAGAGCAGATCGCTCACAACAGTGCCTGAGCCGTCCAGGTCCGAAGAAGCATTTAAACACAAGCAGATGCTTATTTAAAGCTGAAGTGTGCCGCTTCTGCACCACTAGCAATTACACGAATAATGAGTGTTTCCAAACATGTTTCCTTCTGTCCCATCCTGCGTCTACCATTCATCAGACAAACATATCAATGGACATATGGATTATATCATATTACTAACTATGCATACTATAATGGGATATGAGAAAGTATTTTAATATTCAAACAATGACACACTTCAGCTTTAATACAGCAATAAGCCAATGCATTTAAAAAAAACCAGTAAAATTAAAACGGCCTCGCGTTCCTTTCATAAAACGATATATAAAAATAATAAAAAGTTTAAATTATTATTATTATTATTAAATACTACTACTAATAATCACAATAGTTATATTATATTTTATTGAAATAATTAAAATGTTAATAATAATTATTAACATATTAATAATGTTAATATTTTATAAGTTAATAATAATAATAATGTATTCATTATTATTGATAATACAAATTCTTCACTATTCACATTTTTATCCTTCATGTATTCTTAATAATAATAACAACAACAGTAATAATAATGAGGAATAAATTATTTTTATTAACAATTACAAAAAAAAAAAATATATATATATATATTATTTTTTTATTTTTTTAATTGTTAATAAAAATAATGTATTCCTCATAATAACTCATATATATATATATATCAATCAATTACTGTTGTTATTATTATACAATATAATGATTATTTATTCAAATCATACATTACATTACAGTTACATTAACTGTGGACTGTTTAAGGACAGGAACTTGGTACATTAATATAGACATAAACATAAACTGAATTTCAACCTTGTGGTGTGCTGTTAAGAGTCTATCAGTTTTATATTAATACTTTTACTGTAGAACATGAATTTGAGATGAATTTTGAGATTTCATATAGAGCACATTGTACGGTAACACTTTTTTGTACAGTGTCATTGTTGCACGCTACATGTAGTTACTATAGTGATAACTATACATTATGCATAATTACATGCAACTAACCCTCAACCAAACCCCAATCATAACCCTAACCTGATAGTACAGGTCAATTAATATTACTCAGTGCTTACATGTATAATTACACTGTAACAACGACACCTTAAAATAAAGGGTTACACTTTCTTTTAAGGTGTCATTGTTACAGTGTAATTATATATTTAAGTACTGAGTAATAATTACTATAGGGTTAGGATTAGGGTCAGTTGCATAATTTACTGATATTACTATGGTAAGTACATGTAACGTATGTAACAAGGACACTGTAAAATAAAGTGTAACCCACCGTACTAATGCTCAAATGTACAGGGTTACTGAACATAAACCAGAAGCGAATCTGCCATTCGAAAGAATGATGATTGAGCAACAGCGTCTGCCCTCCATCCTAATACTCACGTCTGGCCTACAAAAGCCAAGACAGCACCGGGGGCCATCAGAAATAAACATGTGAGGAGAGAGGCTGAAGACTAAAGCCAGAGCCGAATCCAGAGTCAGGGAGGTTTGTGAGGGATCCAGCTGTGCTGAGCAGACTGTGAAGGCCTCCCCGCCAAGACCAACACAAGAGGAGGGTCCGAAATCCACCCGCCCGCCATTGTGGAGCCCCGGCAGGCACTTCCCCTATCCCAGCATGCAACAGACTCAGTTCGCCAGGCTGACGGAGGGGAGGGGCGAGACGCTCGCTCTCCAAACTGTATTTATTCATTCCTTTGATTTGCAGGTGAGTGTATTCTTCTTATTTCCAGCGTTAGTCATTCTCTTTGTAGTGTCTTTTCATTTAAAGACTACGACGGCTGAAAGATTTAGACCTGCCCTGCGAGTCCCTAAAGAGAGAAATAATAGAGAATCGTCACAAATCATTGATGATTTAGATGTTGGAATTCCTGGCAAGAGTTAGAAGAGGCCGGGATGCCTTATATATCAGCCTACAATACACAATACAGTCAATTATTTTATAACTTTCTGTACACAAGGCTATTATTACTAATTATTTGTAAATGCATTTAAATTGTGCAATTAAATGTATTTAATACATTTATATCAATTAATACATTTCATATACAAATCTTTTATTTTTTACATTTTTTAAATTATTAAATAAATTTTTTTTTATTTTAATGTTATTTAGCATTTCTGCCAAATAAAACTGTAAAATTGTTAAGGTAGAATTATATATATACATATATATATATATATATATATATATATATATATTTTTTTTTTTTTTTTTTTTACTGAATTCAATTTAGGTGCATTGCAGTATTCAGAAGATTTTAATTGTCAAGAAAATAATGTCAAAAATTTATTTTATTTATGCATAATATGTCTTGATTTTGAATTTAAAATATTAAATATAAACAAACATTTTATTTAAATGTTATTTAGTATTTATAGTTATTTGCACACACACGCATGCATGCACACACGCGCACACACACACAGTATTTAGAAAATCTTAATTGTCAAGAAAATAATGTAAAACCATCATTCTTTTTATGCAAAACATGTCTTGATTTTGAATTTAAGATATTAAATATAAACAAACATTTTATTTAAATGTTATTTAGTATTTATATATATTATTTATAGTTATTTGCGCGCACACACACACACACACACACACACACACACACACACACACACACACACACACACACACACACACACACACACACACACACACACACACACACACACACACACACACACACACACACACACACACACACACACACACACACACACACACACACACACACACATTACCTAATCCAGTCTAAGTTCATTACAGTATATGGAAGATCTTAATTGTCAAGTAAATAATGTAAAATGGTGCTTAAAAAAATCATAATTTCTTACTGCAAAATATAATGTCTTTTGATTTTGAATTTAAGTTATTAAATAAAAGTAACCTTTTATTTAAATATGTTATTTAGCATTTATGGCAAATAATTGTTTTGTTATTAAATACAAGTTAAAAGCTATAAATAGTTCTGTTTTTCATATTGATACTTTTGTAACATTGTATGTCAAATAAATTGATTTGAAATTGATGTCATATATATATGTGCCGTCAGAGGCAGAGAAACAGAAAGTTTGAGTGTGTGTGTTTAGTCAAACACATAATCACTGATTGTCTCTCTGTCTCTGGTCTCTCTCAGCGCTGGGATTGGTGCTTAACCCCCTGAGGAGGTTCACAGTGGTCCATTGAGAGGTGGCTAAGCTAATCTTGATTGATTTTTTCTTGAACGGTGCACATCTCTTTCAGTGGTTAACGTGCTATATAATCTGTAGCCTGGGACCATGTTAATTCACTCAGCTGGACCAGAGAGAAACCACGGTGCCGTCATTCTGTGAGAGAAGGGTAACTCTATAGGTGAAGAATAAAGACACAGTGAGAGCAAATGGACCGTACAATTCCCTCTATGGTTTGTTTGCATTTGCTATTTGCGTTACTTGTGCATGATTGAACCCGAGAGCTGTAATTATGAGCCCTTAATAGCGCACAAGAATGAAATTAAGAGCACATCCACGGAGCGGATGCTTTACTTGAATATCTGATCAATTTCAAAGTATAGAATAGAGTCATTTCAGCACGGATGAACCATGAACTTATTACAGGTTCAGTCCCTCTGGAGGATCCGGAGGTTAAGCGTCTCGTTCAAGGGCACGACAGTGATGAGCTCAGGACTCGCTCCGGATGAGGTTCACACCAGCAGCCAAATTATATCATACTAATGCAGAAAAATAAAGAGAGGAAGATGTTAGCGCTTTTATAAAGTGACAATAAAGACATTTATAATGTTAAAAATATCTATTTCTGTGAACTTTCTATTCATCAAAGAATCCACAAATATATATGTATATAATCAGGAATGTTTCTCGAGCAGCAAATCCTCATATTAGAATGATTTCTGAAGGATCGTGTGACACAATAATGAAGCTGAAAATTCAGCTTTGTGTCACAGGAATAAATGACATTTTAACATATATTCACATAGAAAACAGATATTAAATTGTAATAATATTTCATAATATTACTGATAAATGTCAAATAAATGCAGCTTTGGTGATCATAAGACAGAGCTGCCCAAACTAAAGATGCCAAAGCTGGCCCGTGATGAACTTTGATTTGGCACGCCATGTCATGAGGGGGAAAATTTATATTTTTGTAAAGGGAAAATAGTGATATATTCTATTTACACCATGTAAAAGTAGCAGTTCTTTGCAATATATGTAAATAGTAATTACATGCAATTTATACTTTTGCAGATACATACTCTTTGCACCTCAGTATTGTTGTACATTATCAGGATGCAATAATAACATAGAGTGTAAATGATTATATTTATTAAAATTATTAAATGGATGCCGCCTTAATGGGATAATAAAAGCCCTCCCTACACCAACCCCTAACCAATAAATGCTTTTATTATTATTAAACATTTCGTTAGGCAATTTATTTCCACTTTTAGAACATTTTCTTCATTTTTATTGAAAGTAAATGCCTTTCCGATGTGATATGTGATGAGAAAAGGGAGAAGAGCAAGCTCTGCAAAAGGCGGATTCGAAACCGGGTCGATCGCGTCAAAACCTAGATCCACGAGCCTTACACTCTACTGACTACACCACTGAAGACGTTGAAGTTTGCACGTCTTATTTTTATCTTGTTTGGCCCAACCAGGCATTGTTAGGTGGAGGTAGTGAGAATAGCACTTGCCAACAAGGCACGTTATTTACACTGGTGTAAATAGACACTAGAAAGAAAAACTGCCATTTAAAGTCAAAATTAAATATGTGTTTGTCACACCACAGACAAATGTGTTATTAACCAACCAGCCAAATTGCAATCATAAAACAATCCACTAAGTAAATAAAATAGCTTATCAAAATCTTGAAAAAATAAGCAGCATTCTCTGCTCTCAAACGCTGGGGGTGTGTCCACTGTCTGCGCCGAAACCACGCCCACTCACAGGAAAGCTGCCGTAAGCACAGTAGCACACAAAAAGACAACACTCATGTATAGTTCACGACGGCACCAGATTACAAAAGGGACGGGAGGATGAAGGTCGGCGCGGGAGATAATCAGTTAAGAGATAATCGGCGCAGGATTATCAGTGAACCCCAGCTGTCTCCGATGAGAGTTTGTAAAACTACCCGGTGTAAAGTCACTGCAGAGGCAGGTGTTGGTGGTGATCCTCAGCTCTCCATAAAGGTAGCTGTTCACAAGATTAATCCACCTCTTCTTGATCATCGTTTTTGTTTTGCAAGTTGTAGGCTGTAGTAACTAACGGTACTGACAGTAACTCGCGATCGAACTGATGCGAATGTGCTCTAGTTATGATCATGTTAGGGGAGGGGCCAGGCTCGGTGGCTCCAGTGCATCATCGACAGTTATAGAGACAGAGCGTATTTAGGCCACGCCCACATCGGGGGGGAAAACAATCCACCGATCTCCAATGACTTTGCATTGCGTGATGCCGCCTCCTTGTCATTTCGGCCTTAAGACAAAAAACAGAACAATGTCTAAAAGCTGATATGTGACGAGGTGTACAGAAAACAAGCTAAAAAACACAGAAATATGTTTTTATAAGCTGTCGACCCAAAAAAAAAAACAGCGTTTAAGGAGCCAAAAGAGGATACAGGCAATAAGATGTGAAGCATCAGCAGGAAGAATGGGTACACTTTGGGATCCCAACAATGCCTATGTGTGCAGTAAACATGTTGTCACTGTTAAGTCAAATATCCAAATGTCAGTTTTATATATTATATTTCCTATCACTGATTATGTTCCCCTCTAGTGGGTGTAGTTCTCAGTGTAATATAACGCGTCACGCTCTGTCTCAATTGCCTGGATCCACTTTTTTGTCCCTAAACGCTCGTCTTTTGGATCAACAGCTTATTAAAACTTTCTCGTTTTTTCATTCTGTCTCTATGATAGTGTTGGGGGAGGGGCCATATGCACAGTGGCTCCAGTGCTTCATCGAGCCACCGTTTTAGCCCCGCCTAAAAAATCCTGAACACAGCAATGATGAAAAACTGTCTAACTCCACAATTCAGTACTACACAGGTCACCGTCTTTGTAACGCGTTTCAGCAATACATTTCTAGCATTTATAATGTGTTTAGAAACAAATCTCAGAATTGCCTTTACAGGGACTTTAAGTGTGCCGTTTATTCGTAATACTGTTTATTGCGACAATTAATATGCACAATATTGTTACCGTGGTCACTTCAAAATAATTCTAGATAACATTTTAGCATAACTGTTTTAATTTCTCTGAACTTACAGTAGCTTCATTTCCATCCACGAGTCAAGATTCAGAGCGCTCAACGCAACCCTTATGGGCTGTTTAACACGGCCATTTTGTGCCCATTTGACTTTTGACTGTGTGATCAAAACATGGCTACAATACAATCTGAAAAAGAAAGTGCATTACGGAATTGAATAATCATTAAGGTGTATTATTATTATTACAGATGCTGTACCGATTACACATGCGCTGTAATCAACAAATGCACAAGTTAAATTAAGAAAAAAAACATGCTGCCAAGTTTGTTGCCTCAGTGTTGAACAAAGTACATTTTTGCTTTCGTCTCCATGCAGTTGCGATATATAATGCATATGCAGAAACATTTTCAATGCTATTTCACGACCAATTTGTACGTATTTGTACGAGGTGGCTAATTCATACAACTTCGTACGACCTCACTCATATGAATGCGTACGATTTGTCTATACTGCAGTGATGGGTATGTTTAGGTAATTCGTACAAAATCATACTGTGTCAAGCAGTCGAGGCCATTCATTAAAAGATGGCGATCTCAATTGAACACATCAATTTTATTCCCGAAATGACAACGATAAAAGCTATGTTTGTGCTGCAGCTGTGAGAGAGTTGAACCAGATTGCTTAATGTTTTAAAATGATGAAATCATAAATCAGGGGAACCACGGCTAACCACTTTAAAATATACTATAAAGGTTTGATATAATGCAACATTTACTTTCGGCCCACGGACTTCAATCAAGTTGGCCCTTCATTGTAAAATGGTAAATCTTACCAACCCCAAATAATTTCAATGGTTCTATACTATTTTAAAACTGGTAGATTATTTATATGTATGTATGTGGGCTGGGCATACAAGAAGTCTCTTATGATCACCAAAGTTGCATTTATTTGACCAAGTAAAAAACAAATATATACACCGATCAGGTATAACATTATGACACTGACAGGTGAATAACACTGATTATCTCTTCATCACGGCCCCTGTTAGTGGGTGGGATATATTAGGCAGCAAGTGAACAGTTTGTCTTCAAAGTTGATGTGTTAGAAGCAGGAAAAATGGGCAAGCGTAAGGATTTGAGCGAGTTTGACAAAGGCCAAATTGTGATGGCTAGACGACTGGGTCAGAGCATCTCCAAAACTGCAGCTCTTGTGGGGTGTTCCCGGTCTGCAGTGGTCAGTCTCTATCAAAAGTGCTCCAAGGAAGGAACAGTGGTGAACCGGTGACAGGGTCATGGGCGACCAAGTCTCATTGATACACGAGGGGAGCGAAGGTTGACCCGTGTGGTCCGATCAAACAGACGAGCTACTGTAGCTCAAAGAAGTTAATGCTGTTAATGCTAATGTCTAGTGGAGTCCATGCCTCGACGGGTCAGGGCTGTTTTGGAAGCAAAAGGGGGACCAACACAATATTAGGTCATAATGTTATGCCTGATCGGTGTATTTATATTACAGTAATGGAAAGTGGTTATTTGTCAAGAAAATACTGTTCAAATGGTCCTAAAACTCATTAGTTTTTTATGCAATGTCTTTTGATTTGGGGTGAAATATGACTTGGACATGTTTTCATGAGGTTCACCTGGTAATCGGCAGGACAGAGTTCAAGCGAGACACTTCAGGCACTTGGATTACAACAACTTTGCCGCTCTGGCCGGTGGCCTGACCTGGTCCGGGACTGACTCGCTCTTTCTCCATCACTCTTTCATTCGCGTCCTATGTGCCAGTTGGCAATCCCAGGCCAGGAATCTGTCAGTGTCGATTGAGCTGAAAGGGCAGGGTCCGGGCTAAAGCGGTCGCGCTGGTCGTGGGCCCACCGTTTCTTCCAAATAAGCCTGGGAAAAAAAGAAAGAGAGAGAGAGAGAGAGAGCACATTCCAGCAAGTAGAGCTGCCAACACCCTCCACACACACACAACTAGGTTTTTTTGCAAAGGCGAGCCATGAATGAGATTAACAAAAGGGTCCTGTAAGAGCCCTTCTTGGCCGCCTTCCATGTCAACAGCTCTCGGGGTCAAAGGTCGCACTAACTACATTCATTCCCAGCAGACCCTGCTGCTCTACAACACAAGCTGCCCGAGTCTGGCAGCGGCAGAGAGAACGGACAGAAAGAGAGAGAGAAAAGTTGAGTTTTTCCTCTTCCACTAATCCCCGGAGATATTCCAGATCTCTCCACATGTTTCTGCTGAATTAAAGCAATATCACACCTTGCAAATGGAACGGAAAGAAAAAAAGAGACAGGACGGAGAGTTAAAAAAAGAAAGAGAAAATGTGGATGGAGGCAGCAAAGAAAGAGGTGAAGAAAAAGGAGGAGAGGGAAGGTTATTACTGCGTGCACATTTACGGCCTCTCACACTGAGCCGAGCACCTGATTTCACTCAACGTGAAAAAGGCCCGGAGCTTTCAGCTTAGCTACATAAAAATGTCAGTCATTTAATAGATGCACAACACACCTGGGCTGACAAGCGGGATCATGTAATCCAATTACACGGAAACGCATTAGGTAAATAGCGTAAGGACTGATAACAATGTTAAATCGCTGCCAGATTCCACTGCCAAAGCCTGGGCCGGTGGAGATTGTGGAACGTTTTGACGCGAGTTTGGATCTCGCTGGGGATGCAGACGAGATTTTGTAAGAAAGCAATGCTGTTCCTGATGCAAAACGACAAGAAGCCAACGATCAATTTCAACCACAGTCAGGAAAGTTTGGAATCATTAGGATTTTTTTTTAATGCTTTTTGTTGAAAAGATAAAACACATTTACAAAATATTTCGATTACATATAAATGCTGTTCTTTTGAACTTTATATTCATCAAAGAATCCTGAAAATAAAATGTATCCTGTTTCCACAGTTTTCAACATTGATAATAATCATAAATGTTTCTTGAGCAGCAAATCTGAAGGCTCTGTGACACTGAAGACTGGAGTAATGATGCTGAAAATACAGCTTTGATCACAGAAATAAATTACATTTTACTATATATTCACATAGAAAACAGTTATTTTAAATTGTAATTATTTTACAGTATTTTTGATCCAATAAACGCAGCCTTGGTGAGCAAAAGAGGCTTCTTTCAAAACCATTTAAAAACACCTTTTGACCAGTAATGCACATTTATGCATTTGGCAGACATTTGGCAAGAATTGAAGGTATATTTTTTCTCAGTTCATCCATTCCCCTGAAAATCAACCTCATCACCTTTGCATTGCTAGCATCATGCTCTACTGTATGAGCTTTTGAGTTACAAACCTATAAAACTGCTCAGATTCAGATGACAGCACATCCTCGCCGGTGTTCCTGCCGGAGTCTGAGCACTCAAACACAATCAAAATTACACGCATGCCATCTGTCGATCACGGTGGTCTCACAAGCAACACTAAAGCACTTTTGTAAGTCACTCAGTAAAACAGCGTCTGCTAAATGCCTTAAATATTAATGCATAACAACCTGGAATGGAAACTTGGAACTGATGTGTAAAAACCAATAAGATGTTGAAAATGAGAAAGCGCAGTCGCAGTTCGGCTGATGAATGTCTCGCATTCTCATCAGGAAGATGGTGTAGAAGAGACAACCGAAACATAAAATGTCCACAAATAATGTCAGGTAAATGGTGTATCTCTGGTCACATGAATGACGCATGCATTTAAATCTAGAAGTGAATGAGAATATGCATTAGTGACACTATATGATTTTATTATTATTATGCATTTGGGATGCTTTAATCCAAGCATCTTACGTTGCATTCAAAGTATGCATTTTGATCTTTTTATGCATTTCATGGGAATCAAACCCAATGCTTTGCTATAGCAATGCTGACAAATGCCTGCAAAATCAATTTTTGGGGAGTGATTACAGACCCAAGAGTGACGCTTGCATTTAGCCCTGTGTTTGTTTCTACATTTTTGTGAGGAACCAAAGACGCATTTCTACAGTAATTTCCTTCACAACCAGACCGTCTTCTACATGTGCTGTTACTTACATGCCCCCACTGCCGTCTGCATCTCAAATGCATTTTAACATAAATTATATAATACTTTAATATACATATGTGGTCACACTTTAGATTAGGGTCCAATTCTCACTATTAACTGACTATTAACTATGATGTTTGCCTCAATAAACTCCTAACCACTGCTTATTAATAGCTAGTAAGGTTGTTAAGTTTATGTATTGGGCAGCATTAAGGGGTGTAGGATATGGTCATGCAAAAAAGCATTAATATGTGCTTTATAAGTAGTAATAAACAGCCAATATCCTAGTAATACGCATAATAAGCAACTAATAGTGACAATTGGACCCTAAACTAAAGTGTTACCACATACAGTCAAAACAAAAATTATTCAGACACCAGGTATAATGTTTAACTAGTGTGTGCAGGACACTATAGTTAATTTCTGTAAGTGAGGAAAGCAAAATAAAGTAAACTGTGGCATATTATACCCAAAAACTCTTCATACAGTGACTACCAGTAAAATTGATACAAATTTAGGACCAAAATGATTCAGCCACTTTGACCTGACCATGTTTGGCTTCAGTGAGCTAAATTGGTATTAGTGCTGGGCGGTATACCAGTTCATACCGAATACCGGTATTTATTTTTGTTATGCTATGAATTTTGATGATACCGCAATACCGGTATGTGTCACTTAACCAACGTTCGGAACGCGGCGTAGCGCGACATTCTGCTACACAGAAGACGATGCAAGTTAATAAATAGACTGACAATTCAAAGAAGAATGGGCAAAAATGTAACTGCTTTATTCTTTGTGTGTTAAACTGATGTGTGTCTTTTGTTCAGAGACTGTAGTGCTCTTAAATGTACTGAACATATCCTTAGACCGTTTAAATGTTCTTCCGCGTTTCTCCCTCGTTTTGGCAGTTTGTTGTTATATATAGGGTGAGATTTTTTAAATGCTTAAGGTGCCCTCAACTCTGTTTTTTCTATCTCCATAGTCATATTTTAATATATTTATATGTCTGTAATGAGCGTGTTGCAGATCTGTGTTTTATTGGTTTTTGTCTCCCTACAGCATCCTTTTGTGGGGCTTTGCAAACCTGTATTAATTCTAGTGTGGTATTTTTCAAAATAATACTGCCATATACCGTGAAACTGATATAATTTTGAAAAATATAGTGATATAAATTTTTGGTCATACTAGCCAGCACTAATTGGTATTATCTAATTGTGTACTTAAATTGAACATCTGATTGGTTGATTGTAATCCATTACATCCCTTTCTATCGAAGTTATCTGACATTATCAAGGTGAATTTGTTCTCACACAGTTTAACTCTGAGTTCTTGTCATATTTTATTACCATTTTCTAAACTATAGTGAATAAACTTAGCCTGACAAGCCAGACCCACATCAAGATGTTGGGTCTGGGAACTCACCATTGGCAGGGCTCAATCCGAGGGGCGGGATAAACGGTTGTCAGAATTCCCTCTGCACGCAATAGGATAGCGCTACAACCAACCCGAGCAACGAAGAAGGTGAAGCGGAGCTAGTTGATCGATTAAACTTTCGCCGTATCCGGTCGGCAAAACTCTGAACACATCTTCCTTTCTTAAGAATGACTTCAGTGGTGTTCTTTGTTCTTTTCTAAAAGAAAAGCTTAACTCCAAGTCTTCCAGAGTCGCGGCCAAAGCCGCTTCGAAAGACCGCCGTTCGCCAGCTTCTTTGTTTTACGAGTAGCATGAGGAACCGTCGCAACTCTGCCATCATTATGTTAAGCCCACCCACAGACTCTATACACGATGTGATTGACCTGACCAGAGTTTGGTTTTTCCAGCTCGCAAGCCAACGGAGAGTTGCTAGACGCCCTGCTAGGGTGCTAAAATAAACTGATAATGTGAGAAATGTGGAGATTGTGGAGATGGTGGTCCAGTGGGTTAAACCATGGAACTGATACGCAGAAGGTTGCTGGTTCAATCCCAGCGGTCACCACTAGTGTGTCCTTGAGCAAGGCACTTTACTCCATGTTGCTCCAGGGGGATTGTCCCTGTAATAAGGGCACTGTAAGTCGCTTTGGATAAAAGCGTCTGCCAAATGCATAAATGTAAATGTTTGACGGTGTCTGAATAAATGTTGGTTTGACTGTATATTGCTATTTATTTGTACTATACTCTACACAATAAAGTTGAATCTAATCTAATAAAAAATTTTTTATCTCATCTCTAAATACTAATCTAATGCTCATTACTTTCTAAAGTATATGAACTGAGCATCTCAGTAGAGGCTGTAACAGTGACATACAAGCGAATCAGAAATCAATACACTTGTTAAATCATTTTCACTGCTGTCTGAGTGCACCTGACACTGAATCTAACAGCGCGCAGCTTCTTAAAGAAGACAGAAGAGAAGAAAAGAAGACAGCGCAGCGGCCGAGAGAGAAACGGCTGCTAGTAAGAGAAGTAGAAGATAAAAAAGAATCGGCCATGGGGGGAGGGGAGGAGAGGAAGGTGCCAGGGGGAATCACAGATTTCTTTTTCATTTTATCCTTGATCTCTTTCTTTTTCTCTTTCAGCGAGATCCAAAGCCCCTCCCCAGCCCCCTGCAGAGCCGTGGTCCAGCCGAGAGCAGTGCTACACGGGCACAACCCCGACCAGCTGCAGGGTCCTCTGGAGCTCCACGCAGAGAGAGAGGAAAAGAGAGAAAAAAACATGTGTGCGAATGTGAAAGAGGGAGAGAGAGAAAGAGAGAGAGACACTTGATGACAGGCAATGTTTTTCGGGGAGGGGGTTCGCCACTCAAAGACACAACAGAGAGAAGCGGAGTGCTAAAGTTTCAAAGACACAGAGCTGAAGGATTTCCACTGGGCTGGACTTCCTCTCTGGAAGGCGTCCAGTAAGTTAGCAGGAGGTCAAACGTCAGCCAATGATGTATCTCACAGTCAAACACCCAATAACCAGCCGGTAACCATCAAATCTCGGCACACGGGACATGACAGATCACAGAGATCACTCGACGCTGACAGAACGAGAGGGAAAAACGGCACTCTTAATCACAGCGTGAGCAAATGTCTCTAAATCAAGAACATGGCAATAAATGCATGCATTTATTTACACAACAAGCTCTCAAGTTTAAAGATAAACTGTGCATTTTTTAATATTAAGCAACACAACTGTTTTCAACCTTGATTATAATCATAAATGTTTCTTGAGCAGCAAATCATCATATTAGAATGATTTCGGAAGTGACACTGAAGACTGGAGTAATGATGCTGAAAATACAGCTTTGATCACAGGAATAAATCGCATTTTAAAACATATTCAAAAAGAAAATATTGCTGAATGAATATTTAATTGGCCAATCAGACACAGTCATCAGCTGGCAGAGATTCGTCACTCATATCCAAGTTCAAAAGTCAACCCAAAATGTATTTAGACACCTTCAACATTTTCTCACATTATCAGTTTATTCTAGCCTGACGTCGTCATAATCAGATTCATTCTAGTCAGAATATGAGTCTGCTCCTGCTCCATTGGGCTGTGATTATGGGGTGTTTCAACCAAACCAGGAAAGAAAATGCCTTGGCACTCAATTGGATAGACCTACAACCAATCAGAGCAACGGAGTAAAGGCCTGTACACACCGGGACGAATGTCGCACGCGCTTATCGCCAGTGTTTTTCGGTCCATCTTGAGTGTTCACACCCAAGCGATTTTCACTGGCAATGCGCCGAGTGAACATGCAAATTCAGTAGATGGCGCTCCCGGTACACAAGGTGGTGCTGCGGCACTTTACGCTTCTGACACTCACTTGTCACTCAGAAGAAGAAGAGAGTTTTTACGCGCTTGCAAAAACCGTTCACACACTTTTTGCTAACTGGCAAGCAGCATTACAGCTCATCTTCTTCTTCGTCTACTTATTTCTTCTTCGTCATATCAATGTGCGCTCGGCAAGTGGTGTTTTACTGTCACTTCAGCAGCTCCAGGCACGTGAACAAAAGCGCCGATCTCATTGGTCGGCAGGTTTTTAACGCGCCGCGTCAAAACAAAAAAATGAACCCAAGGCGTTTTTTTTTTTTTAATTATGCTTTTATGCCTGACGTTTTGCGCTTCGGTGTGCACACTCACATTGGTGCCCTTTGTTTAGTCACGAGGCGTTAAATGCTGGCGTTAAACGCTCGCAAAAATCGTCCTGGTGTGAACAGGCCTTTAGTGATGTATGTTGAGCGACGCATAGTTGTCAACAGAACTTAACTGCACGCACGCTGGAAGAAGTAGAAGAAGAAGATGACTGTAATCGATCTTTGCCGGTGTTGTAAAAAGAATTTAAGGATACATGGAGTACTTACCAACACGATCATAATTTTTGAGAGAAATAGTAAAGGTGAAGGCATATATGAACAAGTTCTCCGTTTAGGATTAGAACGAATTCAACCCAAGCGCTCTTTGGTGATGTGGATGATTACGTTACTGTTGATCATCTGTCCATCATCGTATAAAGCCCGCCTTGACAATTTGATTGGTCCGAACAGCTCTTGTTCCAGACCGAACTTCCCAAACTCAAATGTTGTGGGCAGGGCTAAGTTTATTCACTATAGTTTAGAAAATTGTAATAAAATATGACAAGTACTGTGTCAGAACAAATCCATCTTGATAATATCAGATACATTTGATAGAAAGGGATGTAGTGGATTACAATCAACCAATCAGCTGTTCAATTTCAGTACACAATTAGATAATACCAATTTAGCTCAACCAATGACCAAGCAATGCTTCATTTTGTTCAGTCTTCGGTGTCAAAGGTCGCATTAGCAATTAAAGAAAAAACACTGAAGCCAAACATGGTCAGGTCAAAGTGTCTGAATCATTTTGGTCCCAAATTTGTATCAATTTTACTGGTAGTCACTGTATGAAGAGTTTTGTGGTATAACATGTCACAGTTGACTTTATTTTGCTTTCCTCACTTACAGCAATTAACTATAGTGTCCTGCACACACTAGTTAAGAATATATCTTGTGTCTTAATAATTTTAGCTTTGACTGTATGTTGATTTCATGTGTAACACACTTTCAAACCTGTTTGTTTGAGTGGCCTTCTTAATCAACCAACGGAGAGAGTGTAGGGCGGGTTTATGTGTTTGATTGACCAAAAGAAGGCAAGGACGGCTATGAGTGTTGAGAATAATTTGGAAACAGCCACTATATTTTCAATTCCGTTTGATGCCTCTAGTGGCACAGAAATGACACTTCGCCTTTGAAAACTTCCCTGCATTAATCACAGCGTGACTAGAAGCATTTACTCAATTACTGTTCTTTTTCACAAACAAGCAGGTAAGATCACCCACACAGTCAAACTCTCCTCCTCAGACCCGGTGAAGAACCTGACAGGTGTGTTATCAAGACATCAGGCTGAAATCCTCAACCATTTCAAAGTGACAGCTCTTATCTTTACAGCTGAGCCAACACCAAACCTCTGCCATATGACAGGGCATACGGCGGGCCGCTGTCAGCCCACCTACAACACATCAATCATGAATGAGTCCGTCCCACACACCTGTGGCCCGCGTGTGTCTGTCTGAACGCCTCCATGAGCCACAAGTTGCACACATGACACTGAAACCATGAACAACACTGAAATATAGCAACACAACATCAAGTGCATTTGTAGTGCAGAAACTTACGTTTTAAAGGAAGACACGTCACCATCATGCCGGTCCAAACCCGTATGACTTCTGCACAAACACAAAAGTTATTCACATATCTTTTGTCAAGTTTTATATTGACTAAAAGTCGCATCATTTTAGTCTAGTTTTAGTCATAGAAAACTCAATATATCGTGTGGCAAAATAAGTTACATAAAATATATATAACCTGCATAATGTATGTGCCACAACACCATAGCTATAACTGGTTGATTTACAGCGTAGTGCCTAAAATCAGCATTAACTTATGAGACGTTAATCTAAGTTAAAGGGATAGTTCACCCCAATTTTTTTTTTTATGTTTATCTGCTTACCCCCAGGGCATCCAAGATGTAGGTGTCTTTGTTTCTTCAGTAGAACACAAATTAAGATTTTTTATGGACTTCAAAAACAGAGCAACTATTACTAATATTATAATGCTTGGATTAGCCAGAACATTTTTAATATAACTCAGATTTTATTTGTCTGAAAGAAGAATGTCATATACACCTCGGATGACTTGAGGGTGAGTAAATCATGGGCTAATTTAAATTTTTGGGTGAACTATCCCTTTAACTTTCCTGAATCTGTGGGTAGTAAGCCTTTAGATGTCGCTTAAGGTTGGTGGTGTTTTTCCCTGATATTTTTTGTCCGCAGTGCTTCCCGTCAGTTATAATGACACATTCTGACTTTTTGTCAGTATCATTGTACGTAAAATGTGACCAAATATCGAGCCTCTTCCTTCTACCTAGCATGTCGTCGGCGCTCGTGTTCGCTACTGTCAATGGGTGTTGTGTTCTTGCTCCATGTAGTTTCGTGTTGCAGCCACAGGAGTATGAGATCTGTACTTAAGCAACAGCGCGAACTCATTCAGAATGTTTTGAAGGCGTAACAGCTGAATATTCAATCTCATGATGAAAAAGTAGAGACGATTGTAGATGAAAATGAAGAGATTTTATCTTAGTTTTTATTTTATGCAAAACATTTCAGTCTCCTCTTTTTTCATCAACAATAATGCATGTTAATTTAGTCTAAAAGGGTGATGAATTGAGAAATCATCTTTCCTTTGAGCCTTTGGTATATAAAAGTTAATCGTGATATAGGAATATCCTGTAAGTTTCAGAGCTGAAAACTTCCTTGTTAGTCAAAGAAAAGCTTTTATTGACACCAGGCCAAGCAAACGCTCGATCTCAGAATATGTCAACCACTGACGTCATAGAATGCAGAAGCACCGCCTCAAGCCCGCCCACAGACTCGTGGAGCTAAACGGGTCGCTACCGAGCAATAAACATGCTGGTTCCAGCTCACGTGGGTAAGACGTTGCACGTTTGTTCGCTTCATTTCACCGCGGAATCGTTTGTAAACAAGACACAGGTCAAGACTGGATTTTCAGACATATTGAGATTAAAACACAATGCTGTGCCTTCTATATTGGATCCGACAGGAACGGTGCAACACACTTATGTGAGTAAAACATGTGTTAGTATTGCATTGTTACAGATCGTTTGATATATATCGATTACATACCTTAGCACGCGGTCACAGGCTGGAGAAGGTGTTATTGGTTCATTCGTGATCAGACTCGGACTTGCTCGCCAGCTCGCAAAGCCCAAAGTCCCAGGGCTATGTGTTTTTCAGACGGGCTACCAAAACGTATCACCGACCTGCCGATTAGCTATTTTAAATAGTGAAATAACATTCCTTTCTTGCGCGCACACGTGTGTGTGTGTGTGTGTGTGTACAGTTTTCTGTTATAATCACTGATCGACTCGGCCAATTAATGCAAAAATAACATTCCAATCAATCGCGGGTGGATGAGAGATAAATCATTGTGTTTGTTTGATAAAGATATTTTTCAAGCCCTGTGAGCGTTTCTCCAGACGCTTTTTAAAACAATTTCCACATGTACTGAGGGGAGCTGAAGCTCATTAAATATGCAAATCTTATGCAATCATAACCATGGGCGTTTACTTCCAAGTCTTCAGTGCGGCACGCCCATCAAAACCGAGTGTTTTTCAGAGAGCCTCAAAACCAAGGCAGAAAATAGCCTATTACTTATTCATTATGTTTTTGAATGCAAAAACCACGCGAACATCATAAATTGACCTCAGACAACAGTATCAAAAAAATGTAAAAGCCAGTTCATGACCCCTTTAAGGCCTGTTCACACCGGGACGAATATAGCGCGCGCTTATTGCCAGTGTTTTCGGCCCATCTTGAGTGTTCACACCCAAGCGATTTTCACTGGCGATGCGCCGAGTGAACGTGCAAATTAAGCAGATGGTGCTCCCGGTACACAAGGTGGTGCTGCGGCACTTTACGCTTCTGACACTCACTTGTCACTCAGAAGAAGAAGAGAGACAGTACACTGTAAAAAAAACTGTGCCCGTTTTACTCAATAAAATTGAGGCAACTATTTGCATCAGCTTTTTGAGTATTTTAAACTCATTTTATTTGTGTTTATCCTATTAGACTTTGCATGTTTTCAACTTGGACTCTTAAGTAATAGCAACTCAATTTTATCAATTTGGAAAATTATAGTTTTAAGTATATCCAATATAATCTTTTAAGTAATATTTACAAATGTCTCCTTGTAAGCCACACATTAAGTTACTTTTATCCAAGCTACTTTTTAAAAAATATAAATTTAATTATTTTCTACATATTTTTAAAGCACCATGAAACAGTAAACCAGCATCTCAATACAAAACATTTATTCACTTTAAAATGACAATGCAACAGTGCAAAACACAGTAGCTCATTTTTTCACCTTTACATAAAGCTGACTTCAAGTAAAAAAAAAAAAAAAAAAACGTTATGTACTACAAGAGATAGCAACAGTATTTCATTTTCGTATAACAGTTTTTTCAATGACCACTGGTCTGTTTAACCCACTGAGAACAGTAATTCAGTCATCTAATTAAAACGATGTTTCGAACAATGTTAAAAACATAAAATTCAAACACATCATAATTATTACATCAGCTGATAAAAAAATAATCACTGAGAAAAGTGAACACCAATTTAAAGGTTTAGTTCACCCCAAAATGTAAATTCTGTCATTAATTATTCACCCTCATGTCGTTCCAAACCTTCGTTCATCTTCAGACACAAATGCAGATATTTTTTGATGAAATCCCAGAGCTCTCTGATCCCTCCATAGACAATAATGTGATGACCACTTTCAAGGCCCTAAAGTATAGGAAAGACATAATTAAAATAGTCCATGTGACTCCAGTGCTTCAAACTTAATGTTATGAAGCCACGAGAATACTTTTTGTGCGCAAAAACAAACAAGCAATTTAGCTTTAGCCTGTTAGCGTTAGCCAAGCCGTGTAATTCAAGGCAGATTTAAGTATTTATCAATACATACATTTAGCTTTATCCTTGCTATATTTAAAGCATCAAACCATTGAACAGTTCATATTTAATGTCATTCTTACCTTTTTTAGTGTCGTTGGGTTGCCAGCAGTGCAAATTCAGTCCTGTCACCCATCAAAATGGCGTCTGTCATGAACATTTGTGTTTTTGCAACAGCCAAATCCACTTGTTTAGACTTTTAAATAAATTTTACTTAAAAAGTATCTCGAAAAGGCACACATCTAAAAAGCCTAGTAAACATTACTCAAGATAATACACGCACCATTTAATTGTAAAAAACATGCGTTTACAACAACATTATATTAAATAAGTTACTCAAAATATTAAGTAAAGTACCAAACATAGATTTATTTGTTGAAAATATAGAATTTATTTTTGTTACAATTACAACCCCACAGAGTCATTTTTCCCAGTGTATTTACGTGCTTGCCAAAACCATTCACACACTTTTTGCTAACTGGCAAACAGCATTAGCAGCTCATCTTCTTCTTTGTCTACTTACTTCTTCATCGTCGTATCAATGTGTCGTATCAAAATCGTCCCTGTGTGAACAGGCTTTTAGTCGGTCATCGTCTCGTCTTAGTCACGGAAAAAAAAGGTTGTTGACGAACATATTTAGTCTAGTCTCGTCTGACGAAATTAACACTACACTATACGTTGGTGTTGTTCACATTATATGCACTTACACGCCGATTGCCAACAAAACACACACATTTGACTCCGCCTGCGGTTTCCACTCATGACCGGGAACAAACACACACACACACTTGCAGATATACTCCGTCACACGTCCAATTTTTTGGAAATGTTGTCCACGTTTAGCATGAGAATCAACTCTTAACAGTGTGAATGAGTCAGCATGCATGAAAGAGCATTAGACCCCTCCTTTAACACTGTAAAAAAAAAAAAAAAAAAAAATCACAATTTGTTGTCACCACTTTTTTTCTTTTGTCAAATCAACTTAGATAATTAATGTGATTCAGATTCAGTGAGTTTTTATTTTATTTTATTTCAATGAACTCAAAATTAACATTTTTAGCCAGGTAACTTACTTTTTTAAGTTAAACCAACAAAGTCATTGTTCACTTAAAATATTCCTTTCAAACTAATTTGCATTCATGCAAATTCAAATACGGGTTTGGAACAACTTGAGAAAATGATGACGGATTGTGAGTGCAGAAATTATTTTGATATTTCAATGAATTTGTGCTGGGAAATTAATCTAACATGCTTCTAACATTCATGAACAAACAGTGACGTTAATACAACATATGTTACCTGTCCTTTAATAACCTTCTCTAAACTAATGTTATTTATACACTGTTCTTAAACATTTTGCTTGTATGTTCATCTCATATTTTTAAAACTGCTTGTGTCAAAAGTAAATGTTCTTAATGATTTCTCTAATAACAAGATGAACATTCAGAAAACAGTGTTTTCATATCTTAATGTGAATATGTGTTTATCTGTATATTTAGCCGCACTAAAGATGTCTGTAACACAAACAAGCCTGTAGACGGTCAGGCCTGCTTTACTAATACACTCCAGAAGCTCTGGCAGGCTTTGATGTGGTTCAGCGCTGACCAGCCCTGTGAAGGGTCCCGTCCCCCCCGTCACGCTATCACAGCCCTGTGTCTGTGTGGACAACAGACATGAACAAATCTGAACTTCTGTTTGTTTTAATACACGTATCCATTCCTGTCGCCGAAACAGATTGGAGGCGGAACACGCTGATAAATAATTCACCCGTCTGACAGCAGGTCCACACGCACACACACACACACCTTTGATGCTCTGTGGCACAGTTGGGGTTATCGTTTGCCCTGTTAGCTTCATCCTACACAAACGCACATGTTTTTTCAATGTGTTTCTCTATACAAACACCGACCCAGAGCTTGACCGCAGGAGTGCAGGGTTATATTGCAACGATGATGCTATCGTGACTAATTCCATCTTTATGGTAATTGCATGCATTTAGAACTAAGCAATGAAAAAAGGCCAGTAAAAATGAAAACTCGACATGTACAAAATCCACACTCTAAAAAATGCTGGGTTAAAAATAACCCAAGTTGGGTTGAAAATGGACTAACCCAGCATTTGGGTTGTTTTAACCCAGCGGTCGGGTTAAATGTTTGCTTAAAACAACCCAAATGCTGGGTTAGTCCATTTTCAACCCAACTTGGGTTATTTACAGAGTGTTTTGTTAGTGTAACATTTACAGCAACAGCCAAACTGTGTCATGTTCACACACACACATACACCATAGTATATAGAATGCCATAACTTAATAGTCCATTGCAATTGAACATAAAAGCAATGCATTTTCATAAAAACTATTTCCATGCTGCCATGTCCAATAATAACATGAAACATGTACGTAACAATAAACCTAATATGAAACAATAATGCTCAGAAAGTCCAACAAGCATGCATTTGAACAAATGAACAGAGAACATTTAATAAAGCATCATTAATAATGACATATAACTCATATTTATAATAATAGTGAGAACAATGTAGAACTGCAGTGACGTTACTGATCAATAGAGGGCGCTAGTACTCAATGTGTGTTTGTGTGCATGTTTCTGATTGTGCAATATATATACTAAACTCAAGTGTATGCATTATATAATGCACAAAAATAAACAAAATAATGTATTATAATAAACAAAAATGTATTATTACTATTATTTTATTTCTGTATTCATGAGTCTTGAATTGAAGGAACTGTGGTTAAAGACTTACCAAAAACAGCATTATTTTTATGATTTTCGATGCGTTTCTTGACTAGCACAACAACATTTTTTTTTAATATGCATCATCACGCTGAATTATTAAATTTATTTGTTAAAGGTTGACGGCAGATAGAGGGACACACACATCTGTCATGCGAGATGTGAAGTCTGGAGAGTTTTAAAGGGGGAGGTCCAGAGAGAGTTTGAAGAAACACAAGTTCACATTTAGCTGGAATAAATCACACTTAGAAAGACAGCGGCCCCTCTGGACCCTGAAGGGACGTCACTGCAAATGAGTGATTAAAGAAGAAATCAATCGCTCCCTGTGTTAGCCGTCAATTGAATTACCTTTAATAATTACAATTAACAACTATAACACAGCATCAATAAAAACTCTAGATATGATGCAGTCTGAGAGCGGACACAGGGCGAGATGCTTGTGCACTGAAAGATCCTGTCATATACGGGATGAAGGGACAACACATGATCAGGGGTGTTCGATCCCTGTCCGGTGTCGTGACAGACAGCTGTGGGAAGTAAGACGTGGTCCCCGTACCTGCGGCCCTGAGAGCTCGCTTCAGTCTGCCGGGTTTCCTGTGCTACGAAAAAGGAGATAATTCATTCATCTAATGGGACCTATAAATTCAAGTATTAACTGCGCCACACCATATAACAGAGGAGAGCCTGGAGAAATGGAAGACAGATGAAGGCTGGAGAGAGAGAGAGAGAGGGAGAGAGAGAGAGAGAGAGAGAGAGAGAGAGAGAGAGAGAGAGAGAGAGAGAGAGAGAGAGAGAGAGAGGCACATTAAAATAAAACAATGTGCAGGAAGGGAAAATATGATGGAGATATCATTGGATATCATTTTACCTGTGTGTCTGTCATCTATCACTCTATCTGTCTACCTATCCATCTATCCATTCATCCACCCATCCTCATTCTATCGTTTTACCTATCCATCTATCTACCTATCCTCATCCTACTGTCTGTCTATCCATCCATCCATCCATCCGTCTATCTATCTATCTATCTATCTATCTATCTATCTATCTATCTATCTATCTATCTATCTATCTATCTATCTATCTATCTATCTATCTATCTGTCTGTCTGTCTGTCTGTCTGTCTGTCTGTCTGTCTGTCCGTCCGTCCGTCCGTCCGTCCGTCCGTCCGTCCGTCCGTCCGTCCGTCCGTCCGTCCGTCCGTCCGTCCGTCCGTCCGTCCGTCCGTCCGTCCGTCCGTCCGTCCGTCCGTCCGTCCATCCATCTATCTATCTATCTATCTATCTATCTATCTATCTATCTATCTGTCTGTCTGTCTGTCTGTCTGTCCATCCATCAGTCTATCTATTCATCCATCCATCCGTCTATTCATCCATCCATCCATCTATCTATCCATCAATCTGTCTATCTATCCATCCATCCATCCATCCATCCATCCATCCATCCATCCATCCATCCATCCATCCATCCATCCATCCATCCATCCATCCATCCATCTATCTATCTATCTATCTATCTATCTATCTATCTATCTATCTATCTATCTATCTATCTATCTATCTATCTATCTATCTATCTATCTATCTATCTATCTATCTATCTATCTATCTATCTGTCTGTCTGTCTGTCTGTCTGTCTGTCTGTCTGTCTATCTATCTATCTATCTATCTATCTATCTATCTATCTATCTATCTATCTATCTATCTATCTATCTATCTATCTATCTATCTATCTATCTGTCTGTCTGTCTGTCTGTCTGTCTGTCTGTCTATCTATCTATCTATCATTTTACCTGTCTGTCTATCACTCTGTCTGTCTGTCTATCCATCCACCCATCCTCACAATACTGCTGCTATAGGAGGGCGAGTCCTGGGGATTCTGGGCTGTTGTGTGGTAGAGTGAGAGGAGAGTTGAGGAAAGTGAGAGAGAGAGAGAGAGAGAGAGAGAGAGAGAGAGAGTGAGTGAGCGAGGGAGAGTGACTGAGGGAGGAGGGGCAGAACTGGGGCTGTGTGCTGCTAACAGGCCTCTAGGGAATTAGCGCTTGACGGACCATATGGGTAACATAGAAAGAGTGAGAGAGAGAAAGAGAGAGAAAGAGAGAGGGTGGCAGAGGCCCTGAGGCTGGCAAGGCCCCTCCGCCACAGCTTCAGCTGTTACCCATGAGCCCTTGGGCCAGGGGAATACAGCCTCACAACAAAGAAAACAGCGGAAAGCACCGGGCGGCTGGCAGCCTCTGTGTGGGAGAGAACGCACATCAACCTGAGCAGCGGAGGCCTTCCTCCATTACAACTTCATCTGACAGTTTACACGCTTCCCGAGACGAGCTGTCTGCCAAGTCAGAGCACTTTATCATTGCTCGTTTTGCATGCAATAAATCTAGAGAAAATCTATGTATTCGAAAAGTTATGCTGCCAATTTGTCAGGATAGATGCTCTGCAGGAGACCCTCCACACTGAATCCACAACCATCTGAGCCCTACGTTTTAGTGGAAAATGTGAAAACAACTGCCAAGAGAACATTTGCAGAGCTCCGCCCCCTTTGGTTACTGTTGCTAGGTCTGACAAACACTACAGAAAGACCCATGGGAACTGGAGCTTTCTGTAAACAATGGCATTCATAGTAAAAATGCACTTTAGAAGTGATTTAAAAATGCTATTTTGTACATTCTGGGTACCACGTCTTTTTTGAACTTGTAAAAATAGAATTTGGAAACTCAACTTTCCTAAATGTTGACTTGACTGTAATGATATTAATAAAAATAATGGCAGCAGCCTCAGCCATTAAAGTATGTTTGATACCTCAATGATTATATGAAGAGCATGTGATGTGAAAGATCTTATAGAGCAGGTAAAGCAGTTCACATGCGCATTAATCACACTACAAATGACTTCCAACCTCACCACATCTCTGTCCAGAGGAAACGAATGCTTTGTTACACTGGCAGTGATATGGTGATGTCAAAGAAGAGGTCTAATGTTAATAAACTTTTAATTGCTAATAACTTTTAACTGTTAATCTACTGTTAATAAGGGAGTTCCTGCAGGGCTGCAACTCAATCCAGATCACTTTCACCCAAAAATCAAACGAAAGAATTAGGAAATATTATTTAAAATTATTTTTTAATTTGAGAAAAAAAGTGATTCTCATCAATACTGTTTGGGGTCTATACATTTGTTTTAACATTTATTTGATCAAAAATACAGTGACATTTTTGAAATATTATTACAAATGAAAAGAACCGTTTTCTATGTGAATATATTGTAAAATGTAATGTATTCCTGTGATCAAAGCTGAATTTATAATCATTACTCCAGTCTTCAGTGTCACTTCAGAAATCATTCTAATATGATGATTTGCATATGCATTGATTATTATCAGTTGAAAAGTGCTTCATATTTTTCTGGAAACTATGATATATTTTATCTTACATGATTCTTTGATGAACAGAAAGTTCAAAAGAACAGCATTTACTTTAAATAGAAAACGTTTGTGACATTATATATTTCTTTATCAATTTAAGGCATCCTTGCTGTACATACAGTAAAGATTGCTGTATTATAGTAAAAAAAAATTTTTAAATCAGCATAACTATAATTATGTTTTGCAATGTTTGTATCACAGTAATGATAATACACAATGTATATGCTCTGTTTTATATAAGCAAAATTCCTTTTGCTTTATTTGGGGTGAAATATGGCACGGACAATTTTTGCGCAGTTCACCGACTGTGCATATACACACTCCTCAGAATACTGTAGCTCTTAATAAGAGCAGCTTTTGCTATTGTAATGCTGGTCACCCCTCTCACCCCCCACCACTTCCTCTCCAGCCCCAAAACTAAAATCCCTGAGATCAGCTTTAGATGACAAACAGCTAATTAATTTTTCTAGCATGGGGGTTTTCTGTGTGTGTGCGTGTGTGTGTGTCATGGCTTCAGGGTGGGGAGATGTTGCCCTCAGCTGAGTATGTGAAACTTGTGAGACTAATTTAAGATCACTGACGTGTAGCATTTGCATGAGAGCTCACGAGATCGCTTCATTTCCTGTTGGCCACGGCCAGGGCAGGAAGTCGAGTGGAGGACATAGACGCTGAACAAAGAGAGCCAAACTTATACCGACAAACAACCTCACGCCAAAAATGAAAAATCTGTAATCGTTTAAACACCCTCGTGTCGTTTTAAACCTGTATGGCTTTCTTTCAGCCATGCAACACAAACGGAGATGTTCCGATCAAGCATCAGGTATGACGTCAAACACCATTGGCTCTCATTTGCATCGTAACCGAGTTTAAACTTTACATTTACGCATTTGGCCAACACGTTCTCACGTCAATTTTTAGCGCAAAGGGTGCACTGCATTATTTTCCGAAGAGCAGGGTGCTCCATTGATTTCAGTTGTTTGCCCAATGCTAAATATTCAACTATATTACTGATCAGCTCATTTCAATTATCATAAAGTCATAATTAAGAAATAAAATGTTGAAAATATGATTTTAAATGTCCTCATTATTAGATAAAAAGTCAAAAATATGATTTTAAAAATCATAATAGTAAGATAAAAAGTCAAAAATATGACATGCTAAGTCATAATTATAAGATAAAATGTTGAAAATATGATTTTAAAAGTCCTCGTTATTAGATAAAAAGTCAAAAATATGACATGCTAAGTCATTGTGAGATGAGCAGTTGAAATTAGGACTTTAAAAATTCTGAGATAAATGGATTAAAAATCTAAATTATGACTTAAAAATCTAAATCATGATTAAAAGTCCTAATTGAGATAAAGCTGAAATTAGATTGAAAAAAGTCTAAAATATGACCAAACCACACTAAGACATTAAACAGATTTAGTCATGCTTGTTATTTTATTGTTTAAATACACTTTTAATTTTTTGATTCGCAATTATAATAATAATATTTATATTATTGTTTTCATTTTGTCCAATATATTTATGCGTTTTTACATTTTGAAATCAGTTTTTACAACAGAAGTTAATCAAACAAAAACTTACTTTAGCTTTTCATCTAAAACAAAATTAATTTCCTATCATCTGTGTGTGAAAAGAGCTGGAGAAATACACTTGACAATGTGTCAGATCAAGACGCATTAAAATCTCAGCATTTGTAAAAGTAGACATGATTCTATAAATATTATACTGACCCCATTCCTGCCCTAAACCTACCCACTTAAACACGTAACGTCAGGCAAATACAAGTACAGTCACAGGTATTTGTTGCAAAACCTGACCAAAAACAGCATGAAAGTATTAACTCGTGTTGCATTCCAAGTCTTCTGAAGCCATAAGATATCTTTAAGTAAAGAACAGAGTTGATCTTAAAGGGGCACTTCAGCGCTGAAAAGATGAATGTGTATTTAAATTGGGTCATTTATGTAGTAGAAATTTGAAATTATTTTAGAAGTTAGTGCCTTCTAGACTGAGAAAAGCCAGAAAATGTATTTTTGTCTCATGTGGATGAACTCCCAGAATGCACTTGCTTCGCTGCCCTACGAGGCCACTCCCAAGCCACGGCTACTGGTTATCCCTTGCCGCTGCACCCCCACCGTTGTGTTCATTTTTGTAGTAATAAAATCAGTTAGAGTACAAACACTGCAATTAAAACTGAACATGTCTGCTCAATACAGCGCGAGCAGAACGAGTCGCAGCACAAGCGCAGCAGGAGTCAGATCTCATTCATCAGAGAGTGAGGAGCTGACAGACCAGATGATCGCGGAAAATTTGGTTTCAAAGTGAAATGCGCCTATTTAAGTGAGTTTGTCATTGTACCATTTTTGTTGTTGTGTTTTTATGAACCCACTATTCAAGCAACCAGCCCCTGAATTGGCGTTAATTTTAGACCGAAAACTAAAATGAGCACGGCCGACCAGCATTCATTCACGGCCGCATTGTCAGTCATTCATGGCTGCACAGTGTGTGGCCAGTCTGGCGCGTTTTCAGTTCATGCCTATGGAAGCTTAACTTCCAAAGCTCCTTCTAATGGCTGTAGTCTCCGATGACGCAAAATGACGATATTTGCGTCATCGGAGGCTTTATTCCAGACATAAAATACATAAATCTCTCATCTCAGGGGGATATGGGGGGGGGCACGATCATTCGAATATACTACTGGGTTTCTACTGATACAAAGCTTAATGCTAAATCGTGAAGTAACCCTTTAATGTTTTAATCGCTGAAATGATGATCCCGCCGCTCCGTGAACACACGCCCGCACTCAGTCATATCGCATTCAAAAGATACACCGACTCTTTAGCGTGACGAGACATACCAGAGCTAATGCAATTTCACTATCAAAGCTGACGTACCGTAGACTGGGTAAACCCAGCCTGATCTGCCAGCGATTTGATTTAGCCCGGCAACTCAGTCTGGAAACCCGTACATTCATTTCTTCTGCTGCTGTTACACTTTTCCGGGAACCAATCACAGACTGGCTTATCCACCTGGCCCGCTATTGGAGGGATTATCACGATGACGGATAGAGAAGTGATGGGACGTTGCCCGTTTATCACAGCTCTTGTGGTCTGATTGGTTGAAGGACTATTCATTGCGTACAGAGTCATTTGAATTATGCACGTTTATGCTCGCATGTGCAGTAGAAAATCCAGAGCAGACTCCCCAGACCAATTTTCAATCTTAACTTGAGCTTGGTCTGGTGATAGCCAGACAAGACATAACGTTTCTTTGGGCGGCACATTTTTTAATGTGTGCATGATCTTCGGCGGATGGAGACGCGGATTGCTTTTGGGGATTTTCTTTACACAAATCAATCGGAAAACTTGGAATATTTGTACCTTTTGAATAAATTGTGGCTGCAGTCGTATCTGCCTGTGTTTTATATCATATAATACACACATGGGTAAGTTCAGAGATGGGGTTGGATTACGTGTTCAAACGTGTCTAAATAGCGTAAATAAAAAATTAAATAAATGTAAATAAAATGCTGGCTGATTAAATTGAGAATCACACTCCAGCATGTCATAATTGCAAAATCATAACCCAGTATATCATTTCATCATGACATTCCCATGCCCAAGACGTCTGTGTATGACAACGCTTAAGGGGTAAAAGTGACGGCGAAGTGAACTGACTAGTGATGTCACAAGTACCGGTACTTTGGTACCAAGTCGGTACAGAAATTTAAAAAATGTGACGATACCAGCATTTCTGTAGTACCGGTAGTACCCGAGAATATTCGGTACCCGCAGCTGCGTTCAGTCGCTTCCGTGTTTATCTAAGTGCAGGAGAATAAAAAGACAAAGCAAAAATGGATAAAGTCTACCGAACATTTGTTTGCTTTGTATCTTTCTAGCGAGTTTCTCACTATTGACCCATTTATCTCGCTCACTGGGGTTGTAAGGCAGCATTCTTTAAAGGATCCCCTGGTGTTAAGACTTGTATGGCTTAATATAACATAAATGATGTCTCTTCCTTAAATATGTTGTAGAAAAAGTAAACATTACTTGACTGGTTTGAGTACCATTTTGCCAAAGCAAAAAAACAAGCAGGCGGACGGACGGGCAAAGTGTTTTTGAGGTTTCACTCATTTCCTCCACTTCTTCTCATCATAATTGTGATTAGTGTTCCCTTTGGTTGGACACTTGGAACTTCATTCATATTAACTTCCTATTAATGCAGCAATGCAACAAGAAATCATAGTTGTATGATTTCAAAAGAAGGGAAGTAATAAATATATATACATATATATATATATAAAATGTTTGTCCATTAATGATATATAAAATAACTATATTTAATGTCAAATAATGATCTTTTAACATTATTTTTGCTAATATTTATGGCATAACCTTTTAATTGAGTTGATATAATCCCTCTATATTTGTCACAATATCATTTGACCATGCTTGAGTGTGTCACACACAGACTTTAACATTAAGCATGCAAAACACAACAATGGTAACAAGGATTTGTTTTATTTTATTTTTTAATTTTATTATTAATACGACCTTTACTATTTTACTTGCTGTCATTATTGGGGTTATACTGACAAAAGACAAATAGTAAAATAAAGCCTAAAATAGTAAAACTAAGCAATTAATTTATTCATGCCACAATGCACTCTGGGAGTACACTTCCTCAGATCCCAGATAGAAATAAGTTGACAAAACTTAAACGGCTTAAGTAAGAACAACTTAATGCAATTAAGTAACGCTTACTTAATTGAATTAAGGCAACAAGTTTGCAATTTTTAAATTAAGTAAACTGAACTAATTCGTTTTAACAGTGTAGTGGACGTTATTGAGTGCACTCATTCAATCCCACATTGCACCGCAATAACGAGTGTACAGGCGATGAACACACAACGGCTGTCCGACTTCACGCACTCGTTTTCATTCACTCCTTCAAGTGAACTGTATTACTAAAGTAGGGAATAGTGAATGAGGGTTTAGGGGGCGATTTCAGATTCAGCCAGGGAGAGTGCTGGCCTGCCGAGTCGGAACAAGGTGACAAATTAGGCAAGTCAACCCTCATAACATTACAGCTGATTGAGCGTGTGTGTGCGCGTTCAGTGCGTGCGTGGATGTGTGTGTGTACATGTGTTTTAAATGCAATTACAAAGCAATTGATGGGTTTTGTTTAACTCTGAAACATTTGTTGTGACAGTTGTGGTAAAAATAGCTATGGGTAGCTCCAGTTGATTGCCAAGTGCAACCATTCTACGTCATCGACCAAGAACGCAAACAAAATGGCGCTGCCCCAATATATAATGGATTTTTTAAATAACGTAGATCTTTCATGGGTTTTTACAACATATTTCAGTAAGAGACATTAAGAGATAAGTAAGAGCTGCATGCTTACATACATTTATTGTGGAAGTTGCTTATAAAAATACGTTTTAATTAAAAAAATGTTCTTCTTCGGGTTTAAACATCCAATATTAAGTATAGCCAATTTAAGTTTGGAAACAATATGTTGTATTTACTATTTATCTCGGTGTTGTTTAATGCATACAAATATATAGATGGATGTTAGGAAGGGGGTTCCTCACAAAGGATTCATCATATTTGGGGGTCCTTGCCATGATAAAGTTTGAAAACCCTTGTATTAGGCTACTGTTGTACAGTAGATTTAGCTACGTCTCTATGTAATAATAATAATACTAATACTACTACTACTACTACTACGGTAATAATTGTTATAAAGCCTAGATGGTTGCTCATTTTTCACTTGATCTTTTTTATAAACAATATTTATATTTTACTTTATAACGTGTTAAATATGGATATGTTTCTTACACAAACTCATGGCTTTGCTTCAGAAGGCCTTTATCAGTCCATCCAGAAAAATGCTGATTTTTTTTGTGATTGCTGCAGGCAAAAATCCTTGATTTTGCGGAACGTTTTCTTAAAAAATGCGATGGAATATGCGGGATATTTATGAAATTTTATGCAATGAAATTACGAGAACTTGCAAAAACTGCGGTTTGATGAAGAAGAGAAAAAAAAAAGTGATTCCCCCAAAACCCTGTTCTCACTAGGCTACTACCTTAATGTAAAGAGTAATTTCTTATTTCTTCCTATGATAAGCAAGCATACTACATCACAGAAAGTGCTGGGAATATTTAAGTTCTCATCTTGTTTAATTTCAGACCTTAAAAAACACGTCTCAAACTTACAAAATATTGATGAAGTTCTGTAGCTTTACAAAAGGAATATGCTTAGGGTTGCCAACTTTCTGAAATGGAAATAAGGAACTAAAGGGGGGTGGAGTTGACATATTTGATACAAACTAATTGATATTGACATTTAGATAAATAGATTTCATACATTATAGCATATTATAATACAATATTTCCCGCTGTTGTCACTTGTCGTCATCGTTGCTACGACACGTGACTCACAATGACTGAAACGACCAATTAAAAGGGCATTCTCTCTAATGATGTTCTAACATGTTAAAAACGCTTCGCTGATCATAGACAAACGGAGAGAAATTAGTTGGCCTATCTACCGCACACTGCAAAAAAAATGACTGTGATTTTAACGGTAAAAAACTGTGAAAATGTCTGTCATGGATTTGCACTGAATTGATTCTCAAAAATACGGAACAAAGTGCGTTCCGTATCAGTTCAATACAGAACGAGACTTTTATGTGTCAAATACGGGACGATTCTGTATTATACGGAACGGTTGGCAACCCTAAATATGCTACAACTTCTGTAAAAATGAATAAATAAAATATAAAAAAAATTAAATGTGTGCTTCCTGTTTTACAGAGGTAGCTATACAAAACAGACATCTTCTGTTAAAATAAGTGCCTCCAACGCACAAACTGCAATCTCTTACTGTAACGTAAATTTACATACTACTAATATACTTTTTTGAAACTAGTAGGATTTAACCCACTGGTAACAAAAAAGTGCAATCTTACAACTGTAAAGTTGCATCAACTCCTGAATGAAACTACAACAGTCCACTGTGAAAATAATTTGCCCCCACTGTCATGTAACACACCGGGAAACTGCTTTGCGCGGTCTTTGTGCTTATTTTTGTTGGCAAATGAGAATGATTTGCGACGCTTCATTATGGTTTCATCGCGGGGTTTGCAGCTTTTCGATGATGTTCACGTCGCGTAATTACGTCACTTCATAGCGTTCCCATGGCAATAGGGGGAAATGGCTGCTCTTGTGTGAAGTAAACGCAACATTTTTCAACTTTCTGCTAAGATATATGTGCCTTTTTTGCAATGAAAATGCGGGGATTATGAAAGCCCCACATATTTTGCGGGTGGAAATCTGCAATTTATGCGGCGAAAGTGCCGCGTATTTGATAAATATGCAGACTTTGGCTGATTATGCATTGAATTATGCGATCGCATAATCACGTTTTTCTGCTTTATTAACCCCTGGAGCCGTGTGGAGCACTTTTATAATGGATGGATGCACTTTTTTGGTCTTCAAATTTTGGGCTGCCATTCACTGCCATTATAAAGCTTGGATTAGCCAGAACATTTTTAATATAACTCTGATTGTATTCGTCATATACATCTAGGATGGCTTTGAGGGTGAGTAAATCATGGGCTAATTAATTTTTTGGGTGAACTATCCCTTTAACTAATGGGTCTTTAGTGTATAATGTATATGCACAAGAAAAAAAGTTATGCTGGTTTGGAAGATCATGAGGGTGAGTAATCAAAACAGATATAGATCAAGCTCAAAGCAGCATATGAGACTGACTAATGTTTATATAGTGCGTAAACACACACCTGGGTGATACCGCTGCTGTATACCCAATATTGCATTCGCAGAGCCCTCATACATCTCTCTTAAAAATCTCATCTGATTCCAAACAAGCTGCGACCAATATTCCAGTCACATTAGAGGCAGTCGGAAAAACACAATTCCTGTCTGGCAGCTTATGATTATTGAGCACCCGTTCTCCGGGCCGAATCAAGGCGTCCTAATTTCCTGTCCTTCAAATAAAATGCCGGCTTTATTAGTTTCACACTTAAAATGATGTACAGAAAGGTTACCCAAGCGCAACGATCGGGCTTTTAGTTTTAACGAGTGCATACATCATAAAGCGATCTCGATGTAATAATCATCCATCATAATTGAGACACAGGACCAGCTGAGGGACCTGCGCGCCGAATGGGAAACAGATTTGGAGAAGGCGGCGACGTGCTACGCGAACGAGAATTGGTGCGTACATGCCGCTAAGAAAAACTGTTAGTTTATGGGGCTCCTGCGGGACTGCGCGAGTGGTTTTTCAGTTAACTTGGAGGAACTTTGATTTTCAGACCTGTCAGAGTGAGAAAGTGTGTTTTTGTGCCTAATCTTGATTGCATGCGTGCATGTGCGTGTTTTATGCATGTGGGTGTGAGGCGGCTGTGTCTATTACTCATGTGAGTCGGCGCGTCTGTTTCTGTCTGTTCGTTTTGCACTCGTTTTATGTACATCAGTCCACTGGGTCTCTGCTCCGTCCCATGCTGTGTCAGCCGCGGTCTCACGTCTGGGCCAGGCTTTAATTACAGTGCAGGCTGCTGTATTTCTGAAGGGGGTTGTTGGTTGTTCCCCCTGAGTGTGGATGTCAGCCCTGCTGAGGTGCAGCGGAGAGGCGGACGGGACGGATCGTGACCCTCCCCCTGATCCCAGCGTCCCACGGGGCTTTAGGCCTTTACCGCGGTGCCACTGCCTCCCCTGGCCCTGACGCTGCCCACCTGCCACCTAATAAACACACACACACACACACACACACACACACACACACACACACAGAAAGCGAGAGAGAACACTTTTTAAAATACAAAAACACAGAGGCCCATGTTTTTGGACACTTAAAGGGATAGTTCACCCAAAAAATTTTAATTATCCCATGATTTACTCACCCTCAAGCCATCCTATGTGTATATGACATTCTTCTTTCAGACGAATACAATCAGAGTTAAATTAAAAAGGTCCTGGCTAATCCAGTTAATGGGAGAATTAAAGGGTTAGTTCACTCAAAAATGAAAATAATGTAATTTATTCCTCATCCTCATGCCGTTCCACACCCGTAAGACCTTTGTTAGTCTTCGGAACACAAATGAAGATATTTGTGTTGAAATCCGAAGGCTCAGTGAGGCCTGCATAGTCAGCAATGACATTTCCTCTCTCAAGATCCATTAATGTACTAAAAACATATTTAAATCAGTTCATGTGAGTACAGTGGTTCAATATTAATATTATAAAGCGACGAGAATATTTTTGGTGCACCAAACAACTTATATAGTGATGGCCGACTTCAAAACACTGCTTCATGAAGCTTCAGAGCAAATCGAATCAGCAGTTCGGAGCGCCAAAGTCACGTGATTTCAGCAGTTTGGCGGTTTGACACGCAATCCGAATCATGATTCAACTTGCTGATTCGATTCGCTCTGAAGCTTCATGAAGCAGTGTTTTGAAATCGGTTATCACTATATAAGTCGTTATTTCGTTTTTTTGGCGCACCAAAAATATTCTCGTCGCTTTATAATATTAATATTGAACCACTGTACTCACATGGACTGATTTAAATATGTTTTTAGTACATTAATGGATCTTGAGAGAGGAAATGTCATTGCTGACTATGCAGGCCTCCCTGAGTCATCGGATTTCAACACAAATATCTTCATTTGTGTTCCGAAGATGAACGGAGGTCTTACCGGTGTGGAACGGCATGAGGGTGAGGAATTAACTACATTATTTTCATTTTTGGGTGAACTAACCCTTTAAGACCAAAAAAGTGCATCCTTCCATTATAAAAGTGCTCCACATGGAGGTTAATAAAGGCCTTCTGAAGCTAATCGATGGGTTTGTGTAAGACAAATATCCATATTTAACACAAAAATAAATAAAATAAAATATCTAGCTTCCACCAGACTGCCTTCCGTATTCAACTTACAAAGAAAGCGTAACTGAAGGGACATATGACGTAGGACGTCGCGTAAGCATTTTGAACGGCGATAGGCGTTACACTTTCTTCATAAGTTGAATACAGAAGGCAGTCCGCCGGAAGCTAGATATTTTACTTTATAACGTGTTAAATATGGATATTTTTCTTACACAAATGCATCGCTTCACTTCAGAAGGCCTTTATTAACCTCCTGGAGCCGTGTGGAGCACTTTTATAATGGATGGATGCACTTTTTTGGGCTTCCATTCACTGCCATTATAAAGCTTGGATTAGCCAGGACATTTTTTAATATAACTCCGACTGTTTTCATCAGAAAGAAGAGTATCATTTACACCTTAGGATGACTTGAGGGTGAGTAATCATGGGCTAATTTTCCTTTTTGGGTGAACTAACCCTTGAAGTAAAACTTAAAACTATCACTGAGTTTGACATCAAATCATGTGAGCGTATCCGCTCAAGTGCTGTTCAGTGTCTTTGAATGTCTGGTGTTTTAGTGATTTTTAGTGGATGTATGAAGTCAAGTTCACAACCACATTCACTATCAATACTATAATACTGTTGTTTTAAAAAAGCATTTCAAGCTGTACAAATTGATGTTTGTAGCGCAATATTTGACCGGAAGGGTAAAATTGGCGGTTATTTTCGGTTACGACTAGTTAGATCCAGGTTAGATCTAGCACTCTGCCCGCGTCGAATTAGACAGAGATAAAGTAGTGCGGTAAGATTACATTTATTTGAATGAATAAATCATATAGCATTTATTTGAATAAACTGCATTTTATCAAGAGAGAGAGAGATACGTAACTTACCTGTGTCTGTTCAGCGACTCTCGCTCCGAAGCTATTGGTTTATTTACTTCAAGAACGCGATGTAACCCCCTCGTTGCATTATATCGAAATATAATGTAGCGATTCAATAGAGAAACTATTTTATTACTAAAAGTCGCGGGATCAGGGCAGCGTTCATTAACAAGTTGTTTCTGTGTGATTAACACGTTTATTTCTGATCTCCGCTCTGTGTGCGAGTGACGACGTTTGCGCTTCAATGAAAATGGCGCATTAATATAGAACGGTGATTAAACTGACTTGGAACTACCCGAGCACACCTTCCAGCCCGTCAGAATCATACGTCAGAATCGAGTATTCAGACAGACCATGGTATAAATATATGAGTGATTCTATAATTCGACATACATTTGGCATTTCAAAAAGTTCAGAAGGGAAAACTGTTCTTGTGGTAACAATTTTGAAGTTTTACAAAATAACTTTTTAGATTTAAAGTATTTCCTCAGAGAGAGCACACATAGCCCACCTTTCAGTGCTTCAGATCTTATCAGTGAGGGCAAGTGACATTATTTCCTGTATCATACATAGTTGTGTGAGATAATTCCACCATTTAAAGGAAAAGTATGGTACGGTAACATCATTTACACAAGATTTATAGACACACAGGCTGAATCCGAGATCGCCCCCTAAACCCTCAATCACTATTCCCTACTTAAGTCCACTAATACAGTTCATCTGAAGGAGTGAATGAAAACAAGTGAGTGAATTCTGACAGTCGTTGTGTGTTCATCGCCTGTACACTCGTTATTGCGGTGCAATGTGGGATTGAGTGAGTGCACTCAATTACGTCCACTATGGTTTCGGACACCACTACAAATGGCTGTCCCCTCAAATAGTGCCCTTTATAGGGGGCGATTTCGGTTTCAGACACATTTTTAAGATATTATTTCTAAACAATTTAATGTTGTAGAGTTAAGAAAATGACTATTTAGGGCTTTTATAAATAAAATAAATGAAAGTAAAATAAAATATTTAGATTACACAATGATACATGATGGAAAAACAGGCTACACTAATCCGGACAACAAGAAATCATGATTTTCAGCTATATACAGTCAAAGCAAAAATGATTCAGACACCAGATATATATTTTAACTAGTGGGTGCAGGACACTGTAGTTCATTTATGTACGTGAGGATAGCAAAATAAAGTCAACTGTGACCCAAAAATTCTTCATACAGTGACTACCAGTAAAATTGATACAAATTTGGGACCAAAATGATTCAGACACTTTGACCTGACCATGTTTGGCTTCAGTGTTTTTTATTTAATTGCTAATGTGACCTTTGACACCGAAGACTGAACTAAATGAAGCATTGCTTGGTCATTAGTTGAGCTAAATTGGTATTATCTAATCGTGTCCTTAAATTTAACAGCTGATTGGTTGGTTAATCCCTTTCTATCAAAGTTATCTGACATTATCAAGATTAATTTGTTCTTGTCATATTTTATTACCATTTTCTAAACTATTGCGAATAAACTGTGATAACGTGAGAAATGTTTGAAGGTGTCTGAATAAATTTTGGTTTGATTTAAAGAAAATATTATATTGTTATGGCCTGTAACATCTTGTGATCCATGACAATGAGTTACAAATTATTAAAATAATAAAAAAATATATAAGAATAAAGCTGAAATTATGACTTTGGACACCTGCAATTATAGAATTACCAACATACCAATATATACTATTGTTCAAAACTATATTTTTGTAAAAAAAAAAAAAAAAAGAATACTTTTATTCAGCACGGATATATTAAAATGATTGAAAGTGACAGTAAAGTTCATAATGTTACAAATTAAGGTTCTTAAATGTACTCATTAAAGAATCCTGGGAATAATGCATCACAGTTTCCACAAAATATTAAACAGCGCAACTGTTTTCGACATTAATAATAATCAGAAATGTTTATTGAGAAGCAAATTAGCATATTAAAATGATTTAAGATGTGGCACTGAAGACTGGAGTAATGATGCTGAAAATTCAGCTCTTATCACAGGAATAAATCACATTTTACAAAACATTTACACATGGAAAACAGTTATTTGAAATATTTCACAGTAACTCAAAACCAACAGCCGGTCTATATTCATGGGCCTACAAAACACACTTTCTAACTTTAGCCAAGTCAGCAAGAAACACTAGAGATAAAGTTCTGATTTGAACCTGTTCCTTCAGAAAAAGAAACACTTTTCCATCGCACAACATAAAAAAACACACCTATAAGGACCAAATAGGCTTGTGTACACAAACACACACACCTTCTCGCTGGTTCAATCTGACATTATCCGGCTCACAGCGGCTGTCCACAAGTGTTGGCTGATCAATAGGTCTTCCTCTGCACCCGTATCGACGACGGAGCGCGTTCATTGATCACGTCCAGACCCAGAGGCCCCGGCTTCAAAGATAATTGGGCGCTGGGACGGGCCTTCGCATGATTGACAGGGGTCCGAGATGTTAATAAACCCCCAGGCTTTGCTTTACCATACGTGGGATGCAGCCCGGGTCATTATTTGCCGAAACCGCGTGTTTGTCGTCCCCCGTTAAGACGCTCGCAACAACTTCATCCGTGGCTTCTTCTCTGCAAAACAGAGGCGTTATTGATTAGGACGCCTAATGTATGATCGTCACGCCGCGTCTATTATTCTGTGTATTCGGTTCAAATCAAGGTGCTTTTAAACAAGTGTCCGGCAAATGATGAAAAGCCTTAATAACTGAGCAGGGCCATATTGATACTTCATTATTAAGTAGGCAGACTCCAGCACATTAGGAAGCCATTAAAGGCAATAACAAACACAAGACGCTCATTTGTTTCAATGAGCCATGGTGAATATTAGAGATTAATTGACACTGAGACGGGTGGGCTAGTTTTCAGGACATTAATATTACGAAAAGTTTGATAGGGTGGATGCGAGCGCGCAGCACATAAACAAACGAACAAATGCTCTTTTAAACTGCATGGGGGAAAACGAGTCGTGAAACAAAGCAAAGGCAAAAGAAATGGAAGCAAATTATTCAAATATTCCATGTGTAAATCGCATCCAAATCCTCTCAGAACAATAAAGTAATGAGGCCCCAATTGGGTCCCATCGCGCTCATGGGTTCTGAGAACAATAAGAGGCGCTAGATCTGCATGGGCCCGATACTAAACCTTAGAGTTCACTTGGCATCGGACTGCGAGTGTGTGTGTGAGTGTGTGTGTGCGGATGAGGCAGTCGGGATGCAGAGATGCCGGGGGCGACTGGGCTGCTGATAGAGGCCAGTGTCCCAGCGCTCGGTGTTCGGATAATGAGGCTTTGCACACACACACACACACACGCTGGCCCAGTGTGCATTCACAGATGCGGCCCAGTTACAAACACAAGACAAGTGATCCACATCAACACAACAGCTCGATACACACAGACACAGAATCAGGAGGGCAGGACCCCTAAACGCATGACAACACAATACTGGACACGTCCAAATAAGACGTCACACTTTTTAGTAATCAGAAAGGATTTTTAAGATAGCATTACATATACTGTATATTAGGGCTGGGCATGGACACAAATTTCATGATTTTGATTCACAAGCTTGATATTCGATTTGATTCAATTCAATTTGATTGGGGCCTATGCCTATTAACTGATTTGTAGGCTACTTACATCTAAATTACACATAATAATAAGTAAAAAATAATATGTTTTTATAATAATAACGTTATTATAATACATTTGGTAACACTATTCTAATGTGTCTTTGTTACACGTTACATGTATTTACTATAGTAATAGCTATAATTAGGCATAATTGCATGCAACTAACCCTCAAACAAGCCCTAACCTTACCCTAACTCTATAGTAAGTACATGTTGTCAATTAATATTACTCAGTACTTAAATGTATAATTACACTGTAACAATGACACCTTAAAATAATTACATAAATAAGTTTCTATTTTTTTTATTAATATAAACATAAAAACACGATGATTTATTCAAACATGTATTATTCACCTACAGCTCTCCAAAACCTACAACAACCTAGAAAACAGCATAACAACACCTTAGCAACCACCCACAACACCCTGGAAAATACCAAGCAATGACCTCTACCAACACACTATAAACCACCTAGAAATGCCCAGCAAAACCACCCACAACACTTTATAAACTGTCCAACAACGACCTAGCAAGCACACACAACAACCTAGAAAACAGCCTAGCAATGAACCGTACCAATACAATATAAACCACCTAGCACTGCCCCAGCAAAACCACCCACAACACTTTATAAACTGTCCAACAATGACCTAGCAAGCACACACAACAACCTAGAAAACAGCCAAGCATCGCCCTAGCAACCACCCAAAACACCGTAGAAAATGACAAGGAACGACCTGTACCAATACTCTATAAACCACCTAGCACTGCCCTAGCAAAACCGCCCACGGCACCTTAGAAACTGCCCAACAATGACCTAGCAACCACACACAACAGCCTAGAAAACACCCTAGCAACACCCCACAACAACCTTGAAAACAGCCTAGCAACCACCCACAACAACCTAGAAAACACCCTAGCAACACCCCACAACAGCCTAGAAAACACCCTAGCAACACCCCACAACAACCTAGAAAACAGCCTAGCAACCACCCACAACATCTTAGAAAATTCCAAGCAATGAACTGTACCAACACAATATAAACCACCTAGCACTGCCCCAGCAAAACCACCCACAACACTTTATAAACTGTCCAACAACGACCTAGCAAGCACACACAACAACCTAGAAAACAGCCAAGCAACGCCCTAGCAACCACCCAAAACACCCTAGAAAATGCCAAGGAATGACCTATACCAACACTGTATAAACCACCTAACACTGCCCTAGCAAAACCGCCCACGGCACCTTAGAAACTGCCCAACAATGACCTAGCAACCACACACAACAGCCTAGCAACCAGCCACAACACCCTAGAAAATACCAAGGAATGACCTGTACCAACACTCTATAAACCACCTAGCACTGCCCAACAAAACCGCCCACGGCACCTTAGAAACTGCCCAACAATGACCTAGCATCCACACACAACAGCCTAGAAAACACCCTAGCAACACCCCACAACAACCTAGAAAACAGCCTAGCAACACCTTAGCAACCAGCCACAACACCCTAGAAAATACCAAGGAATGACCTGTACCAACACTCTATAAACCACCTAGCACTGCCCAGCAAAACCGCCCACGGCACCTTAGAAACTGCCCAACAATGACCTAGCATCCACACACAACAGCCTAGAAAACACCCTAGCAACACCCCACAACAACCTAGAAAACAGCCAAGCAACGCCCTAGCAACCACCCAAAACACCCTAGAAAATGCCAAGGAATGACCTGTACCAACACTGTATAAACCACCTAACACTGCCCTAGCAAAACCGCCCATGGCACCTTAAAAACTGCCCAACAATGACCTAGCAACCACACACAACAGCCTAGCAACACCCTAGCAACCAGCCACAACACCCTAGAAAATACCAAGGAATGACCTGTACCAACACTCTATAAACCACCTAGCACTGCCCCAGAAAAACCGCCCACGGCACCTTAGAAACTGCCCAACAATGACCTAGCAACCACACACAACAGCCTAGCAACACCCTAGCAACCACCTACAACAACCTAGCAATGTCATAGCAACCACCAAGAATAGCCACATAGCCAGAATTGTGTAGATATGTTTGGCACATGCAACCACTCATTTTCTGCAAAAAACAAAAAACAAAACAAAAGAAAAAAACCTGTTTAAATTCTCTAAATATAAAAATGAAATTATTCTGATTAATAGTATTGTTCCCTGGCCACACCAGTGTTGTCCTTGTTAAAATTCCAATAAAATAATATACACAGATTTCTCTTTTCGTCTGTGCAGTTCAAACATAAACGCCCACTCTTCCTCCTAATCGAACATTTTTAGTTGACATGATTCCGCCCAACGAATCAGATCAGAAAAAAACGAGATGTTCTAATTCCTGGAAATGCAGGGTAAGGAAAAAAGGAAGAGTCATTCATCAAACCTCTCACTAATTCTTTCTTCTCTGCTGCCTGTGTCTCTTTCGGAGTTGGCCTTAACCTGGAGCACGTCGCTGGGGTAGAGCGCCGAGGATTTTAGGGGGGTTTGGGTGGTGCTGAGGGCCCAGGCCATGAATATTCAGACAAGCTCTGTCTCTCTCTGGTTCCGAAGGTGCGGTCAGAATGCTTCTCCGCCCCGCAGACTCACAGGAGACAGACGGCAGGACGGCGCTTCCAGAGTGAAAAGTTGCTGCACTTTGTTGACCTAAACATGAGACCGGGTCAGCGATACATCAGCCACACTGCATGAACGCAATGCATGCTCACACTATATGCATGCATGTTCCTTTTTTATATAACATATATGCTTTATCTCTGCCTCTCACACACAAAACATTCTCCCTCTCTCTAGCCATCACACACACACACACACTTCGATAGGCATTATGCTAATCTCGCCCCTCTGCTCTGTCACTGGTGAGCTGGTTGAGCCGCGCGCGCTGCTCACCGGCTCTGTTCGCCTTAGGGCCCCTGCCGCACGTTTTGACAGAGCATCCCCTGATAGTTGGGATTAGTCCAGCTTGTTTAGATAAACCAGGAGAAGTGGAGGAAAGGAGAAACAGAGGGAGGGAGGGAGTTTGTAGAGCTCTGCTGAAGCCAGATGCTACACACTTTCAACACAGACAAAACCCTGCATGTGCTTGCGTATACATGTTAGTCTCCATGTCATAGGACTCACTATAGCAATCCAGCGATGACATCACTGCTAGACTGCATCTATCCATCATAAAAGTGCATCTATTCATCATAAAAGTGCATCTATCCATCATAAAAGTGCTCCTATTCATCATAAAAAAGCATCTATCCATTATAAAAGTGCATCCATCCATCATAAAAGTGCCTCTATCCATCATAAACGTGCATCTAGCCATTATAAAAGTGCATCTATCCATTATAAAAATGCATCTATCCATCATAAAAGTGCATCTCTCCATCATAAAAGTGCATCTATCCATCATACAAGTGCTCCTATTCATCGTAAAAAAGCATCTATCCATTATAAAAGTGCATCCATCCATCATAAAAGTGCATCTATCCATTATAAAAGTGCATCTATCCATCATACAAGTGCTCCTATTCATCGTAAAAAAGCATCTATCCATTATAAAAGTGCATCTATCCATTATAAAAGTGCATCTATCCATCATAAAAGTGCATCTATCCATCATAAAAGTGCATCTATCCATTGTAAAAGTGCATCTATCCATTATAAAAGTGCAGCTATCCATCATAAAAGTTAAGCTTCTGATTGGCCAACATGAACCAACAAGTCACTGCCATTATAAACCTCGGAAGAGCCAGGACATTTAATATAACTCTGATTGTATTCGTCTGAAAGAAGAATGTCATATACACCTAGGATGACTTGAGGGGGAGTAAATCAAATCAAAATCATTGGATCATTTTCATTTTTGGGTCAACTAACCCTTTAAAAAACACATTATTTCCCCCATATTCTCCATTGTTGCGTCTCCTCTCTTCCCAGTCTGTCAGTAACGCTCTGTTTAGTTCCTGTCTCTATGAAGCCCCTCCTTCTGAAAAGCACAATGTGCTCTGATTGATTCAGATTGTTTCTCAGGAAGAAAATGGGCGTCTATTTTACTTGCTACTATAAGCATCCCATTCATTTCATAATTGATAAACTTTGCGACATCGACTCGTTATTGAACTGAATTGAATCAACACAGAACTGACTTGTGCTGAATAATGTCTTTTTAGAGCTCATTTACAGCTGAAATCGTTTCATAATTGAAAATCTTTGCAACATTAATACTGTTATTTTCTTTGAAACAATCTGTATTGTATAAAGCACCATAAATGTGACTTAACTAAGAACTTCAAATGCATTTTTGACCTTCAAAATATTTGATACCACTAACCTGGTAAACTGGCGAATCCTCAGAAACGCTCACAGTGCAGTCTGGTACCTTATAATCTCAATTTCATTTCCAGTCACACATCCTGATCAGTCAGAGGGCATCACTGCTCGTAAACTGTGCACTGTACCTGGGTGTACAATGTAGAAATAATAGAAATATGCATAATTAATGTTAAGGTAGTCCCCTTCCAACACATCAGAAAGTCCCTCTGCATCAGTGTTAATTTCGTTGACGAATAATTTTCGTCATAATTTTCGTCAACGACCTTTTTTCACTGACGAAAACGAGACGATAACTAAATAAAAACTAGTGTTAGATGACAAAAACCATAACGAAAATTAACTGTCATTTTCGTCAACAAATAAAAACGAGACGAAAATGTTAGGGAGGGACGATTAGGGAAGAGATCCAGTCAGACTTGATGTCCGCGCACATTTGATTTGGACGTGCTGATCTAACCGCTGGAGAACACGGCGCTGTTGCGCTTCTACAGGCTCACGCAAGCATCCCCAATCCAGCGCTCCAGAGCGGCTCACAATCAATGAATAACACACATTTATGCCAGGATATTGTTTATGAACTAATGCTGATGAATAATGACAATGTTTACTTTACGATGTTTATATAGTAATACGTTTTAGACGGTTGTAGCATATTTTATCTCCTCATTAAAACTTGAATGAGCTCCTACAACTACAATAGAGGCTCAGACATTTCAAAATAAGAGTCCTGGTGTATTTCCAGCTAGTTTATAATTAAAAGTCACGCATTATATATTCGTTTTTGCTTACACAATAAACTGTATTTAGTTTCATTCCCAATTCATAGTCAGGAGGAAAGACCAGTATTTTGACACATATTAAATAAAGTATCAGGGTTATAATAGTTAACTAAAACCATTAAAAAAAATCTTTGTTACTTAAAATTAAATAAATGTTAACTGAAATTAAAAAAATAAATAAAAAAAGTTATTTGAATCTTTAGTTTAACATGATATAGGCTACTAACTAAAACAGAAATACAACATTTTTCTGTTTTAGATACAAACTATATAGATGTTTTTAAAAACAAACAAAAAAGTGAATTGAGCTCTCTTTTGTGAATTTTTTATGTTAAAAACAAAATGATGTCAAAATGTCAGTTCAAGTGACAGTCGGTTATGTAATACTTAAATGCTTAATGTATTACAATTTAACTAAACTCATTATATTTTAGGAGACTAACTCTACTGTAGATTTAGTCGACTAAAATCTTATGATATTTAGTCAACTAAAACTAGACTAAAACTAAAAACAATTCAGGAGACTAAAATATGACTAAAACTAAATGGCATTTTAGTCAAAAGACTATGACTAAAACTAAATCAAAATATGCTGTCAAAATTAACACTGCTCTGCATGCTCTACGCGGTGTGATTTTTTAAAAATCTGTTTTTATAAATTAATGTACTATATTTTATTTCAATAATGTTTTTTATTCAATATTTTTTAGGGAATTTTATGTTAAAATTCACATTTAGAAGATATAAGCATTCAAAACTTACAGTCTCTCACTTCCGCCAATAAGGATCAATGATTTTGATGACATCAAGCCCCGCCCCGTACATTATAAAGATAATTATTTTTATTTTTTTTCAATTAAATGAATGTACTATATTTTAGTTCGAAAATGTGTTTTACTTAATATTGTTTTTATTTTTAGGGGAGTTTATGGTACTAAATTATATTTATGCAGAAGTTATAATCCATTATTCACTTTTTGAGCATGGACCTGAAAATGCAATCTCCAGCTTAATCTGTTAAAGAGCACAGACTGAAGTTGGATCTCTTTTTAAAGAAGACACTTGGCAGATTATTGCTGTAGTGAAAAAAGTTTTAAAAAGTGAACTTGAAAAAATGACAGAATTTTATGTTTATTGTTATGAAAAATGCACAAAAATACGATTTTTTCTTTTCAAAAACAAATTTGAGCTTGATACCTGAAAAAATGAGCTGTCAGTAAGATTTTATTTGTGCGCAGTACCAAAAGTTTCCAGATGAAATTCATCTCACATTTATTTCCAATGCGCTAATGTTTGGCCGCGTGGAACACAATTTTTCAGGACTATTAACTTTTCAAATCATGTCCATGTTTTTTTTTTTGTGTGTGTTCACAAAGCAAATGCCAAAACCTTTACTGAGTTTTGTACCATTCCAATGAAATAAAACGTTTTCGGAGTAAAATTTTCAGTCATAAATTACAGCATCAGAGGGTTAAAACGTAACAAAAAATGTCCTTGCTATGATCCAAGTGAAATTAAAGGAATTTTCTAGATACATTTTGACTTCATATCACCTGTACCATGCTGATTACATTACAGTAATACACTTTGGCTGTAAAGGCCTGTACACACCGGGACGAATATCGCGTGCTTATCGGCAGCGTTTTTCGTGACGTTTTTCGGCGCGTCTCAAGTGCTCACACCCAATCGATTTTCACTGGCGATACGCCGAGTGAATGTACACATTCAGTAGATGGCGCTCCCGGTACACAAGGTGGTGCTGCGGCACTTTACGCTTCTGACACTCGCTTGTCACACAGAAGAAGAAGAGAGACCGTATTTACGTGCTTGCCAAAACCATAGATATATTATGTCTATGGCCAAAACCATTCACACACTTTTTGCTAACTGGCAGGCAGCATTAGCAGCTCATCTTCTTCTTTGTCTACTTACTTCTTCATCGTCGTATCAATGTGTGCTCGGCAAGACCATTTTGTGCTTGAGCGCCACCAAGTGGTGTTTTACTGTCACTTCAGTAGCTCCAGGCACGTGAACAAAAGCGCTGATCTCATTGGTCGGCCAGTTTTTAACACGCCGCATCAAAATAAAAAAACAAACCAGTGGCATTCTTTTTAAAAAATGACGCTTTTACACCTGACGTTTTGCACTTCGGTGTGCACACTCACATTGGCGCCCTTTGTTTAGTCACAAGGCGTTAAACGTCGACGATAAACGCACGTGAAAATCGTCCCGGTGTGAACAGGCCTTAATACTGTTTGTGCAGTGCATTGGGGTATTATGAATTGTAGTAAAAATAACCACAATTCTTAGCAAATAATCAGAAATTTGTAACTGTAAACTGGAGTGATGAGGTTTGATCATGTCATGTAACTATCTTAAAGGAACACGCCTCTATTTTTGAAAATAGGCTAATTTTCCGACTCCCCTAGAGTTAAACAGTTGAGTTTTACCGTTTTCGAACCCATTCAGCCGATCTCTGGGTCTGGCGGTAGCACTTTTAGCATAGCTTAGCATAGATCATTGAATCTGATTAGGCCGTTAGCATCTCGCTCAAAAAATGAGCATACTTGGACTATTTTAAGGCGCTGTGTAATATCATTGCGCCGCTGCACTCATGGTACGGCAGCAATCCTTGATCATTACGCAGGAATGAGAGTATAGTTCCTAGCCATATCTGTCTAGAAAATCACAACATTTCATTTTCCGTCGGTCTTAGTACACAATGTTACTACAGAAGAGTCACGTTTTAAATACAAATAAAATAAAATAAAATAAAAAATATCGAAACTCTTTGGTAATTTTTGAGTGAGATGCTAACGGTCTAATCAAATTCCATGATCTATGCTAAGCTATGCTAAAAGTGCTACCGCCAGACCCGGAGATCGGCTGAATGGGTTCGAAAACGGTTTAACTCTAGAGGAGACGGAAAATGAGCCTATTTTCAAAAATAGTGGCCTGTTCCTTTAAAGGTTGTTAAGCCCTTCCTCTGAAAATGGTTGCACTTTATTTTACAGTATGTGTTTTTACATGTACTTACCTAAGAAAGTACCGGGTAATATAAGGTAATTACATGGGTTAAGGTTCGGTTTAGGGTTATTACCTAGTTATTGTAATTACTATAATAAGTGCATAGTATGTACATGGGAAACAGGAGTGTAAAATAAAGCGCAACCTTGAAAATAATCACATTATTAGTGCACAGAAGCATATTCACTGATAATAATCATAAATGTTTCTTGAGCTAATGATTTATGAAGGATCATATGAAGAGTAATGATGCTTTGATCACAGGAATAAATTACACTTTACTGTATATTCACATAGAAAACAGCACTGAAAGTAAACTTGTACTGTATTTATGATCAAATAAATCAACCTGCTGTGACAAAATACGAGATGTTAATTCGAACACACTCATGTACAGAGAGGCTTGTGTTGTAATGGCGGTTGGATTTCCAGATCTGCAGATATACTTCACTACGTCTTTCATATCTCACCCACCGGCAATGTCACCGCATAAGTCAACGAGAGATGGCCCATAAAGAACAATAAGCTTCATTTGCAATGCAGATGCTCCGGGTTTTCACCGTCTCCGGAAATATGACATATTTTGGGTTCATCCATAAAGGGTGAGTGCGCTGTATCTTGTTAGCGGATGTTGTGGTGCGCTCTCGAGACGTCTCGCTCCGTCCTATATATACACAGATCCAGCAGCTATCAGTCTAATGAGATATTTATTGTGCTCTTTTATGGGCAGCTTTGCATGAGGAAGTGCTGTTTTTATTGGAACATTCCTGCTCGGCATTAATGACACCTTCGCACTCCTATCCGCTTTGAGCAACGTTTGAACCTCCCCATTAAACGGCCGACCTTTGACCCCAGGTTCACCCAGCCGGTGTGCACGTTCCCTCTGCTCCTGTTCTCTCGGCGGCTTCGAGAAAGAAAAAAGGCAGAATAAAGAAAAGGAGTGATTATCCTTTCAGAAGACCTGCTGAAAAGAAGATCTTTTATTCAGTAATGTCAGACGGAAGGAGGGTCCGGACTGATGCTGGAATTCAGCCTTTGACGAGTTTAGGAGAGTAAACACTTCACGAGTGTAAATATCTCCACCTGGGAGAAATATACAGCTTTACTTTATATACACTACCGCTCAAAAGTTTGGAATAATTATGCTTTTGGTTTAGTGTGTGTGTGAAGTCTCTTTTGCTCACTAAGGTTGCATTTATTTGATCAAAAATACAGTCAAAAAATGTGAATATATATTTTATTACTGTAATCAAAGCTGAATTTATCATCATTACTCCAGTCTTCAGTGTCACATGATCCCTCAGAAATCATTCTAATATGAGGATTTGATGCTCAAGAAACATTTATGATTATTATCAATGTTGAAAACAGTTGTGCTGCTTATTTTTGTGGAAACTGTGATACACAAGCATTCAAAAGTGTGGGGTAAGACTTAAAAATATACTCATGAATACTTTAATTCGGCGAAAGTGACAGTAAAGACACTTATAATGTTACAAAAGTGTCAATTTCATATAAATGATTCATCAAAGAATTTGGAAAAAAAATTGATCACGGTTTCCACAAAAATACTAAGCAGCAACATTTCATAAATATTAAAGGGGGGGTGAAACACTCAGTTTCAGTCACTCTCATGTCAATCTTGAGTACCTATAGAGTAGTATTGCATCCTTCATATCTCCGAAACGTCTATAATATTTATAAAAGAAAGATACGCTGTACCAAGTCTTTCCGAAAAAAAAAAAACGAGCGGCTGGAGGCGTATCATGTGGGCGGTGCTAAACAGTCACGAGCGTGCGCAGCTGTTGCGTTGAGAGCGTCTGAAAGCTGTGACATCCTTAAACGTGAGGAAAAAAACATTATCTTAAATAAACCATGGCTATCAATCACATTCAGCCATACATATATGATCCAGAATCTGATCTAGAGGCTGAAATTGAACAGGAGAAGCAGCAACGACGACTAGTCAAGTCAAGTCAAGTCAACTTTATTTATATAGCGCTTTTAACAATGTAGATTGTTTCAAAGCAGCTTTACAGTGTTAAACAGCAAAATAATGCAGCCTAATTTTATTCAGCTGTATAGCCATTTGATGTCATCAGTTCATTTCAATTTCCATACGGTGACAGTGTGGGCTTTAGATCAATAATTAGATCAGTAATTTAGTTTACATGGTTAAATTAGTTTATTAATTAGATTTATTTCGATGTTTAGTTGAAAAATTTTAGTGTCCCCAACTGAGCACGCCAAGCCAGAGGCAACAGTGGCAAGGAAACCAAAACCCCATCAGGTGACCTAATGGAGAAAAATAAACCTTGGGAGAAACCAGGCTCAGTCGGGGTGCCAGTTCTCCTCTGGCCAATTTACAAACAACGTATTATTATTATTATTCTGGCTGCTTTACAGGTCAGAGGTCATAATAGATCGGAATATTCAAAGGACCGGAGGCAACACGCTGGAGACGGGTTTATTGAGGATGATGTTGATTAAATAATTATTAAAGTGCAATACAGCAGGACGTCTCAATGGTATGTACGTGCTTAGCGGCTTGTCATGCGCGAGTTTTACAACATTGTGTGCGTTTACTCGTGGTTTATGAGGACATCATTTGGTTTATGGACTATTATATGTGATTTAATGTTAGCAGTAGCAAGCGTAACGGTTTTGCATGTCAGACTAGTGCGTGTTTAACGTTACATAGAAAAACAATGGAATAGTAGCGCATTTGAATGAACGAGTCGATAGCTAACAACACAAAGACATCTCAAGCAGTTTTACTCACAACCTGCTTCCAAAACACGAGTCACGACCGTGAACCTAATGCTGCCTTCACGTGCTATCGGAAATTTGATAATTCCGACTTCTGAAGTCGTGATTACGAGCTCATTGCATTCAAGTTTCATGTGCAATTTTTTACCTAGGAAACTCGTATTTACGATAATTCCGATAGCACGTGAAGGCAGCATTAATCGCTGGGACCGCTCCATCTTTCAGCATTAGACAAGCTACAAATCCGGCATCGAACTGGGCCTTGTTTATAAAACAATCGTCGCCGAAATGCAGGGAACAAACAAAACACTTGCACAATTCTGTTGCTGCTCCAGAAAAACAAACTCCATCCTGCCTTGACAACCAAAAACACACTTCTTTGGTGACACTGTTGATGTCGTGAAGTCCTGTGACCTGTGCAGCCGAGAAAAGCGCTTTGGGCGTGCATTTGCTCTCTCGCTCTGGTGTACGGGTGCACGCGCGCCTTTCCAGAAGTGCCCTTAAAGCAGCACTAGGTAACTTTTCAACCTTCATAATATATTTTCAAGACTCTTGTGATGATACATCGACTTACAATAGGTTGAATGACACGTCTGCCATAGCCTGACGGGGTCTGTATCGTTTTTAATCGTACTTTTAAACTTCGGGTTTCGGGTAGTAGAAAAAAAAGAACTACAAAATTCGACTGCTTTACGGCATATACGTCACTTCCACCATCACCCCCACTTCCTTAAAGGGTTAGTTCACCCAAAAATGAAAATTATGTCATTAGTTACTCACCCTCATGTCGTTCGACACCCGTAAGACCTCCGTTCATCTTCGGAACACAAATGAAGATATTTTTGTTGAAATCTGATGGCTGAGAAAGGCCTCCATAGGGATTCAGTACATTTACACTCACAAGACCCATAAAAGGCACTAAAAACGTCATTACAAAGTCCATCTCACTACAGTGGCTCTACAATAATTTTACAAAGCGACGACAATAGTTTTTGTGCGCAAAAAAAATCAAAATAACGACTTTATTCAACACGAACTTTGGCCTCTGCCGTGAACTCATGAAGCACCACGACGCATGCGTGAGAATATTACGCAGACCCGGCATTCGGACACATAACCCAGAAGCGAGGAGGAGATGTGTTTACAAGCAGAGGAAGACGCGCCGTATCTAAGCTGTTGCATTCTACATTGATCGTGCTTTAGGTCTCGGCGTAGTGCTCAAAATGGGACTAAAGTGTGCATTTCATGGATTCCCGAACGCCGGCGCTACGTCATATTCTTGCGCATGCGTCATGTCAACAAATGCACGTGCGATGCATCCCCTGATGCAGGATGACAGAGTTTACGACAGTAGTAGAGGACAATACTGTTTCCCAACTGTAGGGGGACCCCGAGAGCAAACCCTACCTAGTGCTGCTTTAAGGAAATTCCGCCCCATTTGACGTCACACATACCCATACTCGAAAAAAACGTTCCGAAACTTGTGAGAAACCGGAAGGAGTATTTTTGGCACAGAAATACTCCATCAAACGTCCAACTTAATTTTTTTAACTTTGTCCATGTTTAGCATGTGAATCCAAGTCTTTAACAGTGTAAAAAGCTAAGTATGCATGAAACAGCATTTCACCCCCCCCCCCTTTTTAAATTTCCAACATTGCTAATAACAACCGTTATTAATAATTGAGCACCAAATCATGTAGTGTTGAAAATGAATCCAGTCAGTATATATTGTGTTTGTTGGTGGTTAGTGGAACATGTTATAGTCAATGTGATGAACTTCACCTGTGGTTCCTGTGCAAACTTTAACATCCACTAAAATCACCAGAACACCAGTTGATTCACTGAGACTTCAACAATGAAGAAAAGAGGTGTTAGTGAAGAGAAAACATCCTGCAGCATTTGAGATGTTATGAAAAGAATTCAAACATGCACTCTAAAAAATGCTGGGTTAAAAACAACCCAACTTGGGTTGTTTGTAACCCAGAGTTTTTTAGAGTGTGAGCTTAAAGTCGCCATGAAATCAAAATTTAGTATATGTTAGAATATGTTAGTGTCACTGTTATCTATAAGCTAGTGTGCTCCAAAACAATCACAACATTTGCATTTAGAAGATATAAGCATTCAAAACTTACAGTCTCTCAATGATTTTGATGACATCACTCTGCACTTCAGCTTCTCATCAGATTTTCTGTCCAATCAAATGCTCTCTTGAATCTGAAGCCCCGCCCCCTACATTATAAACATTATAAACAGCTGAAATCGGTCACTTGTTCACACATTTGCTATTTTCTACATGGTGAAAAATAGTTAACCGAGCTCAATGGCTCGAGCTGTGATATAAACCAAAACGCTATTGGCTGTTTTAACCCTCTGGGGCTCTTCGGTCATTTCTGACCCGAATTTTTTAAAATAAAAAATGTTAAAAATCGTAGCTTCATCGGAATGGTCCGAAACTTGGTGACTTTATTGGTACTTGGTATATGAACACCCAACACAATTGTGGACAGGATTTGAAATGTCTAAGTGGTCGTAAAAATAAGTCACACTCAGGACCTTCGGGTCAAAAGGGAAATTGGCAAAAATATGAAAATACAGAGTTTTTTTGTACATACAATCTACAAATCAGCCAGGATGCAGAAAAAAAGACTCAACAGTGAAGGGGTGAATCTCTAAAACATCAAGAGTGCAAAACTCACACACACAAAAACACAATTAGCTTTTGGAATGGCACGCGTTAATTTGTGTGTGCGTGTGTGTGTGAGTTTTTTTGTCTGTTTTGTTTTGTTGTTTCTGCATCCTGGCTGATTTGTAGATTGTATGCACACAAAAAAACTAATTTCCCATTCATTTCCTATGGGGGTCATTTTTGACCCGAAGGTCCTGAGTGTGACTTTTTTTTTTTTTTTTTTTTTTACAACCACTTAGACTTTTCAAATCCTGTCCCCAATTTCTTCATATACCAAGTACCAATAAAGTCACCAAGTTTCGGACCATTCCGATGAAGCTACGATTTTAAATTTTTTTTTATAAAACGCAAGATCCACTATATATATATAATTTGTTTTTATATTCAATGGGAAAAAATGGGTCATAATTATTGCATAAATATTAATTATAAATAATAAAATGATCTTAAAACACCAAAAAAGAAAAAATATTATTGAACAAAAATATATTTCATTGATTTTACTCAAATCTTTTTTATCTTAATCTGGGTTCATTTTTGGGGTTCATTCGTTCATTTTTCTGGGTTCATTTTTCTGGGTTCATTCGTTCTCTGGGTCATTTTTGACCCGAAGGTCCTGAGTGTGACCCATAAATGAAGAACCCCAGAGGGTTAAAAAAGGGGAGGAGCTGATCCATATGTCCCGCCCTGTCTTCCTGTGTCAGTGGAAATTACGCCGACACACTGAGTAATGCTGCACGTTTCAAGCCACTTCACTGGGACTTTAAAGGGGTGGTAAACCACGATTTCACTTTTCTAACTTTAGCTAGTGTGTAATGTTGCTGTTTGAGCATAAATAACAACTACAAATTTACAACGTTCAAAGTTTAAAGCAAAGGGAGATATTTGCTTTTAAAGAAATCAATTTCTAAGGACTACAGCAAACGGCCGGTAGGGACTACTACACATTCCTCCAGGGTCTCTGACATCACCAGCCCCAATATTTACATAAACCCCTCCTCCGAAAATATGAAATAAGGGGGGGCGAGGCCATTTTGTATCGCCGCGGGGAGGCGTTGTTGTGGTATAGTTAGTAGGCTGGAGTGTTGTTGCCAATGCCGACGAAACGCTGTTATTTTCATCCGGATTGCAGGTCCACTTTGTTCAGCCTTCCTAGGGACGGGGGTGCATTGCAGTGAGTTTAAAGGTCCCGTTCTTCGTGTTTTTTTGAAGCTTTGATTGTGTTTACAGTGTGCAATATAACATGTGTTCATGTTTCGCGTGTAAAAAAACAGTATTTTTCACACAATTTACTTATCTGTACACCGCTGTTTTCACTGTCCTAAAAACGGCCTGATGAGTTCCTTGTTCTATGAAGTCCCTCCTTCAGAAATACGTAACGAGTTCTGATTGTGCCAGCGGTTCCCGTGTTGTGATTTGACAGCAGCTTAGCGCACGTGGAAAGGTCACGCCTCTTAACGGGAGATATATATGCGCTCAATGATCTCTACAGCGTCCCTGGGAAAGCCAAACAAAGGTGATTTGACTCCGGGATGAAAATAACAGCGTCTCGACGACATGGCGACAAACACAATCAAACGCAACACTTCCTTTTTTCCACGCGACCGTCCTCTTCTCCACGTGGGACAGCAACAAGACCACGCCACCTTTTTTGCGTATTCTTGTGGGCGGAGGTTAGTCTGTTCTACTGTTCTACTGACTGACGTAATTAATGTAGGAAGTACCAGGATGTAGTCCAAGCCGGCCGTTCGCTGTAGGCTTTGAAAGGGAACTTCTGTTAAATAAAATATCTCGCTTGGCATTGAACTTTGAGCTTTATAATTTTACAGGTATTATTTATGCTCTAACAGCAACATTACACACTAACTAAAGTTTGAACAGTGGGATCACGAAGAACGGGACCTTTAACATACAACATGTTATATGCATGCGTGTATGAGACAGAGGGGAACACGGTCGCAGTTGCAGCAGATATATGCTGCCCATCATAAATCAAAGCACGAGACAGACAGGGGTCGGAGGAGAAGACCGGAAAATGTGACATAATGGACAATATTCGTCTGTTTTTGCAATACACGAGCCGCGGTTCAGCTGCACGAGACAAACACTGCCAGTCACGCCGGCTTCACACCGCACACGCAAGCAGTGCGTTGGCAGGAGCGGTGAGTATGGAGAACGTGAGCAGCGCGGCAAAAATAGACTCGGCGCCGAAACGATCGCGGCACTGCTGCTTCTGCTCCTGCTACGCGCTGCGGCGCCGCCTCTGCATGCAGTGTGAATGCTCTAATCTGTTAACATGGGTGCGGGAAAAAATACGCGCTGCTAACGCGTGTAGTGTGAAACCGGCCTGAGACGGGCGCGCACAGCTCCCTCTGCACATCTCACGGAGGAAAGCTTCCACAATCTTCACGAGTTCAATGAAGAATTCTTACAATGGCTTATCCTGAAAGATGGATTTAAAAACTGAAGCTGTTTACGGTCCACAACCTGTAAGTATGATTTATTTTTCGTCTATGTGTTTTCCTGTAATAGTTTGTATTGTTAATTGTACGTTGTAGCAAGGAAGTACACAGATGACAACACTGTTTGGCTCTGCAAACCAGTTTGTTAAATGCTCATTCATACTTAACGTTATCCGACAAACACCTAACGTTACAAACTTTTTAAAAATCTCAACAGCGAACTTGGCATTAGTGTAAATTATTCTTTTATTAGAGCTTTTATGTATTGTTTATCTAGAGGCATGCTAAAAATGGTTCTGTGTTTGATTTGGATACTATAGTAAAGCCAATGTTTAGTGTTCGTTCTTGCGACAGATATTTGGCAAATCGTTCTAAAAATACAAAAGTAACAGTGCCTTTCAGTAGCGATCACTATAGATCCGCAGTCTTTACTCTTGAGGACTGAACAGGTTCTGCTCGATCATCTTCACTAAAATTGTCTAGGTCTGATTCAGGCTCAAATTGGTATGGTTTTATTGACGCCATTGTACTACCCAAAGCACAGTCTACTGGTAAAGGTAAGGGGCGTGACGTTTCCGACAAACGTACACTAGGCGGTTAGCAAATCACAACACACTGGGCCAGCTAACCAATCTGAGCCCATTGCGTATTTTTCAGGGACCGGCTTCATAGAATCCGGAAACCATCAGACCGTTTTTACAAGGAGGGACAGAGCAGTGTAGAATAAAATATATGAAAAATAATGCAATTTTTTTAAAACGAAGCATGAACACGTTACAGTGCACCCCACAAACACAATCAAGCCTTCGAAAGAATGTGTTTTACCACCCCTTTAAGTGTCCAAATACATTCTAGGGGGGGGGGGGGGGGGGGGGGGGGTGGTAGATAGAACATATAGAAAATGATTAGCTTAAAGATGACATGTGTCAGGGCATGGGTATGGGGTATACACGTTTACATGACAACGATGTACTAAAAATGGAAAGGTTTTTGCTTTGTGTTACGAAAGACAACATTGTCAAAACGATCCCAGTTCACACGGATCCATGAATACGACTAAAAATGCTGTATTCTGCTTCCAGTCCAGTAGGTGGCGATGACACTTTGTAAAGAAACACTATAGACTGAGCACTTAATACACATGCGCATGATGTCACCGTTTTCACAAATGTGCGTTTTTGTAGTTTACACAGAGACGAGTATTGAAAATGGTATTGTTTTGAAAAACTTGCACTTTGAAGGCCCCCTGAAACGCTGAAAATTATCGGCCAAAAGTTTTGTTTTTAGCTGAAAACAATGTCATCTAAACTACCCCTTATGCCGAGTTCAGACTGCACGATTTTCAAACTGGTTGGATCACTGCTCTTTTCACGCTGCATGACTATCCGGGGTATCATTCAGTCACTGCTGTGTTCACACTGACCGATGGATCGGCGACAGGAGGTTTCACACTGCATGACTTTACAACAGGAAGAATCACCGACAACTCTCTCCGGTGCGCAAACTACGTTTCACAACCAAACACACGTGAGATGTGACAAGTAAACAACGCGAGATCACACGTGTCAGACTGGAGTTCTCGCGCGAGAAATTGTCTGTGCTCTGATTTGCAGCGAAACAGAGAAAGAGAAAAAAAGATTATGGTGGAGGAAATGTTTGGGGAGATGCAGGGAGCAAGGATTGTGTTCTGCAAAGAGAGTTTGAGGTGAATAAATCATTTTGCTGGTGTTGCGGCTGGTCAAGCAAATGTTTGTGCTTTGTTTCTGTCTGATAGAACTGTAAATATATATATGAAAATACTGATATTCTGGTCTATAACTCCTCCCTGAACCTCCCGCTGTCCTGGATCACGCTCTCTCATTGGCTATCGCCAATGTAATTTTCAGTCAGAACTCATTTCACACAGCAGTTTGAATCGCCGACAGGTCCAGATATTTAGCTGTGATTCTCTCAGATCGCGTCTTTGATAATTCACACTGCGCGATTGTCACTCACGTGCACGAGCACTGATTTGCCTATGATTTCGGCATTTGTCTGCGATTTTGCAAAGTCAAAATCGGGGCTAAAATCGGGCAGTGTGAACTCGGCATTAGTTTCATTGTCCTTTTGTTCATGTTCCTGTGCTTCCTTCAGTTTAGCTCCTGCCTTCATAGTTACTAATTCCTCTCTGTTTGTTACCTATAGGTTAGTTTACTCCCACCTGTGTCTAGTTTAGTTCTCCCTTTTTTGTTCGTCATTATTAAGTGTGGTTCTCCTGAGATTCTCCAGTGTATTTCTGTTTGTGGATTATAGACTATTTCTAAGTTGAATTCCTTCGCCATTTGTGTTGGATTGCAGTACCTGTTTGTTTGACCAATGGAAGACAAGTGCCAGCAGAAACCTGTTAGAAAACAATTATTATTATGACTGAACGCTTAATTTGGTGCCATTAATGACTAAATAATTAGACACAATTTAAAACTGTCTTATTGAGAATGGAAATACTAGTTAGTTCCTCCACAGTACATAATACATGATACCTGCATATAGCCCATTTAGAACAGCAGTTCTGCTTTTCAAAAAATCCCATTCAAACCAAAACAGCAGACTTCCTGTTGGTCGGATCTAAAGACTGTAAATTAGAAAGTATAAATGAGAACAATATATGTACCAAGTTTGGTGACTGTAGGTAAAAACCCCCCCATCCCACCCCCCCCCCCCCCCCACCGACTTTTGTCAAAAGGGCGCTATAGAGCCCATCCTCACTTGTCAGTTTGTAAATGGTCAAATAAAAACAGCTTACCTCTTACAAAACATCTCCTCATCAACAGAAGATTCCACTTTTTTGCTCACTGAGTAATTTGAATCAAATTAAATCAAACAAAATCTGTTGGTCACAAAAAGCAAACAGAACTCCAGAACCAAAATGGTGCTGTATCTAAAAAAAACAAAACAAAAAAAAATTCAATTTTTACTCAGAAAAAAGACTCTTCAAACAATATTTTTAGACGTTTTACAAGAAAAATACTATTTTTGTCTTTCTACTTCAAAATTCCTGTTTAATTCAATGTGTTACTTTCTGATTCTTTGTAATCATTTGTGAAATTTACCAGCAATTCCAGAGAAAAAATGGAATCCAAATGGAATCATATGCCATATTACAATAAAGTAACACTTTACAATAATGTCCCATTAATGCATTAACTAACATGAACTACATTTGTTACCAGGGGCGTAAATCGCGGGGGGTGGGGGGGGGGCTTTCCCCCCCTAAAAACCATGCTGAGTATTGTAAATAATATAACAATATATACTTAAAATAAATGTGTAAGTAGTAAAACAATACAAACGCAAACGGGACAAAAAATGCGTTTTTAAGTTAAGAAACATTTTGAGTCCCCCCTCCCCCCAACCTTATTCTAAAGTGTTACCAGTACACATTAATTTACACATTATATTTTAAAGTAGAAAGACTGAAATGTAATTTTTTTGTAAAATGTCTAATAATCGGTTTTATACTTTGGAAAAAATAATTTTGTTCAGTGTGGAGAAATTGCACACATGCAGTAGGCAAATAAAGCACTTATAATGCAATGTTATTGCAAATATTAATGCAATAATATTGCAACATGTGTGGAAATAAGCTATGAGACCACGTGATGAAAGTCATGCATTCAATAACGAGACCTTAACATACGAAACTCCAGGAATTGCCTGAAAACCAGGAAAAAAGCATTAATTTTGGTGGTGTATTAGTGAGAAGAGAAGAGAAGAGAAGAGAAGAGAAGAGAAGAGAAGAGAAGAAGAGAAGAGAAGAGGAAGAGTAAGAGAAGAGGAAGAGAAGAGAAGAGAAGAGAAGAGAAGAGAAGAGAAGAGAAGAGAAGAGAAGAGAAGAGAAGAGAAGGTCTCGGGGGAGGACGTGAGGTGATGTCAGCCTATTAAACTGATTTCACAGGTTCCCTTAACGAAGCCACTCGCCAGTAAAAGGGCAGGAAGCATCTCGTTTCACTCTTTTTTTCACTCTTCCTTCAAGCTGGATGCATGTGAGACTTATTGAAAGCTCCTGACAAACAGGCGTGAAGGAGGGCAGCTGGTGGGGCAGCCCTCTCAGGACCCCAACAGCCCCTGCCGGAAACGCAGGTGGTATAAAACAGCAGCCGTCAGTTCTTAAAGATTTCTCTCTTTCTCCGCCTCATTCTGCCCTTCAGCGCTCTCTGAGAAACCCGATACGGACTGTTGAGATACTGGACTCATACGGTCACGTCACCGCATGAAGACTTGTTGCACTTGCAATCACTTTGCTGATGTCATTTGTCCCTGGATCCGACTGCATTCACTGCTGCTGACAGAAAGATCTCTTTAAGCGTTTTAAAGGAACAGAATTAATTCTGCCATCATTTACTCACCCTCAGGTCGTTACAAACCCTTATGACTTTCTTTCTTCTGCAGAATCCATTGACTTGATTTTTATGTAAAGAACTCTGGATGTTTTTGCTGGGAAAATACACTGATCAGGCATAACATAATGAGCACCGACAGGTGAAGTGAATAACACTGATTATCTCTTCATCACAGCACCTGTTAGTGGTGGGATATATTATGCAGCAAGTGACATTTTGTCTAGCCTGGATGCCAGACGAACTTAGCCCTGCCCACAAAAATTTTGCACGGCAGTTCGGTCTGGACTTGATCCGTAGAGGAGTAATTATGCCCGAACAGAAACTGTTCGGACCAATGAAATTGTCAGGGCGGGCTTTAGACGATGATGAACACATGATCAACAGTAACGTAATCATCCACGTCATCAAAGGCGCTTGGGTTGAATTCGTTCTAATCCTAAACGGAGAACTTGTTCGTATGCATTCACCTTCACTATTTCTCTCAGAAATGATGATCGTGTTGGTAAGTACTCTGTGTATCCTTTTTTTTTACAACACCGGCAAAGATCGTTTACACTCATCTTTTTCTTCTAACGTTACTCATTTCAGCGTGCGTGCAGACAGGGTTGCCAAGTTTTTACAACAAAACCCGCCCAATTGCTAACGTTCCTCAAAACTAGCCAAAAACAAGCCCAATAGCTTTCCGGGTGGGGGGGTTCTCCGGAAAAAAAGGCATTTTGGGGGTAAAATATGTGTTATTTTGGCACGGCTGCTAAAATTCGCATTCCTGGGTCTGTATATCACATAATTGGGGTCACTTCAACCCGCGGACTTGGCAACACAGTGCAGTTGAGTTCTGTTGACATTTGACAACTAACGTTATGCGTCGCTCCGTTGCTCTGATTGGTTGTAGGTCTATCCAATTAAGTTCTTTCCTGGTTCGGTTGAAACACGCCCCATAATCACAGCCCAACGGAGTCTGAGAGCAGTATCAGACTCAAATTCTGACTAGAATTGAGTATGACGACGTCAGGCTACATTTTGTCCTCAAAGTTGATGTGTTAGAAGCAGGAAAAATGGGCAAGTGTAAGGATTTGAGGGAGTTTGACAAGGGCCAAATTGTGATGGCTAGACGACTGGGTCAGAGCATCTCCAAAACTGCAGCTCTTGTGGGGTGTTCCTGGTCTGCAGTGGTCAGTCTCTATCAAAAGTGCGTCAAGGAAGGAACAGTGGTGAACCGGTGACAGGGTCATGGGCGGCCAAGGCTCATTGATGCACGTGGGGAGCGAAGGCTGGCCCGTGTGGTCCGATCAAACAGACGAGCTACTGTAGCTCAAATTGCTCAAGAAGTTAATGCTGGTTCTGATAGAAAGGTGTCAGAATACACAGAGCATCTCAGTTTGTTGTGTATGTGGCGGCATAGCCGCAGACCAGTCAGGGTGCCCATGCTGACCCCTGTCCACCACCGAAAGCACCAACAGTAACACATGAGCACCAGAGCTGGACCACGGAGCAATGGAAGAAGGTGGCCTGGTCTGATGAATCACGTTTTCTTTTACATCACGTGGGTGTGGCCGGGTGTATGTGCATGGCTTACCTGGGGAACACATGGCACCAGGTGCACTATGGGAAGAAGGCAAGCCGACGGAGGCAGTGATGCTTTGGGCAATGTTCTGGGAAACCTTGTGTCCTGCCATCCATGTGGATGTTACTTTGACACGTACCACCTACCTAAGCATTGTTGAGACCATGTACACCCTTTCATGGAAACGGTATTCCCTGGTGGCTGTGGCTCTTTCAGCAGATAATGCGCCGCCACAAAGCACAAATGCTTCAGGAATGGTTTGAGGAGCACGATTTTGAGGTGTTGACTTGACCTCCAAATTCCCCAGATCTCAAATCAATCGAGCATCTGTTGGATGTGCTGAACAAACAAGTCCGATCCACGGAGGCCCCACCTCGCAACTTACAGGACTTAAAGGATCTGCTGCTAACATCTTGGTGCCAGATACCACAGCACACCTTCAGGGGTCTAGTGGAGTCCATGCCTCGACGGGTCAGGGCTGATTTGGCAGCAAAAGGGGGACCAATACATTATTAGATCATAATGTTATGCCTGATCGGTGTATTATACAATTGCTTATACAATGTTCAGGAATGCTTAGGCTATATAATGCTCAAGATATAAAAGGATTCCTCTCTGGAGAAGCGTTCAGTCTCTGTAAATAGTGACTCTGCCATGGTGTGAGCGCAACTGGCTTTTAAAGGGAATGGGAGATGAGACTCTGATTGGTTTATTGCACGTTACGCCCAAAACACACCCACGATTCAATAAGAGACGAGGTACAACACTTTTGGATCATGCGCCTGACTAGCAAAAGTGTTTTTGAATTTGAGTTTTTGAATTGTACTTATAGCCCCTGTAAGCCACAACTGAAAATGAATAAACGCCTTTGCAAAACATCAAAACAAGTGCCATTCATTTTAAAAGAAATACAGCACTTTGTTCAAATACAAATGCAATAGATAGCCATTCAAATTATTGTTAAAAATGAAGACAAGTCTTACTGTTTGTCAGACTTTGTAAGGGTGCTTACACACCTGCCTCATTTAGTTCGGTTGAATCGTACTAGAGTTGGTTTTCCCCTTTGCTGCGGTTGGTTTGGTCAGGTGTGACCAAGCAGCAATCGCACTCGGGTGCGCACCGAAAGCGTACCGAACAAGCGTACCGAGAGCTCCTTGAAGAGGTGGTCTCGGTACGCTTTAAAAAAAAACTCTGGAGCGGTTCGTTTGTGGTGAGAACGTGATCCGAACTTGAACAGACCAAACTGAGTAGTGAGGAGGTGTGGAGCCTCATAGAAATTTGGTCTGATGACCATATTAGGTCCCAACTTTCGAAAACTCACAAGAACAGCGTGATCTCCGCTTGAAGTGACAAGCGATGCTCGCTCGCCGTTTGCAGGGCATTAGAGCATTGTTTTCCAGCCGCATCTGCGCTTCATTATAGAAATGTATTGTAAATGCAGTAAAGCATTTGTGATGCCACAACACGCACAACCTTGAGGCGGATGGGCTACAACAGCAGAAGACCTCACCGGGTACCACTCATCTCCACTACAAATAGGAAAAAGAGGCTACAATTTGCACAAGCTCACCAAAATTGGACAGTTGAAAACTGGAAAAATGTTGCCTGGTCTGATGAGTCTCGATTTCTGTTGAGACATTCAGATGGTAGAGTCAGAATTTGGCGTAAACAGAATGAGAACATGGATCCATCATGCCTTGTTACCACTGTGCAGGCTGGTGGTGGTGGTGTAATGGTGCGGGGGATGTTTTCTTGGCACACTTTAGGCTCCTTAGTGCCAATTGGGCATTGTTTAAATGCCACGGCCTACCTGAGCATTGTTTCTGACCATGTCCCTCCCTTTATGACCACCATGTACCCATCCTCTGATGGCTACTTCCAGCAGGATAATGCACCATGTCACAAAGCTCGAATCATTTCAAATTGGTTTCTTGAACATGACAATGAGTTCACTGTACTAAAATGGCCCCCACAGTCACCAGATCTCAACCCAATAGAGCATCTTTGGGATGTGGTGGAACAGGAGCTTCGTGCCCTGGATGTGCATCCCACAAATCTCCATCAACTGCAAGATGCTATCCTATCAATATGGGCCAACATTTCTAAAGAATGCTTTCAGCACCTTGTTGAATCAATGCCACGTAGAATTAAGGCAGTTCTGAAGGCGAAAGGGGGTCAAACACAGTATTAGTATGGTGTTCCTAATAATCCTTTAGGTGAGTGTATACAAACAATGTAATAGATTATGGCCAGGGACAAAACCAGCTCACGGAGTCACAGTTTAGGAAATACGCTATGGCCAATGAGTGATGTGGATGTTGTCAAGGGACTGCCTTTTGGTTCGTTTCAACTGGTTCAGACCAAAGCAATCAATGTGGTGTGAAAGGAACCAAAAAAGCTGAAAAATGCTACAATGTATAATTGTTTGCCCTTGGTTCGGACCAAATGAACAGAACTAAAGGTGTGAAAGCACCCTAAAACGCGTTGGTAAAAAAACAAGATGGCTCAGAAGTGTGGTTAGCTTTGTATCTAACGCAATGAAATCCAGATGTTTGATTTTCAAGAGTGATTTACATGTCCAAATACTTTTAAAGCCACTGTATCCTCACTCTGAAAGAAGTCAAATGTGCTGTGGATGCTGTTTGACTTTAAAACCTGGCAAACAATATCTGTAAAGGAGGCTGCAATTCCCAGCAGATCTCAAAACACACTCTTTTTGAACCTCTACCATTTGTCAATCTTAAGAGAACTAAAAGCATCCCACAGCATTTCAACTTCACTATCAAACAGTCCTGATGTGACCTTTGGTTCGCTCATCTTCATCTGCGCTCCTTTCATTTGCCTACACGAGTCTCGGTTTCCTCTCCTCTCTTGCCAGGTCCCTTCGCTGGGACTCCTCAAACATATGTGAAAGCAGGTGTTCTGTCTGGTAAATTGAATCCTTCATTGCACGTCTTAACCACGACATCAGCACACAGGTGATTCAAGCTTGCAGGTTCCCATGGCTGATGTTTGTGACCGTGAGTGCTGGAGCTGGAGGCTCTCGGGGGTGTTGGCTGTGGTGAAGCGCTCGTGAAAATAAAGCAGCGGCTTCCCCGTGGACTGGTGTGCCATCACGCAACACACGGTCACACAGATCCTCAGAGCGCTTCGCAAAGAAGCTTTGTTGCTCAAATCTATACCCACACTCTTAAAAGTGTGAAATAGACAACAGCAAGACTTTATGCGCGCACACAGCTCATTAAACAGAGGGATGCATTATCCCTCTGAAGCCTTTACTGTGCTGATTTCTGCCACTGTCTTAGTTGGAGGTGGGAAATTTAAATGTCCAACTAGTTAGAGCTGACTGAGGCATTTGTGTCAGAGAGTTCAAATGATCAGGAGCACATCGACGGCACTTCAAATGAGTCCACATCTAATGTGACTCCTCACAAACGACAACAGAAGCCTGTGATTTGAGCTGTACCACGCGAAGATGCAGCGGCTGCCGGCTTACAAAGGCAGAGCACTGTTTATGCTTCAGTGGGGATAAAAGAGAGAGTGTGTGATGGACAGAGATGTGTGTGTGTGGGGGGGGGCTCTTTGTTGTGATTGTAGGTGAGTAAAGGGGAGATCTTCTCATTACACACTAGATAGATAGATAGATAGATAGATAGATAGATAGATAGATAGATAGATAGATAGATAGATAGATAGATACTATCTATCTATCTATCTATCTATCTATCTATCTATCTATCTATCTATCTATCTATCTATCTATCTATCTATCTATCTATCTATCTATCTATCTATCTATCTATCTATCTATCCTTCTGTGTCTCCTATCTATCTATCTATCTATCTATCTATCTATCTATCTATCTATCTATCTATCTATCTATCTATCTATCTATCTATCTATCTATCTATCTATCTATCTATCTATCTATCCTTCTGTGTCTCCTATCTATCTATCTATCTATCTATCTATCTATCTATCTATCTATCTATCTATCTATCTATCTATCTATCTATCTATCTATCTATCTATCTATCTATCTATCTATCTATCTATCTATCTATCTATCTATCTATCTATCTAAAAGGAGGGATTTCACCATCTCAGCTCTCTCAGGTGACAAACTGCTGAGTTCAGCTCTGTTACAGATAAAACTCACCCTCTATTTTTAACATCAGAGCGTTCGGATCATCGGGGGTCTCACATTTCATCTGCATGTCCTCCTGAAGAAACAAGGCGGATGTTATTGTACATTCTATAATGCGTGTTCACTTCTATAGCCGCACATCTCCGCCGAGATTCGCCAAATTCCCCCTCCTCCTGACACTCCGGGCACCTCCGACGCTCACTATGCTAATGCCGCCGATGGGCTCCCCCTCGCGCAGCCCCTGTTAAAACACCTCAAAGACAGCCATTTAGACTTAAAAGACAGACATAAACAAAAAAGGAAAGGAGAAATATAAAAGAAGGGCGCAGAAATGAAAGTAGATGAAAAAGGAGGACGGGGAAGGGAAAATAAAAAGAGCATGCGGAGCTGCGGGGGGAGGGTGGGGTTCGGCTGGCTGGGTGAGAGGAGAGGAAGTCAATTATGCATTCTGAACCCTGGTCGATGTAGCCTCCGGGGACCTGGCTGCACACCTCAGGATCAGTAAATAATTGACAGATAATATTAATTGGCTGTGGATTAGTGAGCAAGTAGAGTATCGTGGCATTAATATTTGATCAGAAGATGATAGCGACTCCTGGCAGGGGCTGGGAGGGGCAGCTGGGCCTGGTTTGCTGATTAGGGCCCTGTAAAGGGAAGTGAGGTGGAGACCGAGCCCATGCCATGTAGACTACACTGCAAAAACTTGTTTTCCAGTACAAATATCGAAAACATTACTAAATCAAGCTGCAGAGAAGCCAAATGGATATTAGTGAGTTTATGCTTAAAACATGAACAAATATCTACCAATGGCGTCTCACGATCATTCCAAAATGCTGTTGAATCTGTGATACAATTTTTTCGAGATTCTGGAACAGTCAAAGGTTTGAAAACAATGTTTTTGAAAGAAGTCTTTTATGCTCACCAAGCCTGCATTTATTTCATTAAAAATACAGAAAAATCTATACACTCTAAAAAACGCTGGGTTGAAAATGGATTAACCCATCGATTGGGTTAAAACGACCCATTCACTGGGTTAAAACAACCCAATTAATGGATTAGTCCATTTTCAACCCAACTTGGGTTGTTTTTAACCCAGCATTTTTTAGAGTGAACCCAATCACTGGGTTAAAACAACTCAATTGCTGGGTTTGTCCATTTTCAACCCAACTTGGGTTGTTTTTAACCCAGCATTTTTTAGAGTGAACCCAATAACTGGGTTAAAACAACCCAATTGCTGGGTTTGTCCATTTTCAACCCAACTTGGGTTGTTTTTAACCCAGCATTTTTTAGAGTGAACCCAATCACTGGGTTAAAACAACTCAATTGCTGGGTTAAAACGGCCCATTCACTGTAGCCTGACGTCGTCATACTCAATTCTAGTCAGAATTTGAGTCTGATACTGCTCCGTTGGGCTGTGATTATGGGGCGTGTTTAAACCGAACCAGGAAAGACCTCAATTGGATAGACCTACAACCAATCAGAGCAACGGAGCGACGCATAACGTTAGTTGTCAAATGTCAACAGAACTCAACTGCACTGTGTTGCCAAGTCCACCATTGACCCCAATTATGTGATATACAGACCCAGGAATGTGAATTTTAGCTGCCAGCCCTGCCAAAATAACACATATTTTACCCCCCAAATGCCATTTTTCCCGGAGAACCCCCCCACCCGGAAAGCTATTGGGCTTGTTTTTGGCTAGTTTTGAGTAGCAATCGGGATTGGGCGGGTTTTGCTGTAAAAACTTGGCAACCCTGTCTGCACACACGCCCGGAATAAGTAGCCTAACGTTAGAAGAAAAAGATGAGTGTAAACGATCTTTGCCGGTGTTGTAAAAAAGAATTTAAGGATACGCAGAGTACTTACCAACACGATCATCATTTCTGAGAGAAATAGTAAAGGTGAATGAATATACAAACAAGTTCTCAGTTTAGGATTAGAACAAATTCAACCCAAGCAAGCGCCTTTGATGACGTGGATGATTACGTCACTGTTTATCATCTGTTCATCATCGTCTAAAGCCCGCCCTGACAATTTCATTGGTCCGAACAGTTCCTGTTCAGGCATAATTACTTCTCTATGGATCAAGTCCAGACCGAACTGCCCGTGCAAAAATGTTTGTGGGCGGGGCTAAGTTCGTCTGGCATCCAGGCTGCATTCACTGGGTTAAAACAACCCATTCACTGGGTTAAAACAACCCAATTAATGGATTAGTCCATTTTCAACCCAACTTGGGTTGTTTTTAACCCAGCAATTTTAGAGTGAACCCAATCACTGGGTTAAAACAACCCAATTGCTGGGTTTGTCCATTTTCAACCCAACTTGGGTTGATTTTAACCCAGCATTTTTTAGAGTGAACCCAATCACTGGGTTAAAACAACTCAATTGCTGGGTTAAAACGACCCATTCACTGGGTTAAAACAACCCAATTAATGGATTAGTCCATTTTCAACCCAACTTGGGTTGTTTTTAACCCAGCATTTTTTAGAGTGAACCCAATCACAGGGTTAAAACAACTCAATTGCTGGGTTAAAACGACCCATTCACTGGGTTAAAACAACCCAATTAATGGATTTGTCCATTTTCAACCCAACTTGGGTTATTTTTAACCCAGCATTTTTTAGAGTGAACCTAATCACAGGGTTAAAACAAGTCAATTACTGGGTTAAAATGACCCATTCACTGGGTTAAAACAACCCAATTAATGGATTTGTCCATTTTCAACCCAACTTGGGTTATTTTTAACCCAGCATTTTTTAGAGTGAACCTAATCACTGGGTTAAAACAACCCAATTGCTGGGTTTGTCCATTTTCAACCCAACTTGGGTTGTTTTTAACCCAGCATTTTTTAGAGTGAACCCAATCACTGGGTTAAAACAACCCAATTGCTGGGTTTGTCCATTTTCAACCCACTTTAAAAAAATGCTGTCTTTAACCCAGTTTTGAGTCAAGTATAGACAAACCCAACCGTTGGTTTAAAAGATTTATAAAAAAATGTAACCCAACGGCTGAGTTTGTCCATATTTGACCCAAATTTGGGTTGAAACAACCCAGCATTTTTTAGAGTGTACGTTGGGTTCATTTTAAGCAATCAATACAGTCATTTTTAAACAAAAGTTGAGTTAAATAAAACACTGGGCAAAAATTTAACCCAATTGCTGGGTTTGGCCAATTTCAACCAAACTTGGCTTGTTTTAAAGGTCCCGTTCTTCGTGATCCCACTGTTCAAACTTTAGTTAGTGTGTAATGTTGCTGTTAGAGCATAAATAATACCTGTAAAATTATAAAGCTCAAAGTTCAATGCCAAGCGAGATATTTTATTTAACAGAAGTTCCCTTTCAAAGCCTACAGCGAACGGCTGGCTTGGACTACATCCTGGTACTTCCTACATAAATGATGTCGGAACAGTAGAACAGACTAACCTCCGCCCACAAGACTACGCGAAAAAAGGGGGCGTGGTCTTGTTGCTGTCCCACGAGGAGAAGAGGATGTGTCGCGTGGAGAAAAGGAAGTGCTGCGTTTCAGTGTGTTTGTCGCCATGTCGTCGAGACGCTGTTATTTTCATCCCAGAGTCAAATCACCTTTGTTTGGCTTTCCCAGGGACGCTGTAGAGATCATTAAGCGCATATATCTCCCGTTAAGAGGCGTGACCTTTCCACGTGCGCTAAGCTGCTGTCGAATCACAACACAGGAACCGGGCCACGTTTGCTAAGCTGCTGTCCAATCACAACACGGGAACCGCTGGCACAATCAGAACTCGTTACGTATTCCTGAAGGAGGGACTTCATAGAATAAAGGAAGTCATCAGCCGTTTTTAGGAGAGTGAAAACAGCGGTATACAGATGAGTAAATTGTGTTAAAAATACTGTTTTTTTTTTACAAGCGAAACATGAACACATGTTATATTGCACACTGTAAACACAATCAAAGCTTCAAAAAGACACGAAGAACGGGACCTTTAAAGAGTTAAAGCTGCTGCTCATGGGGCGGAGCTTCAAGAGCATAACCTCATGCAGATGGGCAATGAAACTGTTCAGCCTTTTATATTCAAACCGGAGTCAGACAATGATGGAGAGACTCAAGAAGAAGAGACAACATGTAGAATGAGACGGGACGTTTCTGAATGGTTAGTTGATGAATTTATGAGTTAACAATCTTCAAGTCATTGATTAGCATATTCTGTCACGATAATCTCACCCCCCTTTGTTGCGTGTTCCCGGGGGCGGGGTTTATGTAAATTTCAGGGTTAGTGATGTCACTAACCCGGGAGGAAGCTTGTGTAGTCCCTACCAGCCGTTTCTTAAAAAGCAATTTCTTTAAAGAAAATTTCTCCCTTTGCTTTGAACTTTGAGCGTCATAACTTTGCAGATGTTGTTAATGCTCAAAAAGCAACATTACACACTAACTAAAGACTAACCAAACTAAACATTAAGATTGTTTAGATATTTGTACTGGAAAACACGAGTAAGAAAATCTTTTTTCCCAGTGTATTACATAGCAGCCTCCCTTTAGAATCACAGGGATGGAGAAACAGAGACAGTGCTGAGCATCAGACCAGCTCACCTCCCACTGGCAGCAAATTGCCAGCTGGATGATTTGAGATGAGAAAAAGATATCAGACTGACTTTCAAACTACCTTTGCTTTTAGTTTCGGCATGACTGAAGGAGGTTCAGCGGCCCAAAACGTGTGTGAAAGAGGCTGGTTCTCCACAGTGTAAGTCTTCCAGCACATGGACACCCAGCCTGAAGGCTAATTAAAGCGCTGGAAGGAGTGCGTCTGTGACAACACAATGAGGAAATACTTTGGAGGGGGTGGGAGAGAAACACTCGAGCCCCAGTCACAACAATACCCAGCTCTTCTTGCATCTACCATATGCTGTCATTTGTTCAGTCAAATCCCTTGAAAGTGACGGCGATTCCAGGCGGTTGGTGCAGTTTCCTCTGAGGCTTCGCCCCACAAGTCTGATCTAACGGTCCCCTGGGCCTCTCGGGCAAAGGTTTAAAGATGTCAGCTCTATGACAATCACATCACAGACCCAGCGAATATGCATAATCATAAGAGGGGAGGTGTGCATGTCGGCCATGCAGACAAATAAATATTTCCTCAATCATGCAATCATATCGCACTTTTGTTTAAGTACAGTACCGTTCAAAAGTTTGGAATAATTAGGAATGTTTTTGTCTCTTCTGCTCACCAAGGCTTCGTTTATTTGATAAAAAATACTGTAACATTTCTATATGAATATATTTTAAAATGTACTTTATATCCTGTGATCAAAGCTGAATTTTCAGCATCATTACTTCAGTCTTCAGTGTCACATGATCCTTCAGAAATCATTCTAATATGATGATTTGCTGCTCAAGAAACATTTATGATTATTATCAATGTTGAACATAGTTGTTTTCAGCTTTGCAGCCTCGGTGAGCATAAGATAAAAAAATTAAAAATCTTTTGACTGGTAGTGCAAGTCTTAATTGATTATGAATCCATCGATCTGTGGGAGTAAAAGAAAAAAAGTTTAGTTATCAAGTTCACAAGGGTGAAAAGTACAACATTTTCACTAAACGCAGTTATGTTTTTTAAATCTTGTCACTGGGAGACAAAAGTGGTGCATTTAACTCAAAATAATACATTTATATTTATGCATTTAATGGAAGCTTTTATCCAACACTGCAAAAAGTGCTTTTCTTACTCAGTATTTTTGTCTTGTTTCCAGTCCAAATATCAAAAAATTCTTAAATCAAGATGCATTTACTAGTAAAATGCCATAAAATATTATGTCTTATTTTTCTTGTTCATTTTTCCCCTTAATATCTTATGTCATTTTACTCATCTAGTAAATGCAGCTTTAGATATTTGGACTGGAAACTAGACAACAATATTGAGTAAGAAATAGTTTTTTTGAGGGGTTGGATAAAAGCTTCTAATTATTCTAAAAGTTATTATTTTCCAGTGAAAGCGACTTATATTGCATTCAAAGTATACACTTATCTATTATCTGTAGAAAACAAAGAATCCAAGGCACTTGTTCCGGTTCAAACAATGTACAATTCAAACATGGCTCACTCTAGAAACAAAGTCCCCCTGTGGTTTTTAAAGTTGTTTATATGTCTAGTTGTCACATGCGCGTCACGTCACCGTTGGCCGGAGTCGCTGCGGTGAGATGTTTTAGATGTGTTTTTTGTTTTTTTTCATGGCATTCACGCTGAAAACCAACGCTGCCTTTTTGCCACTCAGTGAGCGTTCACTAAGTGGCAAAAAGACTGAACGGCAGCATTGGTTTTCAGCGTGGATGAACATCTAAAATGGGCTTTGAGATTGACTGTACAGACATATTTGACAAGAAATCTGAGGTATATTTTTACAGACTGCCGAAAGCTACAGAAAAGAGACACGAATGGATCGCTGCGATTCACAGAAACAACTGGACTCCAGACAGCCAAACGTGGATTTGCAGTTATCATTTTTTTATCATTATGTTGAATTTTGGGGTAAAATCATACCCTATAAATTGTATTGTTATATATTGTATTGGCAACTCATCAATAAAATATTTACCATAGTATATTCTGCATAATTGGATGTTTTTATATAAACACTGACAAAAAAACTATACAAGTTTTAGGGCTGGACGATATGATGATATATATAACATTGATATACAGTGAATCCGGAAAGTATTCACAGCGCTTTTTCCACATTTTGTTATGTTACAGCCTTATTCCAAAATGGATTCAATTCATTATTTTCCCCTCAATTCTACAAACAATACTCCGTAATGACAACGTGAAAGACGTTTGTTTGAAATCTTTGCAAATTTAGTAAAAAAGAAAGAAAAAAAAAAAAAAACATCACATGTACATAAGTATTCACAGTGCTCCTGTTTCCACTGATCATCCTTGAGATGTTTCTACAACTTGATTGGAGTCCACCTGTGGTAAATTCAGTTGATTGGACATGATTTGGAAAGGCACACACCTGTCTATATAAGGTCCCACAGTTAACAGTGTATGTCAGAGCACAAACCAAGCCATGAAGTCCAAGGAATTGTCTGTAGACCTAGTCTGGAGACAGGATTGTATCAAGGCACAGATCTGGGGAAGGGTACAGAAAAAAAATTCTGCAGCATTGAAGGTCTCAATGAGCACAGTCAAAAATGGAAGACGTTTGGAACCACCAGAACTCTTCCTGGAGCTGGCTGCCCGGACAAACTGAGCGATCGGGGGAGAAGGGCCTTAGTCAGGGAGGTGACCAAGAACCCGATGGTCACTCTGACAGAGCTCCAGCATTTCTCTGTGGAGAGAGGAGAACCTTCCAGAAGAACAACCATCTCTGCAGCTCTCCACCAATCAGGCCTGTGTGGTAGAGTGGCCAGACAGCACATGACAGCACGCCTAGAGTTTGCCAAAAGGCACCTGAAGAACTCTCAGACCATGAGAAACAATTATCTGGTCTGATGAAACAAAGATTGAACTCTTTGGCCTGAATGGCAAGCATCACATCTGGAGCAAACCAGGCACTGCTCATCACTCAATACCATCCCTACAGTGAATCATGGTGGTGGCAGCATCATGCTGTGGGGATGTTTTTCATCTGTAGGAACTGGGAGACAAGTCACAATCGAGGGAAAGATGAATGCAGAAATGTACAGAGACATCCTTGATGAAAACCTGCTCTAGAGTGCTCTGGACCTCAGATTGGGGCAAAGGTTCGTCTTCCAACAGGACAACAACCCTAAGCACAGCCAAGATAACAAAGGAGTCGCTACAGGACAACTCTGTGAATGTCCTTGAGTGGCCCAGCCAGAGCCCAGACTTGAACATCTCTGGAGAGATCTGAAAATGGCTGTGCACCGACACTTCCCATCCAACCTGATGGAGCTTGAGAAGAATTGGAGACACTGCCCAAAAGCTTGTAGCCATACTCAAAAAGACTTGAGGCTGTAATTGGTGCCAAAAGTGCTTCAACAAAGTATTGAGGAAGGCTGTGAATACTTATGTACATGTGATTTTTTGTTGTTGTTGTTATTTTGAATACATTTGCAAAGATTTCAAACAAACTTCTTTTGTGTTGCCATTATGGGGTATTGTTTGTAGAATTGAGGAAAATCCATTTGGTATAAGGTTGTAACATAACAAAATGTGGAAAAAGTGAAGCATACTTTCCGGATGCACTGTAAGTGATTACACAGATTTAGACCTACCTGTATTGTATGTATATAAAGCGTTGACAGGCAAATTTGTTTTATGTATTTCCCCGGTGTCGAAATCAGGCTCATATAAATGTCAGGAAACACGATTCCTGACTGCATGTCAATACCCATGGATCACTGGATCTTTGGTAAGTTGTAAGGAACACTTATAACGAGTTCAACATTTAATTTAAACTTAAAATCATTGGTCGTCTTCCCTATTAACTCCAGTCATGCAGCTGATCTTCTGCCATTATGTGCCTCAGGGGGCGTGTTCCGGTGGGAAAGTGACATCAATGCATACCCTCTATACACTTGATTAGTTCATGCATTCTCTGCTAATCAAACCCATGGCCTTAGCATTCCTATAGCGCCATGCTTTACTGTTTGAGCGACAGGAATGCTGGACTAAATAATATGGACTAAAGCGAGTGAGTATCCGTCCTCTCTGAATAACTAATCCGAGTGTAACAGTCTCAGGCTTCAGCAGATCTGAACTCTGCGTGACACACTTTGCCTCAGCTGCATTTCAATTCAAGACGTTTAATGGTCTCCTGGATGTCATACGAACTGAGAGACTTCGACATTTATTTGGGACTAACACACAAAGGAAAACACTTGGACTTGTGGGACATGAGTCTTTTTTTAGGAAAGTCAAAAACATGCTCTGAAACCATAATGAGGGTATCCAGAGCGTTACATACAGTACATCTAAACCTAAAAAAAAAAAATCATTTAGTAGGCACTTTTATGCAAAGCAAAGGAACAAAAGCTAATCATCAATATTCGTAAGGTTTATTTGACAATGAGCAAGCTAGAGAAGAGATGAAAGTGCCTTTTTTTTTGTATTTTCTATGGAAACCAAGACAAAAAAACACTAAGCTATTGACACACAGCTGGCGAAGTTTCCGCAGAAAGACGTGCCAAGGCTGAACGGTCTTCTGTGGTGACGCCAAAACCAGAGATGAGCTAAACAGACCGTCTCAAGAGCGAGGCTTTTTTCCCTTCGATACTGAGTGGACACACTACATGACACATATCGTCATTGTTTATGGCCCTGTCGCATTAATATTCATGCACGTCAACGTGCATCAAAGCCCTCGTCTACTCTACACAGATGTCTCTCATTTTGACGACACCTCGAGACACTGTCAATAATCAACAGCTGACGAGCGCGACAGACCCTCCGTGCCAAGCGCTGATCTCCGAACAGCAGATCCAAATCCCAAACAAAGCCCCTGGTTTGTGTGTCAGATCTGGAGACAGATCTGCGAGACTTCAATTCCCCCGTCTCGCGTTCACGTTCCCACAAGCCTCCGCCTCCGTCAAGTGCAGTTGTCAACACAAGAACACATGTTGTATGTTATACCACTGTTTAACAGCGAGAGTCTGGTTTGGGAAAGAGCCGAGGCCACCGGTGACTGCTGAGGCCATCCAGGACAAAGGGATGGAGATGGGAATCTAAAGCAGACTGTGTAAGCGCTTTTGGGAAAGTCAAGCCCTGTAATCTCATTGCCTGATTTCATAGAGTTTAACCAGTCATTCCACTGAAAAAAGACTGCTGTGTTAATCCCGGATTGGGGCGCCAGGTCTTCAGTTCTGTGATGGGAAACAAGAAAAAAGGCACACATTTATAGAAACATGTTTGAGTTAACGGAAAAGACGGAAGAGGAGCATGAACAACTAGAAATGATTGAATGGGTGCATCAATAAGTTTTGAGAGATATTAAAGGTCCCGTTCTTCGTGATCCCATTGTTCAAACTTTAGTTAGTGTGTAATGTTGCTGTTAGAGCATAAATAATACCTGTAAAATTATAAAGCTCAAAGTTCAATGCCAAGCGAGATATTTTATTTAACAGAAGTTCCCTTTCAAAGCCTACAGCGAACGGCCGGCTTGGACTACATCCTGGTACTTCCTTCATAAATGACGTCAGTAGAACAGACTAACCTCCGCCCACAAGAATACGTGCAAAAAGGGGGCGTGGTCTTGTTGCTGTCCCACGTGGAGAAGAGGAAGTGTCGCGTGGAGAAAAGGAAGTGTTGCGTTTGAGTGCGTTTGTCGCCATGTCGTCGAGGCGCTGTTATTTTCATCCCGGAGTCAAATCACCTTTATTTGGCTTTCCCAGGGACGCTGTAGAGATCATTGAGCGCATACATCACCCCGTTAAGAGGAGTGACCTTTCCATGTGCGCTAAGCTGCTGTCGAATCACAACACAGGAACCGTGACACGTTCGCTAAGCTGCAGTCAAATCCCAACACGGGAACCGCTGGCACAATCAGAACTCGTTACGTATTTCTGAAGGAGGGACTTCATAGAACAAGGAACTCATCAGCCCGTTTTTAGGAGAGTGAAAACAGCGGTATACAGATAAAGTATACAGTATTCCGGTATACAGATACAAAAAAAAATATAAAAATACAGTTTTTTTTTACACACGAAACATGAACACATGTTATATTGCACACTGTAAACACAATCAAAGCTTCAAAAAACACGAAGAACGGGACCTTTAAATGATCCCATGATTTACTCCCCCTCAAGTCATCCTAGGTGTATATGACATTCTTCTTTCAGATGAACACAATCAGAGTTATATTGAAAAAGTCCTGGCTCTTCAAAGCTTTATAATGGCAGTGAATGGGGCTAAATGCACACATTAAGAAAAAATTAGCTTTTCACTACTCCCAAAGTGAATGATTGCAGAATAAATATATGTTTTTGTATTGAAAATTGATGGAGCAATGGATTTTGTGTGAAAATAAATATTAAAAGTGGTTTATTTTGTTTAAATGTATGAGGTGGCGAGAGACCGCACAAAGTATTGATACAAATACTTAATATAAAATAATGTTTTTAATAAAGTTAATACTTGTTCAAAACAATCACTGTAGCAAAGTTTGTACTATTTATTTTGATAAATAAAAGAATACATTTTCGTTCAATAAATATATGTTCATGTAAACAATGTAACAAAATTATTTTAAAAAGTAAAGATTCTGAAAGCATCGAAGGAGATCCCATAATAATTTAATCTAGATTTACAGTAGTAACAATAAACTATATATTTTATTATATGATATGATCAATACACTCTAAAAAAAAAAGGTTCTATATGGCACCAAAAATGGTTCTTGGCTCGTAATCATAGGGGAACCATTTTTAGTGCTATATAGCACCACTTTTGGTGCTTCAGTGGTTCTTCAGCGGTTCTTCAGAGGTTCTTCACCGGTTCTTTGACTAAGGTGCTATATAGCACCGCTAACTAAGGTGCTATATAGCACCGCTACCATATACAGAACATGTTAAGATATGGTGCTATATAGCACCAAAAGTGGTTCCCCTATGATTACGATGAAGAACCATTTTTGGTGCCATATAGAACCTTTTTTTTTTTAGAGTTTTCATTATAAATATGGTGATTATCTCTAAGGTTAGAATCGGACAGCAATAAATAGATGTAAAAGAGGAAAAATGCTTTGGACAACTTTTGAGCAATAATTCAATGAAATCACACAGAGGTTTTATATTGTGCAAGATATGCACATTTGAAAAAAGAAATCTTATTCTTTTGTATTTTTGTTTTGTTTTCCATTTCCAGACAAGCAACACTCTATAAAATATTAAGACTTGTTTTCACAGACTGTATCTTGTATATATATATGTATATAACAAATTCCACTTGTTGTTGAACTTGTTTATACTTAAAACAAGTGAAAAAGCCTCCACAGCAGCAAGACAAAATACATTTACATGTATGCATTTAGCAGACTTACAAAAGAGGAACAAAAGCAATTCATCAAAAACACACTTATATTCAAGATACAAACTATGAAAGCAAGTCTTAATATTTTATTCAGTGTTGCTTCAAAAAAAAAAACTGTATTGTTGCAATAATTTTTACATATTTAAGCAAACAAAACTAATTTTATTAAAAAATACTACACAGTCATTTTTTGCAAAGCATCATGAGAAGCATGCACATGCTAAGTTACTTGATAAATGAGCGTTTAAAACATCATGTTTGAAGTGGGATAAAAGCTCAATTTGGGACGTCTGCCTTTAGATGCACATGAACTTTAATGACATCCCTTTAATAATCCGTAGGGTTTAATATGGAGTTGGCTCAACCTTAGCAGCTATAACAGCTTCAGCTCTTCTGGGAAGGCTTTCCACAAGGTTTAGGATTGTGTTTATGGGAGTGTTTGACCATTCTTCTAGAAGCGCATTTGTGAGGCACTGATGTTGGACGAGAAGGCCTGGGTCGCAGTCTCCGCTCTAATTCATCCCAAAAGGTGTTCTATCGGGTTGAGGTCAGGTGCAAGTTCCTCCACACCAAACTCGCTCATCCATGTCTTTATGGACCGACGCTTTGTGCACTGGTGCGCAGTCGTGTTGGAACAGGAAGGGGCCGTCCCCAAACTGTTCCCACAAAGTTGGGAGCATGAAATTGTCCAAAATGTCTTTGTAGGCTGAAGCTTTAAGAGTTCCTTTCACTGGAACTAAAGGGACCAAGCCCAACCCCTGAAAAACAACCCCACACCATAATCCCCCCTCAACCAAACTTTCAAATTGGCACAATGCTGTCAGGCAAGTACCGTTCTCCTGGCAACCGCCAAACCCAGACTCGTCCATGGGATTGGCAGACAGAGAAGCGTGATTGGTCACTCCAGAGAACATGTCTCCACTGCTCTAGAGTCCAGTGGCGGCGTGCTTTACCCCACTGCATCCCACGCTCTGCATTCCACTTGGTGATGTAAGGCTTGGATGAGCTGCTCGGCCATGGAGACCCATTCCATGAAGCTCTACACACTGTTCTTGAGCTCATCTGAAGGCCACAGAAGTTTGGAGGTCTGTAGCTATTGACTCTGCAGAAAGTTGGCGACCTCTGCACAATGTGACCCTCAGCATGCGGTGACCCCGCTCTGTGATTTTACGTGGTCTATCACTTTGTGGCTGAGTTGCTGTTGTTCCCAATTGCTTCCACTTTGTTATAACACCACTAACAGTTGAGCGTGGAATATTTAATAGTGAGGAAATTTCCAGAATGGACTTATTGCACAGGTGGCAACCGATCACCGTACCACGCTTGAGTTCACTGAGCTCCTGAGAACGACCCATTCTTTCACAAATATTTGTAGAAGCGTCTGCATGCCTAGTGCTTGATTTATACACCTGTGGCCATGAAGTGATTGGGACACCTGAATTCAATGATTTGGGGGGTATGAATATGGCGATTTATACACAGGCGAAATGAAATAAAATGATATTAACCAGTATAGCATACATTTTCAGTTTATCCTCCCACGACTTTCCAAGACCAAAAAAACCCATCAGTCTGTGCACAAAAAAAACCCTAAATATAAATGAAAGACATAAAACATATTAAACTCTCTTAATGAGAGTAGGTAAATGAGAGAAACAGCTCTTTTAGAATAACACACTTTGAACACTTCATACGGCAGCGTCCATTAGTGTTCAGGAGTGGAGGACTGACAGCTCATTTCACTGGAAGCTATGCTTTAACAATGTCAGTGATTAATACAGAAAGCCCATTCTCTGAAATAGCTCTTTAAATCTCGATTTCCTCTATAATATAACTTACTGCCAAGGATCATTATGAGTCATTTCGGAGCCACTAGAACCCGTTTGAAGTAAACATCATTAGGGAAACGTCTTCACCAGTCTGATTACAGTACATCCTTCGATTAAAAGAAGGAGCTAGAACCTGCCTTAAGTGGAGATTTAGTTATGGGTGTTGTCTTAGTAATTACAAAACGTACATTAACATACAGACGCAATGAAATAACTAGGATATAGTATGAAAAATAGAGACAAATTAGAGGGTTGCTAAAAGAAAAAGCTCTTTGAGTAATAACATTTTTTTCCCTCGAGGATCTTTCTGCTTTTAGTTAATAGAAAGCTATGATACTATAACACACATACACAGGTCAACAAGGGCAAACATCGTATACTGTTAGAAAAAAAGGTTCGTTAACACTTTGTTTTACAATATAATTGCTACATATGTTACGTGTACTTGCATAATAATATCAGTAAATTATGCATAATTACATGCAACTAACCCTCAACAAAACCCTAACCCTATAGTAAGTACATGTTGTTAATTAATAGTACTCAGTACTTAAATATTTAAATATACACTGTAACAATGACACCTTAAAAGAAAGTGCCTTAAAAGGTTCTGACAGGCAGTCAGAACAAATTTGCATCTTTATTGGCATCGATGGTTCCATAAGGAACCGTTCCATTGTCCGAAAAAAGTTATTTATAGCTGAAATAAGTTCGTTAGATTATTAAAATGTTGATTTGGTGCAGGTATGACGTCAGAACCTGCGAGTCTAATTCGTTGCTGGTTCCTTCGAGATTTTCCTGGGTTTCCTATGTTCACTTCAAGGTCTCGGTACACTGGCTTGGTCCACTTTTGCTGCACACCTGGGTGTGATTGCAGCATTCACACCTGCCCAAACGAACCGTACCAAGGGGGACAACAAACTCTAGTGAGGTTCAACCAAATAAAATGAGGCAGGTGTGAAAGCACTCTAAAAAATAAAGGTTCTAAAAGGAGTTTCTGCAACAATGCCATAGAGGAACCATTTTTGGGTCCCCAAAGAACCTTTCAGTGAACAGTTTTTAAAAGAACCATTTTTTTCTTAGTATGAAGATCATTTTAATAATCTAAAGAACATTTTTCCATTATAAAAAACCTTTTGTGGAATGGAAAGATCAATCTAAATGGAACCATCAATCAAAATGAGTGAAGAACCTTCTAGGGGTTCCCAGCATGGAATTTAGTTTTAATTCATTTAAAAAAAAAACAAAATTATTACATGTTATTAATTAAACAACTCTTAAACATACTTTATCACTATAATAATTGTTTATAACCTGTTAAACATGAAAGTATGACACAATTATTTTAAGGGATAGTTCCGCCTTCCGTATTCAACTTACGAACTATGTTAAATATGGATATTTTTCTAACAAAAACCCATGGCTTCGCTTCAGGAGCACTTTTATAATGGATGGATGCACTTTTTTTGGGCTGCCATTATAAAGCTTGGATTAGCCAGGACATTTTTAATATAACTCTGATTGTATTTGTCTGAAAGAAGAATGTCATATACACCTAGGAAGACTTGAGGGTGAGTAAATCATGGGGTGATTTTCATTTTTGGGTGAACTTTATGACGTTTCTCCTTATATAGAATCTACTCACAACAAGCAAAGCAAAGTTTAAAAATGACAGCACAACTTTATCACCTTTATCAGTTCATCATCGTATTTTTTTGTTGTTGCACTAGACACCAAGAGGGAAGAAAGTCCCTGTATCCTCTACAAGCTCATGGATACTGGAAGGGATGTGTTCTTGATCCAACTTTATCCTTTGAGCTGGAGGGGGTGAGGCCGACCAAAGTCCAAACTACACAAATTGAGACAACCAGATGACATCTCTGATCCATCCATGGGATTCCGCGACCGAAGGGGTTGTGTGAACCTGCAAGCACACAGAACTTTTTTTAGTGCCCAGAGTTTCTTACAGCTACACAACACATTTTCACAGGTTTAACTGAGAGTGAGGTCAAACTACAGACTAGTGATGTTAGATTAGAGAATGAATCATTCTTTTGAGTTTATTCTTTTGAACGAATCAGTAAAAAAATTTTGCAAAGCATTCAAAAGACACTCAAGTGTTAGTCGGTAAGATAAACATGTCGTATGCATGCACATTTACAACTACTAACACAATTAAAAACATTTATGCAATAGAATCAAAAATATATAATGAAATATTGGTCCCACTTAATTTTAGGTGGCCTTAACTACTATGTACTTAAATATGTACAATGTACTTATTGTGTTCATATTGTATTGCAAAACACTAATATTGCTAATATTGAGGTGGGATACAGGTAAGGTAAGGGACAGGTGTGTGGTATGGGTAAGTTTAAGGGTAGGGTTAGGGACAGGTGTGGTGGTATGGGTACGTTTAAGGGTAAAGTTAGGGATAGGTGTGGTGGTATGGGTAAGTTTAAGGGTAAAGTTAGGGATAAGTGTGGTGGTATGGGTAAGTTTAAGGGTAGGGTTAGGGACAGGTGTGGTGGTATGGGTAAGTTTAAGGGTAGGGTTAGGGACAGGTGTGGTGGTATGGGTACGTTTAAGGGTATAGTTAGGGATAGGTGTGGTGGTATGGGTAAGTTTAAGGGTAAAGTTAGGGACAGGTGTGGTGGTATGGGTAAGTTTAAGGGTAAAGTTAGGGATAGGTGTGGTGGTATGGGTAAGTTTAAGGGTATAGTTAGGGATAGGTGTGGTGGTATGGGTACGTTTAAGGGTAGGGTTAGGGACAGGTGTGGTGGTATGGGTAAGTTTAAGGGTAAAGTTAGGGACAGGTGTGGTGGTATGGGTAAGTTTAAGGGTAGGGTTAGGGACAGGTGTGGTGGTATGGGTAAGTTTAAGGGTAGGGTTAGGGACAGGTGTGGTGGTATGGGTAAGTTTAAGGGTAGGGTTAGGGACAGGTGTGGTGGTATGGGTAAGTTTAAGGGTAAAGTTAGGGATAGGTGTGGTGGTATGGGTAAGTTTAAGGGTAGGATTAGTGACAGGGGTGGTGGTATGGGTAAGTTTAAGGGTAGGCTTAGGGACAGGTGTGGTGGTATGGGTACGTTTAAGGGTAGGGTTAGGGACAGGTGTGGTGGTATGGGTAAGTTTAAGGGTATGGTTAGGGACAGGTGTGGTGGTATGGGTACGTTTAAGGGTAAAGTTAGGGATAGGTGTGGTGGTATGGGTAAGTTTAAGGGTAGGGTTAGGGACAGGTGTGGTGGTATGGGTAAGTCTAAGGGTAGGGTTAGGGATAGGTGTGGTGGTATGGGTAAGTTTAAGCGTAGGGTTAGGGACAGGTGTGGTGGTATGGGTAAGTTTAAGGGTAGGGTTAGGGACAGATGTGGTGGTATGGGTAAGTCTAAGAGTAGGGTTAGGGACAGGTGTGGTGGTATGGGTAAGTTTAAGGGTAGGGTTAGGGACAGGTGTGGTGGTATGGGTACGTTTAAGGGTAGGGTTAGGGACAGGTGTGGTGGTATGGGTAGGTTTAAGGGTAAAGTTAGTGACAGGTGTGGTGGTATGGGTAAGTTTAAGGGTAGGGTTAGGGACAGATGTGGTGGTATGGGTAAGTCTAAGGGTAGGGTTAGGGATAGGTGTGGTGGTATGGGTAAGTTTAAGCGTAGGTTTAGGGACAGGTGTGGTGGTATGGGTAAGTTTAAGGGTAGGGTTAGGGACAGATGTGGTGGTATGGGTAAGTCTAAGGGTAGGGTTAGGGACAGGTGTGGTGGTATGGGTAAGTTTAAGGGTAGGGTTAGGGACAGGTGTGGTGGTATGGGTACGTTTAAGGGTAGGGTTAGGGACAGGTGTGGTGGTATGGGTAGGTTTAAGGGTAAAGTTAGTGACAGGTGTGGTGGTATGGGTAAGTTTAAGGGTAGGGTTAGGGACAGATGTGGTGGTATGGGTAAGTCTAAGGGTAGGGTTAGGGATAGGTGTGGTGGTATGGGTAAGTTTAAGCGTAGGGTTAGGGACAGGTGTGGTGGTATGGGTAAGTTTAAGGGTAGGGTTAGGGACAGATGTGGTGGTATGGGTAAGTCTAAGGGTAGGGTTAGGGACAGGTGTGATGGTATGGGTAAGTTTAAGGGTAGGGTTAGGGACAGGTGTGGTGGTATGGGTACGTTTAAGGGTAGGGTTAGGGACAGGTGTGGTGGTATGGGTAGGTTTAAGGGTAAAGTTAGTGACAGGTGTGGTGGTATGGGTAAGTTTAAGGGTAGGGTTAGGGACAGATGTGGTGGTATGGGTAAGTCTAAGGGTAGGGTTAGGGATAGGTGTGGTGGTATGGGTAAGTTTAAGCGTAGGGTTAGGGACAGGTGTGGTGGTATGGGTAAGTTTAAGGGTAGGGTTAGGGACAGATGTGGTGGTATGGGTAAGTCTAAGGGTAGGGTTAGGGACAGGTGTGGTGGTATGGGTAAGTTTAAGGGTAGGGTTAGGGACAGGTGTGGTGGTATGGGTACGTTTAAGGGTAAAGTTAGGGACAGGTGTGGTGGTATGGGTAAGTTTAAGGGTAGGGTTAGGGACAGGTGTGGTGGTATGGGTAAGTTTAAGGGTAGGGTTAGGGACAGGTGTGGTGTGGTGGTATGTGTAAGTTTAAGGGTAGGGTTAGGTGTAAGTGTCAACAGTGTAATTATAAATGTAACTACAGATGCAATTACATGCAGGTAATTTTTAAAATGTAAAAAACATGAACACAATAAGTGTTGTATCAAATGATTCATTCAAATGTTAGTATATAGTAGTTAAAGACACCTAATATAAAGTGGGTCCAAAATATTTAACAAAATATAAAAACAAAACTCATTTTAAATGCTGCAGTGAAAAAAAAAAAATCATCTTGCTTAGTATTGTTGTCCTGTTTTCCAGTCCAAATATATAAAGATTATTAAATCAGGATACATTTATTGAGAAGCAAAATGATAAAATGGTAAAATAATTTTTTTTCTTGTTTTAAGCATAAAGTTTTTCATAAAACAAAAATAGGAAATCATTTTTTGTAGTAAGGGAACTTTTGAGACTTGCTATGAATAGTGCACTTTTTATTGATTTTTTAACCATTTTTTTCAAATGAATTGTCCAAATCTTAAAATGAATCAGGCCTCCTATAACTCCACTATCAATGTCATTTCAGTCGGTGTCCTGTCTTCCCAAAATGCACTCATTTATAGTGTGAATTAAGGAGCATATTTATCATTGCAAAAATTAACAAAATGATTTTAATTCATGCCAAACATCACTTCACGTGTTATAATATTGTAGACTGAAAACGTTTGCTAACCCAGACCTAACCCTATCACATGACACACGGTGTTAAAATGGTTAAAATCCAGCACTGTACAGATCCTTCTTAAGTCTGTGGGAAATCTACATGAGCGTCTGGAGGTTGCTGTGCACACGTGGGCTTTGAGCGTGTTTTTCTGTACGTACTGCATCCTGTGCCCCTGTGTGTTGCGCTACACGGTCCCAGTGCGCTGGTTTCCAAGCAACCCATGTACACAGGGAGCGTCGTCCGTTGGCGTCTCTGAACTGAGTGGAAACTGTAGGATGAAGTGAAGAAGGCAGGGTGACAGCAGCTTGAGTTTCGAAGTAGAACACAAAGTATTTAAGCTGACTGCGAAAACGGAAAATTGCAGCTGGCCGACGCACTGCATCGCATTTCAGTGCTTCACTGCAAAAAATGATTTTTAATCAGTATTTTTGTCTTGTTTTCCACTACAAATATCTAAACATTCTTAAATCAAGATGCATTTACTTGAGAAGCTAAAAGATTTCAAGCCTTGTTTAATTAAAAAGATTAAAAAGACAAAATTACGTTTATTATCTGTCATTGAGGTCAGAAATCTTGTTTTCCTTTGAATTAAGTTTATTTTTCTTACCCCACTTACAGATATTTTGACTTGTTTTAAGCACAAAACTCACTTAATTTTGATGATTTTTTGCTTTTCAAGTACAGGGTTTCTGCAGGCTTTATGAAGGTTCATTTGAGACCTTTTTAAGAACAAGTAAAGACGATTTCTAAAGGAATAAACTGAAGGGAACACATGTTCTCTAAATGTAAATGTCTGAGTTTTATTAGCAACACTGAAAACACAACTTCCAGTTCCAACAGATATCCGTCACTTTTTAATTGGAAAATAGATTTTCATTACAATAGATATTCATTTAATGCTATGATTTCACGCATTTAAGACTTTCTGCTCTGATTAAATAACCTTTTAAGGCCTTACTTTTTGTAAGGGTGAATTAAGACCTTTTTAAGACCTGCAGAAACTCTAAAGTAAATGTATCTTGATTTAAAGATGTTTATATATTTTTTTTATTGAAAAAAAAAAGGGGGGGGGGGGTGATTCCCATACTAAACATGGCCAAAGTTAAAAAAAATATGGCAAAAATACTCTAGAGTATAGGCCTATGTGACGTCAACAAGGGCGAAATTCCCTTGTACGGGCACTTCTCCTGGAAGAGAGCGCGGGCGCACACACAACCGGGGGTGCGTTTCCCGTCCAACGACGTAACTCACTGCTTAACTTACATAGTACGATGCATCGTTGAAGAAATCAACTAGCTAGTCAGGACTGTTTCCCGAAACCGTAATGTCGCAAATTTGTCGTTCAACCACGTTGCTTAATGATGTCACGCAGGGCGTGAAGTAATAACGTATTTGAATAAATCCGTTTATGGTTGAATTAATGCTAGAATATAGGATATAGAATATAGGTTGCACTGAATGTCAGCTTGCTTATTTTGCGCAAGATTCGGATTTATTAAGTCACATGTCATGCAAACAAGAAACTATGCTTCTAACCACAGGTCGAGAGCTGTCGTTCCAACCAAGCAACTTTGCGATGCTGTTTGCGAACGTTCGTTGGAACGATGGTTTCGGGAAACACTGACTCGTTGAACTGTGCTGATAGCGACAGAACTTGCGACCATAGTTGGCTAACGATGCTTTCGGGAAACGCACCCAAGAGTGATAGAGCAAAAGTACGGCCATTAATGGGCGCTGCACAGGTCACAGGACTTCACAAAATCAACAATGTCACCAAAGATGTGTTTTTGGTTGTCAGGGCAAGACAACCCTGTTCAGTTTCCCAAAGAACCCAGCGTTAAGGGGACAGTGGATGGAGTTTGTTTTTCTGGAGCAGCAATGGAGTTGTGCAAGTGTTTTTGTTTGTTCTCTGAATATCGGTGATTATTGTTTTATAAACAAGGCCCAGTTCGTCTAATGCTGAAAGATGGAGCGGTCCCAACGATAAAGGTACATGGTCATGAGTAGGAACCGTAGACGGTGAGTAAAACTGCTTCAAATGTCTGTGTGCACATCAAGTAAACAACATGAACGTATAGTTAATGTATCAATGGAGCATGTGATGTAAGGTACGTGTTTAAATACATTTGTTTAGCTGACCACTGTGGGTGTCTGTTTGTTTATTGTAAAAGCACTCCAAACAACAATACACAAAGAGTGGGAAAATATGTTGAACTAAATTTATTATTTCATATTAAACCTAGAGGCACAAAAAGTTCACACAAAGTGCGCTTCTTCATTCAAATGCACTACTATTTCATTGTTTTTCTATATAAACACGCACTAGTCTGACGTGCAAAACTGTTCCTTGCTCCTGCTAAGTCACATACAATAGTCCATAAACCAAATCATGTCCCCAATAAACCATGAGTAAACACACACCAATGTTGTAAAACTCGTGCATAACAGGGTTTTCTAAAAACTTTTTCTTTTAGAACAAAAATTTTTTTTCTTTCGTTTTCTAAGGATGTCACAGCTTTCAGACGCTCTCAACGCAATAGCTGAGTGACTCTTTAGCTCCGCCCACACGATACGCCTCCAGCCACTCGGTTTTATTCGGAAAGACTCGGTACAGCGTATCTGTCTTTTATAAATATGATAAAACTAAAGACTTTTCGGAGATATGAAGGATGCAACACTAACTGTGTGTGACACCCCCCTTTAAGACTTTCTGCTCTGATTTAAGAACTTTTTAAGGCCTTACTTTGTGTAAGGATGAATTAAGACTTTTTTAAGACCTGCCTGAAGTAAATGTACCTTGATTTAAGAAGGTTTAGATATTTCCAATGGAAAACCAGACAAAGTAAACACAAAGTTTGCAGCACAGAGCTGCACCGTAGAAGTCACTCACAAAACCCTGCACTTGGTGTGTTTTCATTAAACTGATTTTCCTAAGCCATCTCTTTAGACACAAGCAGACTGGAGCTGACAAGCCAGCGCCGTGTCAATCACACCAGAGGATGTTCTCTCGGCTTGTTTTCTTCCTGCTCTGATCCTTTGGGAGTTTGCACTAACCAGCATGGCCCTGGGCTTCCTTTCAGGGGCTGAGGGCCTGGAGTGCTGCTGCTGTTTTGCAACAGAGACCATACAAAACCATACAGAGCTGGACCGAATTACCAAGTCAACACTGAAGAGTGCTTCTGTTTGGAGTACAGCTCCAAATCTGGGATTCTGCGGCTCAATCCAATTAACTGCAGCACGACAAGCACTAATTTAAAAACAAATGAAAAACAAAAGCAAACAAATACAAAACAGAGGGGAAAAGTAAAGAAAACATCCAGCTGAAAGAAATTGTGCTACTAATCTGGAGTTACTGTGCATTAAAGCAATATTCTGTGTTAAGTGCAATAAAGCTCAATGAGCGGCAGCTGTGACGCGCTGTCGATCACGAAAAGTGATTTCAACAAAAACAAATGTTTAATAATAACTGCTACAGTGTTTCAAAGCCATTACATGTGTTCACATATAAAGCTTGACAGCTATCCATAAAGTACTGTTACATTAAATAAATGACGTCGAGTTAATCCACATAGAAAAATGGGAACACATATTCACGACTTTTGCCTCAATAAACTCCTAATAACTGCTTATTAATAGTTAGTAAGGTTGTTAAGTTTAGGTATTGGGTGGATGTCGAATATGGTCATGCAGAATATGTGCTTTATAAGTACTAAAAAACAGCCAATGTCCTAGTAATATGCATGATAACAAGCAACTAGTTAATAACGAGAATTGAACCCTAAAATAAAGTGTTACCACAAGTAGCCTAAAATATGATTCTTGTTATTATTTATGTTTTTAAATGTCCCAGTGCAATCACTGCAAAAAAAAAGAGAGACATTTTTACTCAGTAGTCTTATTTTCCAGTACAAATATCTTAACATTCTTAAGATATATTTACTTGAGAAGCAAAATTACTTAAGATTTTAAGTCTTGATCAAACTTAAGTGAGTTTGTGCTTAAAAAAAATGCTAGAAAAAAATATGTCAGCAGGGTAAGAATAAGTTTATTTTTTTTACCCCACTGATGGATATTTTGTCTTGTTTTAAGCACAAACTAAATTTTTTCAGAAAACATGACATAAGTCATTAAGTAAATGTATCTTAAATGTAAGCTTTTTTTAAAAAAAAAAAAAAAATTTTTTATGGAAATAAGACAAAGAATACACTGTAAAAAATTATTGCTGTGATTATCAAAACTTAAAATAAGAAATGATGTGTTGTTTCAAGTTAAAAAGTATGTATGTTTGTACTTGACAAAAAATATCAAGTCTAGTTCAATTTAGTTGGTTTATTTGGTTTGGTTAAGTTGGTTACTTTAATTTATCTCAACAATATGATTCTTGTTACTCATAATTATTTAGGTTTTTAAATGTACCAGTGCAATCACTGAAAAAAAGAAGATATTTTAACTCGGTAGTCTTATTTTCCAGTACAAATATCTTAACATTCTTAAGATACATTTACTTGAGAAGCAAAATTACTTAAGATTTTAAGTCTTGATCAAACTTAAGTGAGTTTAAAACAATAAAAAAATATGTCTGTAAGACATTTTTTGTTTCCCCTTTAAATTAAGTTTATTTTTCTCACCCCACTGATGGATATTTTGTGTTGTTTTAACCACAAACTAAAACAATTCAGAAAACATGACTTAAGCAATTTTGATTCTCAAGTAAATGTAACTTAAATGTAAGAATTTCTAGAGATTTTTAATGGAAAACAAGACTGTAAAAAAAGTATTGCTGTGATTATCACAAATTAAAATTTAAATGTGTTGTTTAAAGTAAACAAAAAAGTATGTGTTTGTGCTTGACTTAAAACATTAACCCCTGGTTTCACAGACAAGGCTTAAGCTAGTCCTAGACTAAAATGCATGTTTGAGCCGTTTTAACTGAAAGCAACTTGCACTGACAAAACTTAAAATATATCATTGCCATTGTTTTGACTCAACATTCACACCACTAATGTTTTTTTCTAAGGTATGTTAACAATAGCTACTCAAATGCCCTAATTGAACTAAGGACTAATCCTAGCTTAGTCTAAGCCCTGTTTGTGAAACCGGGCCTAAGTCTAGTTAAGTTGGATATTTAAGTTGTCTCAACAAATTTTAAGTTGTTATAACTAATTGCAGCAATCATTTTTTTACAGTGTACTGAGCAAAAAACAAACATTTTGGCAGTGATTGCCATTGAAGTTCTCCAAATGTTACCGAGGAAGGGGAAATTATTTTCCATGTTAATCAACAGCACGTCTCAAATGCTGTTGACAGAACTGAAGTATTTAACCCATAAATATTCCTCTAAGGCAGAGATCAGCCCCCTTAAACAGTCGTGTTAAGACATTGGCTGCAATGGCAGGCTAAATCTCAGCAGACAGAGCAACACTCGGAGCTAATTAACCCATTAGACTCAAACATGTTTCCCAACATGCACTTGAGATCAGTTCCTATCAGAGTTTGCCAGCGGAGAGGCCCTTTGAAACGGAGCCTCTCAACTCTTCTGAAGAGTGTCCCAGACGGTTCCTTTGGTATTTTCTAATAAAAAACCTCAACGTTTCCTCTGCATGAACGTCAGTTTGTAAACCACCGGGTTCCCACTTCTTCCTGGTGGTCATTTAAATAAGAGGGCGACCGAAAAAAGAACCGGCGTGACTCATGGAGACGTGGGAGAGGAAAGCATGACTAAGATGACTGAACAATATCAACCACAGATGAAAGTGTCTCGGCTTTTTAGTCTGGAACGGACCTCACCAAACACCTCCAGAGTGAAAAGCCACAAACCACGCAACAGATCTGAGCTTTAACAGCTTTCCTTAATTGCACTAAAATGACAGAATGTGAGAAATAAGACGACAGAAATGCTATAAAAATAAGACTTAGTTCAGCCAAAAAATCTTTCACTTACCCTCATTCTGGTCCGAAGAATTTCTGAAGGATGTTCATGCTGCTCTTTTCCATGCAATACAAGCATAGACTGATCGATCAGCTGCTATAATGACAAACAAAAGCAGCATAAAAGGTCTGACCACGCAATTTGAAAGAGTTTCAGTGAATAAAATCGTACATTTACGTCAGTCTTCTTTTTCATTTCAACACGTTACTGGCAACTTCTGAGTTGGTGTATTTTCTTCAAGTTTATCATTTGTGTTACTAAAAATTGTGTGAGAGATAAAACAGAAATGTGATAAAAATAAGGAGTGGTGATTCAGCCAAAAAATGTTCACTTCCGCTCATGTTGATCCACAGCATTTCTAATGCTGCGTTCACACCGGACGCGAATTGAGCATCTGGAGCGAGTGATTTCCATGTTAAGTCAATGTAAAGACGCGTTGACGTACGTCTGGAGGTCATGCAGACGTGATAGACACATTTAACGCTGCGCGATGGACGTGATTTGCCTCATTCGCCCGTCAAGTTCTCGCAAAAGAGGTAAACTTGCGAGAGGTCTTGCGCAAGTGATTTTATTTGGTGCTATTTGTGCATTCAAGCGTTTGATGCTAATTCGCGTCTGACGTCCGAGTTGAAAAGTCTGAACTTTGGTGTCTGTTCGCGCCTCGTTAACCAATAAGGAGCCTGATAAACGGGGTAAGTGACGTGATAAACCGGGGCAGGCCCGCCCGGAGTCACTCATTCAAAACAGTGGCTGATTTTAAAGGAACAGGCCACTATTTTTGAAAATAGACTAATTTTCCAACTCCCCTAGAGTTAAACAGTTGAGTTTTACCGTTTTCGAATCCACGCAGCCGATCTCCGGGTCTGGCGGTAGCACTTTTAGCATAGATCATTGAATCTTATTAGACTGTTAGCATCTCGCTCAAAAATGACCAAAGAGTTTCGATATTTTTCCTATTTAAAACTTGACTCTTCTGTAGTAACATCATGTACTAAGACCGACGGAAAATGAAAATATGAGATTTTCTAGGAAGATATGGCTAGGAACTATACTCTCATTCCTGCGTAATGATCAAGGATTGCTGCCGTACCATGAGTGCAGCGGTGCAATGATATTACACAGCGCCTGAAAATAGGCTAACCTACACAGGGAGCGTGCTGGGGACTATTTTCAGGTGCTGTGTAATATCTCTTCGGTCAGTTTTTTAGTGAGATGCTAACGGTCTAATCAGATTCAATGATCTATGCTAAGCTATGCTAAAAGTGCTACCTCCAGACCCGGAGATGGGCTGAATGGGTTTGAAAACGGTAAAACTCAACTGTTTAACTCCAGGGGAGTTGGAAAATTAGCCTATTTTCAAAAATAGTGGCGTGTTCCTTTAAGGACTTGGCACTTAATCTGGACTAAAATACTGAAGGACCTATTATTGCATTATTATGGTATGACAATGATGAAAATTGTTGTTACTGTTCTTTCATGTATTTTATAAAAAAATGTATAAAAGAGTCACTCATTCAACATGGAGGAATGGCTGATATTGGCAGTGAGCATTCATACGGAGCTATATGGGCATAGTACAGGCGGAAGTACCGCTGGAAGCGGCCGTCATCCAGGCGCAGCTCCTGGAGCGCCTCAAACTCCTTGACATTAACACTCGCCAACCCGCCAAAATGCGTGTGTATTTCATCAGTGGTGTGTAACGCAGTCACTCCTACTAGCCAGTTTGGCGGGTTGATTATATATAATACATATATACATTTTAAAATTGTAGTCTTTTAAAAAGGCATCTGAAATAATAAATGAAGTGCAATGTAGTGTTGTCAAAAATAAAATAAAAATTCTGATACATATCGATACTGAAATAGGACACCAGCTGCTCTTACTCTCGCTCTCATCTCTCCGACAGCGAGTTACACACAAACCCGCCTCCTCTCACTCACTTGTTTCAATTGCTCCAGATGAATATTGCACATAATTGTAGCTGCTCACACCCAGCTCTTAAAGTGAAAGCAGCCTAATAATCCTGCCGCCAAATTATGAGTTAATATTTAAAATATCAGTTTTTCCCATGGTAACAATGTCAAAATTGTGGCTAGTAACTATGGAAAACCTACTCCTATTATTTCGCTTCAAACGCTTGCTTTATACTTTATACAATGAAAGTCACAGTGGATTGGAAGTGTTTTAGTGAATAAAAACGTACATTTCAGTCTTCTTTCTCGCATAAAGTTAAATCTATGACTTCTGAAGACTTTGAATATAGCACATACACTAAATTCATTGCAAATATTGTTGGACAAGGGATTTCCATAGTTACTAGCCACACTTTTGCCATTGATACCATGGGAAAAACTGATATTTGAAATATTATCTCATAATTTGGCTGTCACTTTAAGAGCTGGGTGTGATGGTGTGAGCACAAAATCTGCAAAATACAAAATCAGCTACAGTTATGCGCAATATTCACCTGGAGCAAATGAAACAACTGAGTGAGGGGAGGCGGGTTTGTGTGTAACTCGCTGTCGGAGAGATGAGAGAGCTGACGTGTGTCTATTCTGTGGAAAATTAGTATTGGAAGCAGTTTAGATATTTCAGTATCGATCCATCCATCTTCTTCCGCTTTATCAAGGGCCGGGTCGCGGGGGCAGCAGTCTAAGCAGAGATGCCCAGACTTCCCTCTCCCTAGACACTTCCTCTAGCTCTTCCGGGGGGACACCTAGGCGTTCCCAGGCCAGCCGGGAGACATAGTCCCTCCAGCATGTCCTTGGTCTTCCCCGGGGCCTCCTCCCGGTTGGACATGCCCGAAACACCTTCCCGGGAAGGCGTTCAGGAGGCATCCGGAACAGATGCCCGAGCCACCTCAGCTGTCCCCTCTCGATGTGGAGGAGCAGCGGCTCTACTCCGAGTTCCTCCCGAGTAACTGAGCTTCACACCCTATCTCTAAGGGAGCGCCCAGCCACCCTGCGGAGAAAGCTCATTTCGGCCGCCTGTATCCGGGATCTTGTCCTTTCGGTCATGACCCAAAGCTCATGACCATAGGTGAGAATAGGAACGTAGATTGACCGGTAAATCGAGAGCTTCGCCTTACGGCTTAGCTCTTTCTTCACCACGACAGACCGGTACATCGACCGCATTACTGCAAAACTGCACCGATCTGTCTGTCAATCTCCCGTTCCATCCTCCCCTCACTCGTGAACAAGACCCCTAGATACTTGAACTCCTCCACTTGAGGCAGGAACTCTCCACCAACCTGAAGTGGGCAAGCCACCCTTTTCCGACTGAGGCCCATGGCCTCGGATTTGGAGGTGCTGATCCCCATCCCAGCCGCTTCACACTCGGCTGCAAACCGTCCCAGTGCATGCTGAAGGTCCTGGTTAGAAGGGGCCAACACGACAACGTCATCCACAAAGAGCAGAGACGAAACCGTGTGGTCCCCAAACCTGACACCCTCCGGCCCTTGGCTGCGCCTAGAAATTCTGTCCATAAAAATTATGAACAGAACCGGCGACAAAGGGCAGCCCTGCCGGAGTCCAACATGCACCGGGAACAACTTACTGTTCTTACTTACTGCCGGCAATAAGTTACTTACTGCCGGCAATGCGGGCCAAACTCCTGCTTCGGTCATACAGGGACCGGACAGCCCTCAGCAAAGGACCCCGGACCCCATATTCCCTGAGCACCCTCCACAGGATGCCGCGAGGGACACAGTCGAATGCCTTCTCCAAATCCACAAAACAAATGTGGACTGGTTGGGCAAACTCCCATGAACCCTCCAGCACCCTGTAGAGGGTATAGAGCTGGTCCAGTGTTCCACGACCGGGACGAAAACCACACTGTTCCTCCTGAATCTGAGGTTCCACTATCGGCCGAATTATCCTCTCCAGTACCCTGGCATAGACTTTCCCGGGGAGGCTGAGAAGTGTGATCCCCCTAAAGTTGGAACACACCCTCCGGTCCCCCTTCTTAAAAAGACGGACCACCACCCCGGTCTGCCATCCCAGAGGCACTGTCCCCGACCTCCACGCAATGCTGCAGAGGCGTGTAAGCCAAGACAGCCCCACAACATCCAGAGACTTGAGGTACTCAGGGCAGATCTCATCCACCCCCGGTGCCTTGCCACCGAGGAGTTTCTTGACCACCTCGGTGACTTCAGCTTGGGTGATGGACGAGTCCCTCAGGTGCCTTTTTAAAAGACTACAATTGAAAAATGTATGTATGTATTATATATAATATTCAACCCGCCAAACTGGCTAGTAGGAGTGACTGCATTACACCACTGATGAAATACACACATTTTGGCGGGTTGGCGAGCGTTAATGTCAAGCCCTGAGAACACATATTCGTTTATCATAGATGATATTTTGAAGTGACCAAATATTTGACTTCCAAAATATCTTCTTTTGTGTTGAAGCTCACACTTGTTTGGAAAAACTTGAGAGTGAGTAAATGACAGCGTTTTCATTTTTGAGTGAACTATCCCTTTAAGAGCAAGGCATGGCCCTTTTTCTGTGGATGCTCTAAAGATCCTGACGGTAGTTTTTTGTTTGTAAGACTATTCAGGTCAGTCTTGCCACGGGCGCCCCCCTTGGGCCTCACTAAACTGTGCTACATCAGGTGGCTCGGTGCAGGGTTTTTTTTGGAGGTACCTGGACTGAACATGCCAGTTTCTATAAATGTTCGTAAGAGAAAAAAAACCTGACAGGTAAAAGGGCTTTTGATGGGATAAGGAGGACAGTGAGAAAGGGAGGCAGGCGTGCGTATGTGAACTGTGGTGCCAGGCCTCTGGTCACAATCACACAGATTTGCATTCCACTCTAACAGGATATTGCCCAAAGTCCCCCTGAGGAGCTTAGCCGTCGTGTTGGACCTTAACTCCCAGTGTGCACCACATCTCTCTCTCTCTCTCTCTCTCTCTCTCTCTCTCTCTCTCTCTCTCACACACACACACACACACACACACACACACACACACACACACACACACACACACACACAAATAGACACTTTTTCTCTCTCCTTCACTTTTCTTTCTCTCACAGCTTAATCCCCTCTGTCTCCTTTCTTTCTTTTAGTTCTTTCAGTTTAACTCTCACACTCTTCATCATCTCAGCTGCTCAGCCCTCCACTCGTACATTTAATTAGCTTATTGGCATACATCACTTCTCTTACGTGTGTTTACCTTCATTTTAAATCAGACACACAGAGAAAAGTATGACACAGACGTGTAGGCGGTAAATAGACGATTGCAAAAATTCAGTTTGTTTATATTTTTCAATGGTTACTCGTGTTATGAAAAATGCCATGCATGCTATACAATGCTTGGTATCAACTAAATTTGCATTTACTGAAGGAAATAGTGCTTGCACGGCAGCAAAACAAATGCAAAGGTGTGGCAACACTAGGCTTTGAGCATTTTAAATTACTTTAGCAACACAAATATGGGATACGATGGCATGCACTGTTGGCATGTTTTTAATCAATGATGCATCCCAAAATGTTAAAATATACCATCCATTAGTCAACATTCACCTGTGTGTGTGTGTGTGTGTGTGTGTGTGTGTGTGTGTGTGTGCTTAGATATATACTGTATATATACTCAGTTCTTTTGATGAGATTGTCTAGGTTAACCAATATTTAAAGTTTAATCTTATAGGCCCGGTTTCACAGACAGGGCTTAGATTAAGCCAGTATTAGGCCTTAGTTCACTATTCAAAATTCAATTCCTGGGTTGAGCCTTTTGGGTAATTTTTTGGTGTTATTTTTTCAGTGTTTGTGTAGTTTTTGTGTTTCCCAGATCAAGGGTCAGACGTAACAACCCAGTGTTTGTGTAGTTTTTGTGTTACCCAGCCATGGGTCAGATGTAACAACCCAGTGTTTGGGTAGTTTTTGTGTTTCCCAGATCAAGGGTCAGCCGTAACAACCCAGTGTTTGTGTAGTTTCTGTGTTACCCAGCCATGGGTCAGATGTAACAACCCAGTGTTTGAGTAGCTTTTGTGTAACCCAGATTCTGGGTCAGACGTAACAACCCAGTGTTTGGGTAGTTTTTGTGTTACCCAGATCCTGGGTCAGACGTAACAACCCAGTGTTTGGGTAGTTTTTGTGTTACCCAGATCCTGGGTCAGACGTAACAACCCAGTGTTTGGGTAGTTTTTGTGTTACCCAGATCATGGGTCAGACGTAACAACCCAGTGTTTGGGTAGTTTTTGTGATACCCAGCCATGGGTCAGATGTAACAACCCAGTGTTTGGGTAGTTTTGTGTTACCCAGATCCCGGGTCAGGCATAACAACCCAGTGTTTGGGTAGTTTTGGTGTTACCCAGCTCATGGGTCAGACGTAACAACCCAGTGTTTGAGTAGTTTTTGTGTTAACCAGCCGTGGGTCAGATGTAACAACCCAGTGTTTGGGTAGTTTTTGTGTTACCCAGATCATGGGTCAGTAACAACCCAGTGTTTGGGTAGTTTTTGTGATACCCAGATCATGGGTCAGACGTAACAACCCAGTGTTTGGGTAGTTTTTGTGATACCCAGCCATGGGTCAGATGTAACAACCCAGTGTTTGGGTAGCTTTTGTGATACCCAGCCATGGGTCAGATGTAACAACCCAGTGTTTGGGTAGTTTTTGTGTTAACCAGCCGTGGGTCAGATGTAACAACCCAGTGTTTAGGTAGTTTTTGTGTTACCCAGATCATGGGTCAGTAACAACCCAGTGTTTGGGTAGTTTTTGTGATACCCAGATCATGGGTCAGACGTAACAACCCAGTGTTTGGGTAGTTTTTGTGTTAACCAGCCATGGGTCAGATGTAACAACCCAGTGTTTGGGTAGTTTTTGTGTTACCCAGATCCTGGGTCAGATGTAACAACCCAGTGTTTGGGTAGTTTTTGTGTTACCCAGATCCTGGATCAGACGTAACAACCCAGTGTTTGGGTAGTTTTTGTGATACCCAGCCATGGGTCAGATGTAACAACCCAGTGTTTGGGTAGTTTTTGTGATACCCAGCCATGGGTCAGATGTAACAACCCAGTGTTTGGGTAGCTTTTGTGTTAACCAGCCATGGGTCAGATGTAACAACCCAGTTTTTGGGTAGTTTTGTGTTACCCAGATCCCGGGTCAGGCATAACAACCCAGTGTTTGGGTAGTTTTCGTGTTACCCAGCTCATGGGTCAGACGCAACAACCCAGTGTTTGAGTAGTTTTTGTGTTAACCAGCCATGGGTCAGATGTAACAACCCAGTGTTTGGGTAGTTTTTGTGTTACCCAGATCCTGGGTCAGACGTAACAACCCAGTGTTTGGGTAGTTTTTGTGATACCCAGATCCTGGGTCAGACGTAAGAACCCAGTGTTTGGGTAGTTTTTGTGATACCCAGATCCTGGGTCAGGCGTAACAACCCAGTGTTTGGGTAGTTTTTGTGTTAACCAGCCATGGGTCAGATGTAACAACCCAGTGTTTGGGTAGTTTTTGTGTTACCCAGATCCTGGGTCAGACGTAACAACCCAGTGTTTGGGTAGTTTTTGTGATACCCAGATCCTGGGTCAGACGTAAGAACCCAGTGTTTGGGTAGTTTTTGTGTTACCCAGATCATGGGTCAGACATAACAATACAGTGTTTGGGTAGTTTTTGTGATACCCAGCTCCTGGGTCAGACGTAACAACCCAGTATTTGGGTAGTTTTTGTGATACCCAGATCCTGGGTCAGACGTAACAACCCAGTGTTTGGGTAGTTGTTGTGTTACCCAGCTCATGGGTCAAACGTAACAACCCAGTGTTTGGTAGTTCTTGTGTTACCCAGCTCATGGGTCAGACATAACAACCAAAAACTGGATTAACCCATTATGCTGGGTTAAATAAACAATCTATTATGCTGGGTAAAAATCAACCCATCATGTGTTCTGTGCTATATTTACCCAGCCCCAAACTCAGTGTCTTTTAGAGTGTTCAATTTAGACATTTAAGTGGCTTTACAAACATGCCTTAGAAAAAACATTACTGGTGTGCATCTTGAGACTTAAAGTTATGTCAGTGCAAGTTGCTTTAGTCCCATTTTAATCTGGGACTATTTTAAGCCTTTTCTGTGAAACCGGGGGATAGTGTACAGAAATTATGATAACAAAAAAAAAAGTTACACTAAGTCAACATTCGTTTTTTATCAAACCCAATATGGGCATTAAAAGAGGGAAAAACAATGCACATGCCATAAAGGTCACATTCAGCCTTCCGTCATGAAGGAAATGTGATTCAGAGGCTGCAGTCAATGTTTTTACGAGTTTTAATTCTATATACCGCCTCCCCTGCCACAAAACCAGCCCCCACGCAGCTAGTTGAGAAACAAAAACTCTCTGTCCTATTCTCACACACACACACACACACACACACACACACACACACACACACACACACACACACACACACACACACACACACACACACACACACACACACACACACACACACACACACACACACACACACACACACACACACACACACACACACACACACACAAACTCACTCTGTCTTTGTCTCAAACACAGAGCATCTGGTCTTGGGTAGGGCAGCATATGTTTTAATTTTGATTGACTCACCTGTCACCTATACTGCCCTCCTTATTGTTACCCCCTCAAACACACACACATCCCCCCTATTTTGCTCCCCGTAAAATACCTCTCCATTCCCCCCCTCCATCCTGCCAAAAGCAGGCCATTAACCATTTCCTACGAGCTGCTGGTAAAAGGAAGGAAACTGCATGCCAGGCTTTCACACAACACGCGGCGCTAGGAAAGTTACGCGCCCTTGAAGTCCAGCGAGCTGGGGTAAAAGTCATGCTAATTGACGGGCAAGCTTAATTCAAATGAGCCCGTAACTAAAATCGGACTAGAAAGAGTGGGGCGACCTGCGATAGGGCGAAACTTTCTAAACCTTTCAATTGGCCCCGCCGTCAAACCACTTTGATGTGCTCGACGCTTTTCATCAGTTTCCTCTCCGCGTATGAAAAAGGCATTTCAAGTACAAAGGCTTGTGAGCACATTTATAATTTGTCTCCTCTTTCGAGAACAAATGGACGTGGCAAAAACCATTTTGCCTTGTTCTGGAAAAAAGAGAGAGATCTGAATGAAAGTGCATATGAAAGGTGCGAGGCAGGAGACAGCGGCAGTGAGGACGGACAGAAAGAGAAGAGAGGGGGGCATGATCTCAGCCTGATTTTTCACTCAAGTCAAACCCTATTTCACATCAGGCTGTTGTAACACCTCGTCCGTGAGCTCTTCGAGAGAGACGGACATAAATGAGGAGGGTAGAGAGGTGAAAAAACAGGGGGTGATCGAGAATAAAGGTCCAAATCCTCGACTGTGAAAACTGTGGCACCGGGGAAGTGTATGAACCTTGTTTGGCTAATAACCTGGAGTCTTGTAAAATGTGAATGAGGGAGTCCTCGGAGTTTATAATTTCACACCCGTGAGGCAGGGGAGATGAGTGTGAATTGAAGGAGGACAAATCCACATTGGCGGTTCCCCAGGTCGTCACACCAGAGTGGAGAAGGCAAGACCGCTGACTGCTAGAATAAAAAAAGAGGTCTGGATCAGTCATCGAAAGTCGCACTGAGAGATGCAACAGAGTCACAGTTACTTACCGTAAACCGTGCGCTAATTCCATTCAGAGGCCTTCTGAGGTGGCCGCGACAATAGGGTGGCCATACATCCGGATTTTGGCCGGACAGTCTGGATTTTAAGCCCCCTGTCCGGCGTCCGGCACAGCCTCAAGCCGGAAACTCATTTGACCTCCTTTTTGGAGTTGCACTGAATCGGCCTAAAAAAACCCGCTCTAGAATCTTTATTGGGACGCAGCAGCATAGCGTCTAATGCTGTAAGATCTCTGGTCAAACAAATGATTGGCTGAAAGTGGTGTCAAATAAATATCTGATATATTATTGGTTAAAAACTTAAACAAGCCTCCATGTCCGCGTGCTGGCTACGTCACATAATAACGTTAACATGCCGGAACGTCACCTAATTTAATCCGGAATGGACAAAAGAGCACAAATTTATACCAAAAATTAGTGGAGATGCTTTTCATGGATTTTGCACACTGTGAAATGTTATGTTTTCTGGCACTGTGCCAGATTATTTGTTTATTTATGTATTTCTTTTATTTCCAGAAGTCCAGAAATGTCATGTTTTCATGCACTGTGCACATTGCAAGACAGGTTCATCTCAGTGGTCAATTTTTGAAACAGACATCACAATGTCTTGAATACTGTGAACAAACACTTTTTTGCCTCTTCTGATACACATTGGTCTACATAAATATATATTGTAGATCAAATTTGTCTGGCAATGAATAGAGTAGGCTATTTCAGAATCACTGTATCATGATACCATCGATATGATGGACAAAATTGTATTGTAGTTGCGAGTATACCAGAGTCCTATGCAATTAGACAACCGACAAGCGGTTTCTGAACTAGAGTAAAATGGATGTATAGTCATAATGTTATGCCTGATCAGTATATATATATACACTCACCTAAAGGATTAGGAACACCTGTTCAATTTCTCATTAATGCAATTATCTAATCAACCAATCACATGGCAGTTGCTTCAATGCATTCAAGGGTGTGGTCCTGGTCAAGACAATCTCCTGAACTCCAAACTGAATGTCAGAATGGGAAAGAAAGGTGATTTAAGCAATTTTGAGTGTGGCATGGTTGTTGGTGCCAGACGGGCCGGTCTGAGTATTTCACAATCTGCTCAGTTACTGGGATTTTCACGCACAACCATTTCTAGGGTTTACAAAGAATGGTGTGAAAAGGGAAAAACATCCAGTATGCGGCAGTCCTGTGGGCGAAAATGCCTTGTTGATGCTAGAGGTCAGAGGAGAATGGGCCGACTGATTCAAGCTGATAGAAGAGCAACTTTGACTGAAATAACCACTCGTTACAACCGAGGTATGCAGCAAAGCATTTGTGAAGCCACAACACGCACAACCTTGAGGCGGATGGGCTACAACAGCAGAAGACCCCACCACTCATCTCCACCACAAATAGGAAAAAGAGGCTGCAATTTGCACGAGCTCAACAAAATTGGACAGTTGAAGACAAGTGAAAAGTGTTGCCTGGTCTGAGTCCCGATTTCTGTTGAGACATTCAGATGGTAGAGTCAAAATTTGGCGTAAACAGAATGAGAACATGGATCCATCATGCCTTGTTACCACTGTGCAGGCTGGTGGTGGTGGTGTAATGGTGTGGGGGATGTTTTCTTGGCACACTTTAGGCTCCTTAGTGCCAATTGGGCATCGTTTAAATGCCACGGCCTACCTGAGCATTGTTTCTGACCATGTCCATCCCTTTATGACCACCATGTCCCATCCTCTGATGGCTACTTCCAGCAGGATAATGCACCATGTCACAAAGCTCGAATCATTTCAAATTGGTTTCTTGAACATGACAATGAGTTCACTGTACTAAAATGGCCCCCACAGTCACCAGATCTCAACCCAATAGAGCATCTTTGGGATGTGGTGGAACGGGAGCTTTGTGCCTGGATGTGCATCCCACAAATCTCCATCAACTGCAAGATGCTATCCTATCAATATGGGCCAATATTTCTAAAGAATGCTTTCAGCACCTTGTTGAATCAATGCCACGTAGAATTAAGGTAGTTCTGAACAAAAGGGGGTCAAACACAGTATTAGTATGGTGTTCCTAATAATCCTTTAGGTGAGTGTATATATATATATATATATATATATATATATAATTTTTTTTAAATGTACACACATATTGCAATTGTGTGTATGTGTGTGTGTGTGTATATACAGTAGCTCGTCTGTTTGATCGGACCACACAGGCCAGCCTTCTGCAGCGTTCCAGGCAACCTGTAACCCGTGTTTTTCCAACCTTCTACCTGTGAAAGTGCACTGGAACGGCAGTCAAACCTATGACTTCCCACCCGTGAACTCTTACTAGATCGATGTACTCCCAGTTACAAGCTCTGACGTAACATAGCCTGTGAAACAACATGGAAGCCCCTACGGATGCGGTGTTTATGAAGCTTGTACACGAATAACGTAGAATAAAAGGTATAACAGCTTCTCTTGCCTTATGTGCCGTTCTTTCTCCTCCATTTTCCTCAAATAGGCAAGGAGTAAGCACCTTTGGCGATAGCAATTATTGTAAATGAGCATAAGCCCTGTACGGTCCGCCATGCTTTGTTTACATCTAGCTAACGTTACCACAATTTTTGTGCTCAGGCAGTTTGGCATGACTTTGCCTGGAATGCTACAAAGTTGTGAGTCATGGTTTGAAGTCGTAACTTACGGGCTCAAAACCTGCCTGGAACGCAGCATTCACTTCCTACGTGCATCAATGAGCCTTGGATGCCCATGACCCTTGTTGCCGGTTCACCACTGTTCCTTCCTCTCAGCACTTTTGATAGAGACTGACCACTGCAGACCGGGAACACCCCACAGTTTTGGAGATGCTCTGACCCAGTCGTCTAGCATCACAATTTGGCCCTTGTCAAACTCGCTCAAATCCTTACTCTTGCCCATTTTTCCTGCTTCTAACACATCATCTTTGAGGACAAAATGTTCACTTGCTGCATAATATATCCCACCCACTAACAGGTGATGAAGAGATAATCAGTGTTATTCACTTCACCTGTCAGTGCTCATTATGTAATACCTGATCAGTGTATGCTAAAACATTTTTTTAATTAATTTGATATTTTCAACTACAACACTTTTGACTACCAATTATGGTTCAATACTATCCATTTCAGAGATGATCAGCACAAAATGTCTGCAGGTCATGTCAATGGCCAATTGCATTTCTAAGAACTGTCTGCCAAGTCTATTGTTCATCTTTAAAGCTGAAGTGAACAATTTCATCATCCTTTATATGTACACTACAAACAAGTTCTCAGAAAAGTTGCTCAGCACAATTGGCTCAACCAATGGCGTGAGTTTGGGGCGGGACTATCCATTTGTCTGACCAATGACATGTTTGGGGGAAACCTGTTTGAAAACAGGCATTATCTTTGCAAATACAATAGGTGGCAAAATATAAAATAAAAAAGAGCGCGTGTGTATGCGCTGAATTGCTGAGGTAGCTTTAACGATCATCATCTCCCTAATGATTAAATAAAAAGTCTCGGCATCAATATCTAAATCTGCATTTTTGAACCATATCCCCCCCAAAAGAAAACTTCAATATCTTTTTGATCTCGCTCCGTTTTAATTGTGCCCCTGTATAAAAGGTATAAACAGACAGCTTTCGCTCTACACGTTAATGGGTATTTGCAGGAGAGAGAGGGTTGTGTGTGTGTGTGTGTGTGTGTGTGTGTGTATGTGTATGTGTGTGTGCACGTATGCGTGTGCGCTCCTCACCGCGGCAACCAGTGCTCTCAGAGGAGAACACTGCTGTAATTATAAAAGGAACAAAGCACTGGAGACTAAAAACACATGAAAGGAAAAGAAAACATACAAGCCAATCAAGGCTCTCACAAACACGCACACTGATACACACGTATTCACTCTTGGCTCTGCACTTTGTCCAGCAAAGTTGTAATGATGCTTTATCAATTGCAAAATGGCATTCAGACAGTGACCAACACCACATGTCTATATTTAATGTACATTAGAACAGATGCTTAATTGATTAATCTAGAACACGCATCGCACAAGAACCAATCAGACAGCCCTCTTAAACTGTCTTCTCCCAGAGGAAACGATAAAACCCTAAAAGCAGGAAGGAAGTCATGAAAGGAACAGGTCTGGATAAGGTGGGGTCACTATGACACACACACACACATACACTGGTTTTAGTCAGAGATTCAATGAACAACTACCTGGGTGTTTTCAACCACATTATTTGCCCATCTTAAAGGGATAGCTCATGCAAAAAGTTACATTTTGCGTTCCAAACCTGTTTGACTTTATTTCTACTGTAAAGCACAAAAGATTTTGTTCAAACAACGAAAGCCAATGGAGTCCATTGTTGTTTAGACACCAGTGTTTTTTTCCAAAATATCTTCTTTTGTGTTTTGCAGAAGAAAGAAAGAGGCAGAATTTACATTTGTGGGTGAATTTTCTGTTAAAAGCCAAACTGGCCAAACTTTTCAGTGTATTTTTGATCCTAACATATTGAGATTGGTAAAACTACAAAAAAAGGATAATTTTTTTTGTGCAATTTTGCATACAGAAAAGGAGAGGGGGCGTTTTTCTCCTTGCACCATTGTAAACGTAGAGATATCACACGTCGGGGCTAACGGCAATGTTTCGTGTCTTTACCAGCTATGTTATGACTCCCTTGATGTTTTACAAGTGACATTTGGGTGTTGTGTGTTTGTGGGGGTTTCTGGAACGTTATATTCAAAGAACACTAAAACTGTTTTAAGATACAGGCATACGGGGAAAACAGGCTTTTGACTTGGCATCGGCCAGATCGTCCCCGCGCCATCGACTTTAAAACCACGATCAAACGCTTTAAGAAAAGAGAAAAACAAACCGCGTCAGCTGTTTCCTCACCTCTCTGTGCTGCTCGTACAGTGATGCACCCGGCAGTCGCATGTCTTCGTCTTCACAACATGTCATCTGTCAGTCAGCCTTGTACGGCAGAGCGGCACAAAGAAAACTCAATCAGCCGCGGGAGCCTCTTTTTGTCTGCCAATTCTGGAACTTTCATGCTCCTTATTTGTCAGGGCAAAGGTTAAATTGCTGACCCTCCCTCTCATCCCCCCACATTCTCCTCCCCTCCGCAGCGAAAGCTCTATCTACAGAATCCCCATATTTACATGGATTAGACTTCTTTCACGCCGAAGAAAGAAATCTGGTTCATAGTCAAAGCGGCCCACATCGCCGGAGTGGCCACGTTATTCACCGCCGGACAATGACCATATTGTGGGGATCTGAAAGAGGAGGGGGGTTGGAGGGGAGTGCCCCGCTTTTGGCCCGAGCTGGAGCGGAGGAGCCGCCCCCTCCAACCCCCTTCCCTTTTGGTCCACGGCAAAGTCCTGCGCTTGTGCCACCAGGCTCACAGGGGCAAAACCCCATCCGCTCTCCTGACAAGAGCAAACAAAGCCTGCCCACTGTGAACTAGATGAAGATGTCAAAAGCTTTTAGGCTGGTGGGTGGAAGGGGGGGTGGGTGGTAAGACAAGGTTTAAACCAACAAAACCAGAGAAAAGGCCCTTTTCACTCCCACGGATAAATCCCACTAAGTCTACGTTTCCACATCAGCTTTACTTTCCCCCGACAACAATCCAGCGACTCAATAAAATGATCAAGAACAAATAAGCGAGGCCTTCGAGAGGACTGGGCCACCGGTTTAGCAAATAGACCATGCTGAGCTAATCAGAGGAGAACAGAGGAGCTGATACCATATAGACATTTGGGAAATTTACACAACATTAACGTTCTCATCTAATCCTCCATGACGTCCTGCAGGAGGAGGCCAAACTGGGTGCAGGACAGGGTCAAACTTCTGGAAGATGCTCTCTACAAAAGTCAGAAAGACATCAGGCATTAGAATCAAGCATGTGCCTTGGTTGGCGGAGTTATTTATAACAGAAAGATGCTCTCTGCAAACATCGAAAGGCATTAGAAGCGTGCATAGCAGGTCACTATCATAACTTGTTTACTCGCTTTATAAGTAACCCCACACACACACACACACACACAACTACGCACAGGCACTTTCACACTCTGTTTCTCCAGTGGTGTTGAGAACAAATGAGAGCTGTAAGATGTTAATTAGTGTTTCCTCCTGTTCGGCGGGCCAGGGGTCTGAATGAAGAGGTCAACACTATCTGTGTACCTAAAGCTCAGACAAAGACAGAACACATTGTCTTTGACCAGCCGAGGCTTAGCACTGCTGTCAGAGAGGGAGGGCGCGGGCACATTTACGCTCTGGAATATTTTTGCAATTAAACACGGCTCTGTCCATTTTTAGGAAGAAATCAAAACTGCTCCACCAATTTCCTCTCGGCAGAGCTGCTGTTGTAAACGGAGTTGCCGGCTGTGATTTTAAAGACGGAATCCTTAAAGACAGTCATTTTACAGCATGTTAGGACTGGATGTGAGCATTTTATGGATGTCAAAGATCAAAGACTATTCATCTACTTTGGATCCAGAATCCTGGATCTGGATAACAGTGACATTAGCACGCACAGGAAGCGTTTTTTTTTTTTTTTTGTAAGTGTTTACTTTTAAACACAGCTTTCTCTTCCAGGCCAACCAATACTGGGAAGTAGGAAGTATTTAAAGCGCAAAGCCTTGTCCCTTTTGAGGACCCACCATATAAAGCAGACCAGAGTGGAGACTATGGCCCATTCAGATGTTAATACATACACCATTCCACTGACTCTGATTAACTCCATGTGAGTTAATAGTTGCCCTGTTAACAAAGAGTTATCCTCCCATTCAAGTCGGCGGTATGTTTAGGAGGAGAAAAGCAAGGAGAGGGAACTTGTAGTGAACCTTTACAGTACAAGCCCCTTCAGGATATAATACAAGCTCCATCTCCGCTGGCTAATCCAGCCTGCAGATGCTGGAAAGAAGCTCACTGCTCTTACAGGGACAAATAGTCAGAGAAAGGATGGAGGCAAACAAAAGAAATGTTCTCCCCCCCCCCCCCCCCTCCCCCCTACCCGGGTCTAAACTGAGCCAGAGGTTCTACAAAAGTGTGGGACAAAACCGAGTAGACAGGCTAAAAGCTTATGTTGCTTTGGAAAGCTCATTCTGTGTGCGTTTATCCTCATGAATAATGATTGGAAGAACAAACTTAAGTTCTCAGAGCATCTCTCTTGGCTTTGTCCAGCATATTGCCGTCTTGAGTTTTAGGATTTTTAAGTTGCACAACAATCAATAAGACTCCAGGTAATTATTGATGTTTTAAAGGTCACAGTATATTTACTTAATGAATAAGCATAACCTCACTTTACAGCAGTTCAATTGGGATGTTTATCTACAGGTGTTACATATTTCAGAAATCCAGCCTAGAAGTCCAAGCTCAGCAACCCCCCCCACTCCCCCCCCCCCCCCCCCCCCCCCCTCGTTATCAATATGCAACTTATTAAGTGTGCTGCTCTTTTAAAAATAGTGTTTTAAAAATAAGCTACAACATTCCTCAATCATTCGCTTTAACCTCAGTTTCCTCTGTTTTTTAACCCCAGACTGACAGGTTAATATTAGAAGTTGAAGGCAGTCAAGCTAATTTATAATCAATTCCAAATGGTGTGACTGTATAATGAGACAGCCGATAATTGGCACGCGCAGAATGGTCACTATATCCTACATCTAATTGGTTTGGTTGCCCTGCCCTCGGCGTTTAAAACATTACCTTTTTGAAGTTTTCGATGTTTATAATGTCTTTCGAGACTAACTTGTCGTAGTCCTCTTTAATACATTTCTGAGGCGACATCTCAAAACGACCGTTGAGAGCACGCGCTCCACTAGCTGACGTAATCACACACCTAAACTCTCGCGATACCTGTGAAATCAACTAGAACCCCACTTTTAATTAGTCTATGGATTTGGAATAGACATGCTTTATTTCGATAAAAAAAACACACTGCGTAGACACAATAAAAGCGCAATAGCCAATTATCTATAGCCTACACTTTCATTGTGAACTCTTGCTATGCGTGCAAACCCCTTTATAAGCAGTAAATGCCAATAAAGCTCATGTGTATATCTCTGAATCTGAATCGGCTTAATCTTATTTAGACAAATTATTCTTTAATCATGCACTGTGTCAACGCAATCTTTTAAAGCCTGGATGTCAGAACATGAGGAAACCGGTCGCAACTCAGAGAGAGAGAGAGAGAGAGAGAAGAGAGAGAGAGAGAGAGAGAGAGAGAGAGAGAGAGAGAGAGAGAGAGAGAGAGAGAGAGAGAGAGAGAGAGAGAGAGAGAGAGAGAGAGAGACGCTGATCTCTTCCGCTCCCCTATAATGCACTGTCTAATTAACAGGACTACAGACAGAAAGATTGGAGCGACGACCTCCTTCCACACGTCTATTATTTCATGCATTTACGGCAATCATATACGCCTGCATTATTATTATTTTTGAACTAAAAGGGTGCATATAGGTTAATAATAGCCTGATAGTAATAATCAGAATAAATAGGAAATTAGCAATGACTGTTATTTCTCTAATTTAAAGTCAATCTTTATTTAATTTTCTGTTTTTCAAAATATATAAATATGCAAATATAGCCTATGCATCATATTTTAGCTATAGTCCAGTATAAATAATCGTTCCTCTCGTCCATCTTGAACGCAGCATTAGTCTTGTCCCATGTCAGAAGAGCAGTTTCCGCTCTCACACCTCATCGGAAGAATCTGATTCAGACAGAAGGTAAAGGGCAAAGCTTGAACTCATTAACAGGTTAAAAGAAGGGCCACGAAACAGCACTAGCCATCCACTTTTAATTCAGAGCAGAGAGAACGCGCATACAAGCAGCCAACAGATAACAACATTAGCCTATACAGTCCATTTCTCGTACGTTAAATCTATATTTTTTTCTTTTAACTTATTTGTCTAAATTATCTATTTTGTATACGGTGTGGTTTACTAATATAAAACTAGGCCTATTAACATTATTCTGTTTTCATCCCAGATTCCTCGGATAAAAGACTAACGATCCGTTCACCGGGAGTCGGTAGGCAGTGTTGCTCAGTTCGTTCGTGGCGAAAGCCCCAAATCTCAGCACAGAAATATCAGCGGTTTGATCAGAGCTGGGTAGAATTATCACGGGGAGAGATACAAAGGCGGCAGACAAAACGCGCTCGGTTTCCCTGGTGTTTGAGTACAAACCACATTAAACACCGAGCTCCAGTTATTAGATCTGACTGAAACAGCACTGAGGAATATGAAGCAGACGTTTATGAAATCAGAGACAGTGTCTGACAAACCAAATAAAGAGTGCACGGATATACAGAGACATTGCTATGTTTTATACGTTTTCATTGCTTTACAATATTATTAAATGTAACAGGCCTAATCTGTTGAGGTTTGCCTCAAGGATTGCAAATAGTATTTGGAGCAATAACTATAAAGGTAGCCGAAATGTTTTTAAACAAAACAAAGGTTTTTGTAAAATATTATAGGCATATCTTTATTATATAAATCTATTATAAAGTGATACAAATTAATGTGTGATGTTTATGCGCCACGCGATATAGTAAAGGAAAGCGCGTGCACATACTGTTGTTATGGTTACCTTGCGTTTTATTTCCCGACAGGTGAAAATAGTAATGCAATTTTGTAGGTAGTCGTACATTAGTAGCCTTTAAAAATCTGCTGAAGCATACTTGATATATATATATTTTTCGTTTTAGCTAAAAAAAAAAAAAAAAGGGGGGGGGGGGGGGGGGGGGATAGGGTACTGATACCATAATTCCTACACTGTCTAAACACACATAGGGTTAGTGTTTTATGTAGTCTATTTTGTATGGATTTTGTGCTTGATTTTTAATTGTTTTTCTTTAGATTTGACAGATTCACGAAATATATTTCGCTCACGCAAGATATCCCGCACTAAAATGTTTAATGTATAAGCCAACATTATACTAGACAGAGAGCGCGCATTATTAATATGCATGTATTCAATTAAGCGTATTACACAGGATTTCATTTGCATAAGGATTTGGGAGCTTAACATGCCTTTTCATATTTGTGCAATAAAACTTTAATATTAACGCCTGCCCTTCAATGTCGTGGGTACTTTTATTCATAGTCTGTGTACTACACCCCTATTACTGTAGGTTACTACTCCACTCTAAAAAATGCTGGGTTGTTTCAACCCATGTTTGGGTCAAATATGGACAAAACCAGCGTTTTCTAGAGTGTACCATCATCGTTCCGATCAGCTTAATTGGCCCCAATCATGATTGCCAGGGCTGTGGCAAATCGTCACTGGTATATTTGTCACTCTACATAAACAGTAGCTGCACCTGTTCCTCTTGTGACAGCTCAGACCAGTGTGTAATTTTTGGAACGGATAGCATTCCATTATTTTTCATTCAGCGAGTATAACCTAAATATTTGGATCAGCGGACAAGTGTGTGCTTATCGTAGGGATTCCAAGTTTCCCACAATTGGACATTATATCACACTTAGTCTACTGCAAAAACAAGTTAGGCTACACTCTAAAAAAAAGGTTCTATATGGCACCAAAAATGGTTCTTCGTCGTAATCATAGGGGAACCATGTTTGGTGCTATATAGCACCATTTCTTAGCATGTTCTGTATATGGTAGAGGTGCTATATAGCACCATAGTTAGGGGTGCTATATAGCACCTTAGTCAAAGAACCGGTGAAGAACCTCTGAAGAACCGCTGAAGAACCAATGAAGCACCAAAATTGGTGCTTTATAGTACTAAAAAAGGTTCCCCTATGATTACGAGCCAAGAACCATTTTTGGTGCTATATAGAACCTTTTTTTTTTAGAGTGTAGTAGCCTATGCATCGTCGCTGTTTTCTCTTGCTGACCCTCTTCTTATTATTACTGCGACTGCTGATACAAAAAAGTGATGGGATATTTGGACACTGTCACACATCAGGTCAATTGTTAGAAAATTAGGGGTGGTGTTACATCATAATTTTCCTCTTAAAGCGTTTGAATGGCCCATGTGTTTCAGGCAAGCAGCAGCGACTTTTCGTTATTCAATGAGCTGAACCCGTGTCATACCCTTCAAGTAAGACTATCGATTACATCCTTAAAATAGCCACTAATGCCATCACTGAGCCACATACAATCAAAGGTCAGTTATGAAAGAATGTTTATTAGTTTCTTCGTTTGCAGCACTGAATTAATGTACCCAATTCTCCGCGGTTACATTTCCCAGCACTCAAGATCTTGTCAAAAAGCCAGGTGTTTGTTTATAAGACACAAGCTGATAATGTGTCAGAGTTAATGCCATCCTTAATCTGTTGTGCTGCTTGGAAACACACTTCGATTCAGGTTGTCTTATTGGAGGGTGCAAAAGCTTTTTGAAGAAAAAACAAGAACCCATGACATTTTTTACAGTCTTATCTTGAGCAACTTACACGCTCTTCTTTTGTAGCTTCTTGAAATAAGGATTTGGATTTGAACATGGCATTCAGCGACATTGTAGTGTAATTAAACCTCATTTCTAATAGGTTTAGAAATGTTATAAAATAATCAATATTAAACTTAATATAGTGTTCATTTTCATTATTTTGACCCCATACATGACTTCAAAACTTTTGCACAACATTTAAAACGTTTGCACCGTTTTTATTCGTGCAAACATACAAACCATGTCACTTAATGTAAAGGGGATTGCTGTTCGAACAAACAAAGTCTTTGTTATTAAAACGTCTATTCTTTAAAACGGTGTGTTTAATTTTGTTAAAGCAAGTGTATGTATTGTGGGGCTCAAATATGGATTTCACGGTACAACTGTCATTTCAACAGTTGAAAAAATCTTTTCAAATACGGAGCATCAGAGCTATGTTAACTCGAAAATCAATTGATATTTACGTCGAACTCTCATGCCCATTTTGTTAAAACCCGAGTCACGTGGGGGCTGTATGAATTTGTCTCCCACTGGCTTGTTTCTGAGGTCCGCTGCTCTCTAGGGCTCGAAATTAATACTGTCTCGCCAATTACGTTCAGAGCGCCAATTAAGAGTGCTTTATGAATTCTTAGAGTAAAAACAAATCCAAAAACTTAAATGAGCAACAGAACACACCATCGCAAAAATTAGTACCAAAATACCAATTGTGACTAAACTTTGATATAGCTATCCTAAACTAAATTTAATCTAATGTCGTGCTTCCGCCCGTTTTTCTTTAGTCACTGCATGCGTGGACATAAGAGAAACTTTTCTTTGCGTTGTTAGAATAATCACCTATTATACTGGATGGACTGAATAAGTAATACAAATATGTGGCCTTTTGGGATTTGGAAGCAGTGGCCCACAGCAGTCCATATGAGGTACAAAAGAGGGCGGCCATCAATAATGGATGATCCGATATATTCATTGTTTGTGAGTGTTTTCCTCTGCTTTAAACACTCACCTCGGAGATTTTTTAAAGAACGAATAATGGCCTATATCAATGAAAGCTTATTTTGGGAGTTTTGGGGGGAAATGGAATGCTTATGGCATTAAAAAAAAAAAAATTCACAGAAATATAAATGTGAGGAAAATCATGCACATGAAAGATTGTTATAATGCATCTTCGGCAACGTTTTGTAGAACAATAAGATTTAGAGGGGGCAAAAAGCAGGTTAAAGGGATGAAACAACCGAATTCACTGCGACACTGACGTTAATTGGACTTCTCACAGATACTCTGAGTTGTACATCCAATGCTGTCAGTAGGGCAGCGACTATTCCGTTCTTCTGGATCCTTTTGTTTTAAGCAGTCACGGGGATCTGTCCGGGGCCGGTGCTGTAGGCTATTACACCGAGGCGATCGGTAAAGCAGATCAATCCGAAAACCAATGGGTTCGAGCCAAAGGTAAACAGAAAATAAATTATTATGATCATATTAAGCACTGCATCGCATAGGGACATCCACGTACAAAAAAAGTAAGCTTATGGAATTCATGAAACGGAGCGATTTCACTGGAGACAAAGACGTGGAATGTCCGTTTCGCGAAAGTTAAATAGTCTATCTCACTGCACTTTAATCTAAAAAGAAAGCCGCTAATATTAAGGGCTTTCCAAAGCATTAAAGTTACCTATGTATTGAAATCATCGGTCTAAAAAAAAAGAAAGAAAGTAATTTGAGAAAGTCTTGAGTTACCATCAAATTATGGTCCAGCTGACATTAAAATCCCTGCAACAATTCGATACAGAGCGTATATCAAGAGTTCGAACAGCCAATAATCACGAACGGAACGGCGTGACGTCAAAGTCCCGGTAGAAAAGGCGCGTTGGGTTTGCTCACGTTTGGAGAGGGAAGAGCGCAGGGAACCTCACTGTCTTCACTGGATTATACAAACCAAAAGTGTCCTCAACTCCTCCTCCTCAATCGCTTACATGCTGATCCTACTGCAAGCGGGACGAACAACAACAGGCTCTTATCGCAGCAAATGCTGTATATGTCAGGACAACCATCTCATTTGCTAGAACAAACCTTCGAGCTGATTTTTACCCGCATCCGAGCCGAAGCCTACTGAAGTTGGACATTTTTTTTTTGTACTGTGTGTGATGACAAACTGTCGTGGAGGAGGTGAAGAGACGAGGATGAAGATATAACCACTTGCAGAATCTGAATCGTCACTAGTCGTTCCTCCCAGGCTTTTCGGGATTATATATTTTTATTCTTCGGCGATGCAATAACGGATTGTTTTTGTGTAATGACCGGCAGCAGTCATGCTCCAAGACTGATTTCTGAAAAGACAAGAAAGAAAAACTGAGATCTTACACTGACAAATGCATGTCCAAAATGTGGTAACTGAAAGTTACTCACGAAGAAATAGGAGGGTCCAGTGTCACACATGTAGAGGGGCTTCAGTAGCTGGTATGTCCTCAAAGCTCCGGAATGCTCTCATAGGCTAAACCAATCCGCCTGTACCGGGTGCATGCTTTGCGATCTCATACTCTGATGCATTTCAAAGAATCTATCAGAATACGGAGTTGACACCTCTGAAAAACGAATACCGTTTAGACCGAACGGGAATTATTTAGCGTGTGAGAGAAAGAGGTCATATGAACTGCACAGGGCTAGAAGTGCGTCTCACGGAAATCTTGGGTTGCAGATCTGACGGAAACACGTGCTATTCGGTCTCATCTGCGGCAACGATGCTTTTCCACGGTCTGCCTGGAGGCGAGATGCATGGTGTTATGGAAGAAATGGAGCGGAGAGGAAAGAGCGATTCGGCGACTATCAGCTCGGCCATAGATATGGGGGAAACAGAGACGGTAGGAGAAAGCCATGCCTCTCGCTCCAGGCGCTTACTTGCTTGGAAATTCTAACAGCCTATGTTAACTGAACCGTTATTCAAACAGTGATATAGAGGCCCAAAGATGTGATTTCGATCTTGTCCAACTTCAAACTTCTGCGATCCCAAATTACAGGCCTGGTCTTCAACGCATTGCTTGTAAATCTTTTGCCATGGGTGAATTGCAAATTGTTAGAAAAAGCTACGATATGCAATAGGCCTATCAGTTTTTAATAGCTTACAATTCAGTTTAATTTCAGCTGATTATTCGATTAAAAATCGGTGAAATAATAATGCATTATTGACCAAGAAAATCCCTGTTCGGTTTTGTACAGTTCCCTTTTTTAAAATACTTATGGTCGTTGGTCAACTTTAGGTGACGCGAAATTCATAATTTAATTTATTTATATAGCTACCAGTGAGATATACTATGATAAAATAATTATCAGGCGTTATAATTGAATTAAAATAAATTGAAATTGTTTTGGGTCGTAATATCTGTGATTAACGATAAGAAAAGAGACAATTACCGTCCATTCCTTATTATGTATGTTTCTTTGGCAACAATGAACTTATGGTGCTTAAAACTATTTTAATATTTTTAACACCGCATCTTATTTTTTTTTACGCTAGCAAACCCACAATTAAAAATAAAGTAATTGTAAAGAATAACATGTTTTTATTACACAAATGTATAGAGGTGTTTCATAATTAATAGCACAGTGTTTAGTGTATCTAAGGCCACACAACACGTCGAACGTAAACACGATAAAACGAGCGCAGTTTTTGATTAATGTGCACCACATTTTTCCAAAAATTGTGCCTTTGTTAAAAAAAAGAGGCATGCATTATCATTCCTCTTTTTATCCACGGTCTTCCGTTGTCACGGGGAATAATAAAAACAAATCAATGGTGAATATACACTTCTGAATTTGATCTCACGCCCCTCCCATTCTGTACAGAAGTGAACACTAGTAATACCTCAGCCTTTGGACATTTTTAATCCGTAAAATAGTTTGGTGTTTACAGAGCACTTTAAATAGGCTACACATCATGTAGGATATTTTATCTTGTACCAATCTGCCATTAACTCGCGTGTAATCAGAGATAATGGTGGCGAAAGAGTGTTTGTAATGAGCCCGTTGGTCGTGTGTGTGTTTCTGCAGAACATGCCTTCCATCAGCGGGGAGCGGGTGGCTCTGTGTGCGGGCTGCGGAGGCAAGATCTCGGATCGCTATTACCTGCTTGCCGTGGACAAGCAGTGGCACATGCGCTGTCTGAAGTGCTGCGAGTGTAAACTCAACCTGGAGTCTGAGCTCACCTGCTTCAGCAAAGACGGAAGCATCTACTGCAAAGAGGACTATTACAGGTGAGCAAACGCATTCGTGATCTCACGCTTTCGTTGTGGTTAAATAATAAAAAGGCTAAACTTAAAGACCTGCTGTTTGTAGGCTGTGTGTGACGTGGATTCGTCATTATAAAAAGTACCCCATTATTAAAACAATCCAGAGAAGATGTTGCTAATTTTTTTGTAGATTAATGCATGTGCTTATACAAATTATAACGATTATTAAAAATACTGAAAATTGCAAGGGGTGATTTTTTTTGCCTAAAAATCGAACGTTTTTGTTTGAATCAACGAAACATTGTAATGATTTTATTTTTGTCTACACTCTAAAAAAAAAAGGTTCTATATGGCACCAAAAATGGTTCTTGGCTCGTAATCATATGGAACCTTTTTAAGTGCTATATAGCACCACTTTTGGTGCTTCAGTTGTTCTTCAGCGGTTCTTCAGAGGTTCTTTGACTAAGGTGCTATATAGCACCGTTACCATATACAGAACATGCTAAGATATGGTGCTATATAGCACCGCTACCATATACAGAACATGCTAAGATATGGTGCTATATAGCACCAAAGATGGTTCCCCTATGATTGCGATGAAGAACCATTTTTGGTGCCATATAGAACCTTTTTTTTTTTTAGAGTGTAGAGATTTTACTTGTGAAGACGTCATGATGCTATTTAATAATTGCGATAACAATTTCAATAATCCAGAAACCGATTTTACTCGTATAAACATGCCCGAGTTGTGTTGCATATATTTTGCAGTGTAGAGTGACTTTGATCGTCATTATAAAACTAAATAATCCAGATACGATTTATACCTCAAGAGCTTGAAGTAGATCGTTTGCTTTGTTTGGGAGGGGGGAAAAATGAGTAAAACAAAAGCGCCTTACTCTGTGATGTGTGGATGATATTTAGCTGACCGTGCACTGATTCTGTATGTCATTGTAGCTACAATTTAATAATCAGAGGGAGGCGCGGGCCTATTAGGATAATCATATAAGTGAAGGCTTTACCATTTCCAGCACACGTCAATCTCAATTGTAAATTATTTAGCAATTGTTCCCGACGTGAGGCTGAATTCCACTGCATTTGTTCACGCATCCTGCTGTTTTGTGCTGTCCTCTTCAACTTTTATTTAAGATAACAAATAATTTACAGATTATGAGAAGCAGCTCATTTAAGGTCAGGCTCGTGAGTGGTGCTGGTTGAATTGTGCTGAAAGGTCACAGCTGCTCTATTCTCCCGCAGAAGGTTTTCGGTGCAGAGATGTGCCCGGTGCCACCTCGGGATCTCGGCCTCGGAAATGGTCATGAGGGCCAGGGATTTGGTGTACCACTTGAACTGTTTCACCTGCACGACTTGCAACAAAATGCTGACGACTGGGGACCACTTCGGCATGAAAGACAGTCTGGTGTACTGCAGGCTACACTTTGAAACGCTCATCCAGGGAGACTTCCCCACGCATTTCAATCACACGGATGTAGCGTCTAATAAAGGACTGGGCAGCACGGGCCCTCTAGGACTGTCTTATTATAACGGCGTGAACACGGTGCAAAAGGGCCGGCCCCGAAAGAGGAAGAGCCCTGGGCCCGGAGCGGACTTGGCTGCTTATAATGCAGGTGAGACATATTGGCGTTTTGTTTTTGTTGCTGGTTAACTGCTCTGGTTTTATTCTTTGCATTCATATTTCATCTGCACAACTTCAGTTGCACAACTTTTTTTTAAGAGCGCGTAGTAGGCTAATGCGTTCACTGAGATCTCGGTGTATTTCCAGGTTTACAAAACTTTTTGGGGCTGCACTACCTAACGAAATAGTTTCAGAGCAAGACAAAAGAAGAAACCTGGCCAACTGCATGATGGTGGATTAATAAAAGCAGTGACATTTCGCTTAAACAATACTATTAGCTACCGCTTATTTTCAACAATAATTACAAATGTTAAAACCATTAATTGCAACTACAATAAGCAGCTTTCTAATACGAAAAAGTGTCTAAATCAAGCGGGAAATATTTAAAATAGCATTTCTGGATGCAGTCTTTATTGGGTAAAAAAATGAAAGTTAGTTTAAATAATAGGCTATAGTATATTTTTTAAAGTGTATTATTTCGTTGGTATTGCTTTTTTAAAGACTTTGTAATTCAAATTCGTTTGAGAAGATTGCGTCTTTTTTTAAAAGCACGTGATGATGGATTTATGAAAGACCGCTATCCTTAATTAGCAATATAACATAATAATGCATTAAACGTTTTATCTCGTAAAAAAATGTTTAACACAAGAAACAATAATATAAAGGCCTATATATGTTCACTTCTTTACTACGTAAAAGGCAAAACATGCGCCACTTTGCTAGACAATCGACACACATCACAGATTTCTACTAAGCACTTGAGCTTGTGCTGAACAATTTGGAACAACGTGACTTGTTCGCTCGGGCATTTCGGGCCCCTCAGCGGGGCATTTGGGCCCCTGCTTGAGGACCAAACAGAGGAATGATGACGACTACAGAGACTGACAAGTGGAAAATGGCTTAGATGCTAGTCGAGACCTCCAGAAGATTAAATACAAGTGAAAGGAGAAAAGAAAGAAAGACCGATTCCCAGGCGAATTCATTCACCCTGGGTTTTGCTCTAGAAACTAAATACAATGTCGTGCACGTGTCCAAACAAAGCATATGATAGAGCAGAAACTTTTACGCATATTCATTATTTTCTTTGGTTCAAGTATTTAACGCCAATACAAAATTAATGAACGAAATAAAAACAATTGTAGAATCGTTAATAAGCCATGGTCTATATCGCAAACTAGCCTATAAAATACAAGTTTCCCTTATATTTCCAAACTCTAAAAATGTGTAAATTCTTTGTTTTCTTTATCACTTTTTGTTTTGTTGCTTTGTAAATCTTGTTGTCTAGGCGTCGATAATTGAAGTTGGCAAAATTATCACAACTGCGTTTTTTTTTTTTTTTGTGGATTAACCCGCTTCTGTTGAATTGTTACATTTACAAGGACTTAAAATGGGGAAAAAAGAAGTCAAATTAAAGTTTTTGAAACCGTTTGACAATGCACGAGTTAAGCAGAGTGAGTGAACTTTGCTGTTTCTCTCTGACACAGTCAGATCATTGCTGCCCCCATCAGCTCACACTTTAAACAACAGCACAGGGAGATCAAACCCTGGAAAACAAGAACAATAAAGACAGCTTTCGTATTATTGCAATACTCCAGTACATAAATAATTCTGTGCTCAGTAAAGATAACTGCTCTTGACGTGCATCACTGTAGTAAAGGTAACAGTATTTCTCAATGGCCATATTTATATCAGGAAACATTTGTTCGCCATGTGCAGTGTTGTAAAGCATTCAAGGTTAATTATCTGAAGTGTTGATCAGACCATTTTCAATGACTAATATTTGTAGTTGTCAGAGAAAACATAATTCTGAACTGTCATGCGTCTAGCAACACATAAACTTCTGCCAAGAATTTGGAACTGGCGCAAACACATTTCTGACACATTCAGACGGGCTTATCTACTAAACACTTGTGTCCAAAGATGGATAGTGTGGGCTTTTTCCACCATCAAATCCTAGACATCATAAAACACAAATGAAGATATGGCCATATGTGGGGGGGTGGGGTTGCTGTAAAAACGGGTAAACCCACCAAAGCTTTAACTCTGCTGCTACATGATAAAAATCATGATGCAGACGTGCATGCTTTCAAAACATGTCAATTGCATTTAGAATCAAATGTTTTTAAAAACAGACAAAAAGAGCATGATGCAAGACTACAGCATAATGCAGATTATTATGCATGCAGTAAGTTGCAAACACAGCAACATGGTGGCTGCTTTATGTGGTCAGACTGAACACATTGCTGGAGTGCCATCAAAGAACTCTTCTCATTCTCATCACAGCGTTCTGTCTGTCATCGGATCCCATGTATTGTTTGCTCAGGTTTTCTGCATTTATTCAAACTTAATTTGCATGTCTTGTTTTAAAACTGTGGTTCAGCTATTGAAATGTTTGGACTATAGTGCACTTGGGGATCAATATCAGGAGCACAGCTAATCGATTGTCTGTTTTTTTGATCCAGCTTTGAGCTGCAATGAGAACGATGGCGATCCGATGGACAGAGACTCGCAGTACAGCACCAGCCAGAAGACGAAGCGCATGAGAACGTCATTTAAACACCATCAGCTGAGGACCATGAAGTCGTATTTTGCCATCAACCACAATCCGGACGCCAAGGATCTGAAACAGCTGGCCCAGAAAACAGGGCTCACCAAACGCGTCCTACAGGTCAGAAATGATTGTTTTGCAGTGCATTTCTGCTTCGAGATGTTCGTTTTTATATCGACTGAAAAAAGAGCATTACACATTCCTTCACTTCAGCAACAAATTAGACTTATTAAAAATGACTAAAGGAATGAAGATTGTAATCAAATGTAAATCACGTGCCTGTTCTCCTCAGTGGAATTATATCATTTGTTTCTAACAATGAGAAATCTGAATGAATAACATGCACAAATAAAGCATGAGGAACCTGGAAATAAAAGAAAATGCTGTTGGGAACAGTTCACAACAAGGTTCCATTGGTTAACATGAACTAACAATGTAAAATACGTCTAAAGCATTTATTCATATTAGTTAATGCTAATTTAAACATTTACTACACTAAAAAATGTTTCAACTTAAAAAAAGTGATTGTGCTGCCCTGAAAATATAAGTTTAGTCAACTCAAATATCCAAGTTGTTACTTCAAATTTCAAGTTGACCAATTTAAATTTTAAGGCAGCACAAACACTTAGTTTAAGTTTTTTCGTTGAATATTACCTGAGCTGACATTAACTATGAGCTATTGCATTTTTATCAATTCTGTATAATAAGGTCCTATTAATCGATGCATTAACTAACAATGAGCAATACACTAACACTTCACAATAAGGTTCCATTGTTTAACATGAACTAACAATGTAAAATACTTCTAAAGCATTTATTCATATAAGTTAAAGTTAATTTAAACATTTATTATGCTGTAAAAAATGGTGTTTTAACTTAAAAAAAGTGATTGTGCTGCCTAAAAATTTAAGTTTATCAACTCAAATATCCAAGTTGTTACTTCACATTACAGGTTGACCAATCTTAATTTTAAGGCAGCACAAACACTTAGTTTAAGTTTTTTCGTTGAATATTACCTGAGCTGACATTAACTATGAGCTATTGCATTTTTATCAATGCTGTATAATAAGGTCCTATTAAATCGATGCATTAACTAACAATGAGCAATACACTAACACTTCACAATAAGGTTTCATTAGTTAACATGAATTAAGAATGAATACTTCTACAGCGTTTATTAATCTTAAATGTTAATTTCAACATTTGCTAATACATTATATATTAATGTACAGTGAACTAACATGAATAAACTGCATATTTATTATCTAACTTTAACAAAGATGAACAAATACTGTAAGAAATATTTTGTTCATTGTTAGTACATTAACCAATGTTAACAAATGAAACCTTAATGTAAAGTCTTACAAATTAAATTAGTGTAAGTGTTACCCAGCTGTGTCGGATATCATTGAAACAAGAAAAAACTAAATGCTGTGGCAAAACGACCAAGGGACAGACGGGAAGAAAAAATACGAGCAAAACGAAAGAAATTCAAAATAAAATCTCAGCAATGTTCGTCCCCTGAGCATCACATCATCTACCATCGTCTCGGTTTGCAGGTCTGGTTCCAGAACGCTCGGGCCAAGTTCAGACGAAACCTCCTGCGTCAGGAGAACACGGGAGTGGACAAGGCCTCGGACGGGTCGACCATGCCTGGAGGAACACCGTCCGGACCCGCCTCGGAGATTTCCAACGCCTCCATGAGCCCGTCCAGCACCCCTACCACCCTCACAGACCTGACCAACCCCACAATGCCCACCGTCACCTCCGTACTGACCTCCGTGCCAGGCAGCCTGGACGTACACGAATGCCGGAGTCCATCGCAGAGCACCTTAACCAGCCTCTTCTGATGCTCGGCTTGGACAGACATTTGCACAACGCGAGCAACGTGACGCGTCACCTTCGTCTGCTTCCTCCGAAGACCTTTCATGGGTGCGGGTCTCAACAGCCATCGAAATCAGAAGTCGTGCTTGCAAAGCATAGTCACTCTCATACTACATCTGTCTGATACATAAACCGATCTACCTGGGCATCTTTTGTACCTTTACAGATGTGGCCAATCCAGACTTTATGAGGACTATGAATGGAGAAAAAAAACAGACTCAAGCGGAAAAGAGAAACTCTTTGTTTGGCCACGAGTCTCTTAAGAGTGTTCTGGCATCTGTTGATAATAGTCTTTGAAACGACTGATTTGCATTTTTATTTTTCCATGTGTTTTCCCCAACCATGTTTACAGAGAGAGACTGAGCTGCAGCTTATGGGAAATTCATTTGTTTGTCAACTTCTTATTTATGTTCATGCACAGGGGTCAGTGTGAGGAAACTGGATTATAATGTGAATAATTACGAGATGAGAACAGCGAAACTTAGCCTGACTGTCACGTGCCTTATCCTGCAGTGTAGTCACTGAAGCCCCTTTAGCAACGCTAAACCAACTACATCGGGAAATGTGTTTTAATTTGTCGGATGGTGAAAATGGTTGAGTGAATCACATGCGCGCACACATGCATACAGAGGAAGAGCTGATCATATACTCTCATTCCAACATATTACCTCACTCAGAAATCACTGGATCTGATAGCAGTACGTATGAAACATGAAAATCTCACGAGATGACAATGCACTGGGAGGGAAAATGGCCGCGGAGAGTTTGTAAAAAGACAAACCTTGATCGGAGGAGCGTCATGCAGCGGAACTCATTGCAAACAAACACTGATTTATGGAATGAAACACTTTTTTTCCCTCATTCGGTTAGGTGATTTTTTTCTCTCAACCATTAAGATGTGACAGTGTTGGAGACAGGGTAAATGTTTCCATGGTAACCAGAGGCTGCTTGTTGAAATGCTGTACAGTTTTGACAGATTATTGAGAAATTTCGAGTCCACTCCCTGCAGTATCCCCTTTGATGTAAATCTTCAGTTCTGTAAAAAATATTAAAAAAATGAATCACTATTTGTTTTGTGGTCCTCATTATTTCACCAATTTCAATGCACAAACATAGAGTGAAACAGGACGTTGACAGATTAAGATGAAGCCAGTTTGATCAGTGGTGTTATGGTCATTTATAACTCAGAATCTTAACGCCAAACGCACTTTGGTGTGATCTGATAATACAAACCACGTCACACACACTACATGCTTGCATTTCAACAAACATAAGTAAATAAATGATTACATTTTATTCAACATACTGCATCAGTGAGTGAATTACACAAAAAAATAGGGATGCACGACACATATCACCCACCATATCGATATCGGCCGATATATGTTCATTTTAATATCATCGGACCTAATAAGAAAACGTGGCCAGTATATTAAAGCCAATAAATAATGGATTATTTTCTTCAGCTGAGACGCTTCAGATGTGCACTGTTCAACATGATGGTTCTGAACAGCTTGAAATATGATTAAAATCACTTCAAAAAGGAAAATACCGTTATGGGTCAAATTAAATTATTGAGAACATTATAATCATGTGCTTTTAATGGTGAGAATGGTGTAATAAGGCTGTTAAAAAGTATATAAAAATTCTGCCAATATATCGGTTATCAAATACAAGAATTATCAGTATCGGCCAAAATTGTCAGTGCATCCGTAAAATGTTCAAGTCATTTCAACTTCAATTACATGAAACTGACTTTAAAAAATGAGTTGAACCTTGTATAACTTATAAAAAAAAGTTAACTTATTTGTTATATGTTGTCATAATTTAAGAGATTTTGGCAGCTTTATGATCTGGGTCCTGAACAGTATTTGGCTGTATCACATGAATAAACTGAGACAATATGAACACAGCTTTCATTAAACATTACAGAAGTGAAACCTGATCAGTTTTCTATCCATAAAACCGAGGAACACAAATGCTTTACAGTAATATTAGCCATAAAATAACACTAAATTAATTAAACAAGAAATGCAACACATAGTGTCTCGGTTGGGTTTTGTCGGTTCTTGTACACTGTGTGTGTATTATTTCTGAGTTGAAAACCTCTTGTGACTAGTAGAGTGCAAAACCTGGAATTTATTATGATAATTATTTTAAATTGTTGAACAGTGGAGCATTTGGAATGCAAGTTTATTACGGCCCATGTGAAATATATGGTCAACCAGTCATACATACCTGGATGTTTGGCACTCGCAGACATCCGCCGACTGGAAGCAGAAAAGTCGGGAAGCTCCCGTTTTCACGCACATCAACACGTCGGCCTCGACACACGATGTTTCCCAATGCAAACAAGGCCTTCAGTGAACATTAGGTCAGTGACTCTCCACGTCTCCGGTTTCTCTCGCCGCTGTTTGTTGAAGTGAGTGTGACTGGGGTAGTGGAGTGGTTTGGCGTGATGCCCGCTGCTCGGGCTCCTGGAGGGCTGGCAGACTGGGGTTGTAATGGGCTTACGAAGGGTGCCAAAGCCAGCCAGCCACCGTGGAAGCCAATGTGGTGCCCAGATGTACAGCGCACTCCCACAAAAAGCCACACGATGAAGGCTTTAATAGAGAGAGAGCCTGCTATTTAAAACACACTACAGCCTTTTTGGAAATAGCTGGTCCAATAAACTTTAATATGGAATATTATGACTGTGCAGAATCCGAGGCTCATCACACCGGTTTGGATGTTTGTGACGTGCCCCAGTGAAGTCTTTAAGACTTTGCAGTGTGTCTGAGGTCTTTTTGTTGCAGACGTTATGTTATGGCGACAGGCTACACCCAGATCTTTTCCAAAAGCTTGTTTTCTTTGTACTCAAGCTGCCTGGATCTGACCTGGACGATTGAAACTTTCAACTCACATAAAATAAGAAATGCTTCTAATCAGCCGCTGAGATTAGAGGTTAAATAGCAGACAAGTGCACTAAGCCAAACTCTGCTTGTGTTTACTTGGAAAATCTTACAATAAAAGAACCGAAAATACATTTATAACTTGGGTAACACTTTATAATAAGGTCCATTTGTTAAGATAATATGAACCAACAATGGACTGCATTTATATACAGTAAAATATCAGAAAAAAATTCATTTTGAAGTGAACTAATCCTTTCACTAATGGGACCTTAATGTAAAAGGATACCATATTCTTATAATTGTGATGTTGCTGATAAACATTGATCAATTAAATCTAAAAATGTCATCACAAAACATGCACAATTATAGTAGCATATGGTAATCTCATGGTACTTTAATATGTACTGTGATAATGAATGATTACCATTCTTAAAATATCATGGTATTTACATGGTACTTTAAAGAAAGTTGGGATGGGAAACGGAACAAATAAACTATTTTTTGGTTGATTTCGGATTCATTGTCATGTAACAATCACTAAAAATAATAATTGTTGCATGTGTATGTCAAAAAGCATACAGCTAGATGTAATTTTCTCCTTAATATGAGAAATTAATAATGTCTCCATTCTAGACATATTTAGTATATGTATACAGTGAGGAAAAGAAGTATTTGAACACTCTGCTATTTTGCAAGTTCTCCCACTTAGAAATCACGGAGGGGTCTGAAATTGTCATCGTAGATGCATGTCCACTGTGAGAGACATAATCTAAAAAACACAATATATGATTTTTTAACTATTTATTTGCATGATACAGCTGCAAATAAGTATTTGAACACATGAGAAAATCAATGTTAATATTTGCTACAGTAGCCTTTGTTTGCAATTACAGAGGTCAAACGTTTCCTGTAGTTTTTCACCAGGTTTGCACACACTGCAGGAGGGATTTTGGCCCACTCTTCTCTAGATCAGTCAGGTTTCTGGCCTGTCGCTGAGAAACACGGAGTTTGAGCTCCCTCCAAAGATTCTCTATTGGGTTTAGGTCTGGAGACTGGCTAGGCCACGCCAGAACCTTGATATGCTTCTTACAGAGACACTTCTTGGTTATCCTGGCTGTGTGCTTCGGGTCATTGTCATGTTGGAAGACCCAGCCTCGACCCATCTTCAATGCTCTAACTGAGGGAAGGAGGTTGTTCCCCAAAATCTCGCAATACATGGCCCCGGTCATCCTCTCCTTATACAGTGCAGTGGCCCTGTCCCATGTGCAGAAAAACACCCCCAAAGCATGATGCTACCTCCCCCATGCTTCACAGTAGGGATGGTGTTCTTGGGATGGTACTCATCATTCTTCTTCCTCCAAACACGTTTAGTGGAATTATGACCAAAAAGTTATTTGTAAGTATATTATCTGACCACATGACTTTCTCCCATGACTCCTCTGGATCATCCAAATGGTCATTGGCAAACTTAAGACGGGCCTTGACATGTGCTGGTTTAAGAGAGGGGAACCTTCCGTGCCATGCATGATTTCAAACCATGACGTCTTAGTGTATTACCAACAGTAACCTTGGAAACGGTGGTCCCAGCTGTTTTCAGGTCATTGACCAGCTCCTCCCGTGTAGTTCTGGGCTGATTTCTCACCTTCTGTGTGGAGGAGTGGGCCAAAATCCCTCCTGCAGTGTGTGCAAACCTGGTGAAAAACTACAGGAAACGTTTGACCTCTGTAATTGCAAACAAAGGCTACTGTACAAAATATTAACATTGATTTTCTCAGGTGTTCAAATACTTATTTGCAGCTGTATCATACAAATAAATAGTTAAAAAATCATACATTGTGATTTCTGGATTTTTTTTTTTTAGATTATGTCTCTCACAGTGGACATGCACCTACGATGACAATTTCAGACCCCTCCATGATTTCTAAGTGGGAGAACTTGCAAAATAGCAGGGTGTTCAAATACTTATTTTCCTCACTGTGTGTGTATATATATATATATATATATATATATATATATATATATATTACATTTATGTGGTACTTCAAGAATACCTTGTATTGCAATGGGAAATGTCTGAAAAAAGCTAGGCCTATATATAATATCCATACATTTCTATATTTTAGTAGACATGTAGTACATATACTACATTTTATATGGTACTTCAAGAATACATTTGTTGTTGCAAAGGGAAATTCCCCAAAAACATGGTAATAACATGCTACTTTTTTGTGTTGGTTATTCGAGAATGTGTACATCAAAAAGTACAGCTAGATGTAATTTTCTCCTTTATATAAGCAATGCTTTCTAAGCAGTGATGACAGGAGATTCGCTGCTATGTTTTTAGCCCTCGTTCGCTGCATCGCTCATCTTTGCCCAGGGCAAAGGATGGTCATTGCCTTTGGCTACGAAACCCTCAGCCTTTGGCAAAGCAACAGTCTACCCCTGTTCAGAGCAGACTGACTTCAGTCAACAACAAACTTAGCCTTAGTCTGGGTCAGGCTTCGCACAGATCGGCTACAAGATGCATTTAACCATCCTCATGTAGCTGCTGGCAGGCGTAGTCACTGTTGATTAGAAGCTTAAATTGATCTCAGATTCGCTAACAATAAATCTCAAAGAGATTAGCCAACTATGGTCGCAGGTTCAGTCGTTATTAGCATAGTTTAACAAGTCTGTGTTTCCTGAAACTATAGTTCCAACGAACATTTGCAAATAGCTTCTCCCTTTTGCAACACCAAATATATTCTTGAAGTACCATATAAAATGTATATATGTATGTATATACACTACCAGTCAAAAGTTTGGAATCATTAAGATTTTTTATTGGTTTTGAAAGAAGTCTCTTCTGCTCACCAAGGCTGCATTTATTTGATCAAAAATACAGCAAAAACAGTAATATTGTGAAATATTTTTACAATTTAAAATAACTTTTTTCTATTTGAATATACTTTAAAATGCAATTTATTTCTGTGATTCAAAGCTGAATTTTCAGCATCATTACTCCAGTCTTTAGTCACATTGTGTAATGCTATTTCATGCATACTGAGCTTTTTACACTGTTAAAGACTTGGATTTCCCATGATAAACATGGCCAAAGTTTCAAAAAAATAAGTTGGACGTTTGATGGAGTATTTCTATGCCAAAAATACTCGTTCTGGTTTCTCACAAGTTTCGGAACGTTTTTTAGTTTTTCGAGGATGGGCCTATGTGATGTCAACAAGGGTGGAATTTCCTTGTACCCAAAGAACCCAGCGTTAAGGAGACAGTGGATGGAGTTTGTATTTCCGGAGCAGCAACGGAGTTGTGCAAGTGTTTTTGTTGCACATCAAGTAAACAACATGAATGTAGAGTTAATTTATCAATGGAGCATGCGATGTAAGGTGTGTGTTTAAATACATTTGTTTAGCTGAACACTGTGGGTGTCTTATTGTAAAACCACTCCAAACAACAATACACAAAGAGTGGTAAAATATGTTGAACTAAATGAATTATTTCATATTAAACCTAGTTCACACAAAGCGCGCTTCTTCATTCAAATGCACTACTATTCCATTGTTTTTCTATGTAAACACGCACTAGTCTGACGTGCAAAACAGTTCCGCTTGCTCCTGCTAAGTCAAATACAATAGTCCTTAAACCAAATCATGTTGTCATAAACCATGAGTAAACACACACAAATGTTGTAAAACTCATGCATGACATGGTTTTCTAAAGACACTGCGCTCAAGTTAAAATAATTTCAAATTTTTGAAAACTTGTCTCAAGACCTTGCGTTTTTCCCCATTACACAAGCCGCTAAGCATATATATACAGTACACACCACATTGAGACATCCTGCTGTAGTCGTTGTTGCTGCTGCTCTGCTTCAATTTCAGCCTCCGGATCATTATCTGGATTATGTATGCCTGAATCTGATTGATAGCCATTGTTTATTTAGGATGTTTTTTTCTCGTTTGCATGACATGTGGACTTAATAAATACTTATCTTGAGCAAAATAAGCAAGCTGACATTCAGTACAATCTATAGCTTTTATTTCAAATAGGCTATATACAAATATAATTTACGTCTTTTAGTTTGTCAAGAGATTTAAATCACCGTTTTTGAAGCGTGTGCATGTGTGTACATGCTCCAGTATAGCCTGGATGCCAGACGAACTTAGCCCCGCCCACAAAAAAATTTGCACGGGCAGTTCGGTCTGGACTTGATCCATAGAGAAGTAATTATGCCCGAACAGAAACTGTTCGGACCAATGAAATTGTCAGGGCGGGCTTTAGACGATGATGGACAGATGATAAACAGTAACGTAATCATCCACGTCATCAAAGGCGCTTAAATTCTTTTTTTACAACACCGGCAAAGATCGTTTACACTCATCTTTTTTTCTCCGGGAAAAATGGCATTTGGGGGGTAAAATATGTGTTATTTTGGCACGGGTGCTAAATTTCGCATTCCTGGGTCTGTATATCACATAATTGGGGTCGCTTCAACCCGCGGACTTGGCAACACAGTGCAGTTGAGTTCTGTTGACATTTGACAACTAACGTTATGCTTCGCTCCATTGCTCTGAGGTCTTGAGGTCTTTCCTGGTTCGGTTTAAACACGCCCCATAATCACAGCCCAACGGAGCAGTATCAGACTCAAATTCTGACTAGAATTGAGTATGATGATGTCAGGCTAGCTCCAGTACGTAAGAATGAACCAATGATTAAATCTAGAAATAAAGCAAAACAACGGATACAAAATAAGAATTAGTCCTCATGGCATTCATTCCAATTCAAACGGATTAATTCAAATAAGCTTTTACTCCGCCCCCTGCCCAATGTGGTTGAACAACAAGTGTGTGACAATATGGTTTCGGGAAACAGTAGCTAATTGATTTCTTCAACGATGCAGCATACTATGGTAGTTAATCAGCGAGATACATGGTAGTAGAGGTCGACCGATTAATCGGTTTTGCAGATTAATCGGCACCGATAGTTGATTGGTGGAGCAATCGGTTATCGCAAAAATCCACACCGATAGTTTTCCCGTGTTGCATCCGTTGCTGGAGCGGCTGAGACGTGTGCGCTGTTATTACACAGTGCAAGAGCTCTGAGAAGGGTCTGTTGGGCATTTATATAGCACGAGAGCGACCTCTAGAGGCGAAAAAAAACCCCTCACGTGTGTTGTTTACATTACCACGTGAGGCTGCGCGCTGCTGAACGGAGAGCACACGCTGCACAGAAGCGCTGACACTTCAGATGTTTAAAACAGGCCAGCGAAATGGTATCAATACAGAGCACTACAGTACTTGTTGCCAAATCATTATAAAGTAATTAATTTATTGACTAGATGCTGCATTAACAGGTAAATAACAGCAGTGTGTGTGTGTGTGTGTGTGTGTGTGTGTGTGTGTGTGTGTGTGTGTGTGTGTGTGTGTGTGTGTGTGTGTGTGTGTGTGTGTGTGTTTGAGAGGCTGAGAGGACGCTAACATTAGCAGTACCTCAAGCAGTTAAAACAATGTGATAAAAACACATCCAAGTCCGACCCAAATGTTGCACATATAAAATTAGTGATGTGAGAAAGCAAACTGTATCGTCATGCTGCGACAGAAACATAAACAAAGCAGAGCATTCGTTTTTTTTTATTAGATAATCTCCTTCTAAAAAAGCAGACTGTTTAGATTTACGGTAGGCCTACATGAAATGATAACACTGCAATAAGATTCCATTTGTAACATTGACTAAGGTTAATAAATGCTGTGGAAGTATTGTTCATTGTTAGTATGTTAATTTCAACATTAAATTGTTTGATTTTTTTATCTGTTAACCTTGGTTAATGCAACTAACATGAATGATCAAGGTACAATTGTATTGCTCATATTAATACATGCTGTAAAAATGTGTGCATAATGCATATAGTTCATGTGAGCTAATACATCCTTGTTGCACAGGGACTTGCTTAGTGTTACCTATGAAATGTACATGCATGTTTCTAGGTTATAGGTAAAAAAACAAATTTGACCTGTAATATTTTAATGTTTAAATTTTTTTCTGAAGAATTTGTTATGTTAGAACTTCTCATTTTAATATTCATATTTATATGTTTTTAACTTAGCACATTTTCAAAGTCCAGCACTGTTTTAATTATGTTTTTTTAAATCCAGTATCCATTTTAAAAACTATCGGTCGATTAATCGGTTATCGGCAAGCGCAGTCCAACCTAGTTATAGGTATCGGTAAAATCCACTATCGGTCGACCTCTACATGGTAGTACGACGGACCACTAGACAGCAATATAAAGGCACTCTATCTACGTAAAGGTGGCACAATCTTCATCCTTCTTCTATGTACCTATCCATTGCTGTGAATGCAATCGTAACACCAAGGATGATAACTATATCATTTTAATAATCATTCTAATACTATGAAAATAGTTAAGTCCAAACCACAAGCGACACAGGAAAATTACTTTTTTTCAGTTAATGAACCATAAAAACATTGACAGCCAATCAGAATCCATTCAGCTTAAAAGAACATGAGCATTTAAAGTTGTCATGAAACTATATATATATATATATATATATATATATATATATATATATATATATATATATATATATATATATATATATATATATATATATATATATATATATATATATATATATATATATATATATATATATGACGTATATCCGAGTGAAACGACTTCTCAAACAAGAACAAAGGGCAGGGCTTGATTTTGTCCGTTGAGAATTGATTGGATGGTTGAGGTTTGCTTTTGGTGGATCTCATGTGAGTGACAGGTGGCCCCGTCCTCACCATTAGAGAAGAGAAGAAGAGGGAGAGGAAGTTATTTTGATTCAATATTAGGAGCCACATTAATACAAAAAATTGTGTGCACGGATAAATCTTACAATAGTGTAATGCTCCATAAAAAAAATTAATTGTCAATTTTGATTTCATGGAGACTTTAAAGTGGCAGACAATATAACTGAAGCACGTGCTTATAATAAACAGAACGTATACAAGTTATGGTTATAGTCATCGTTCTTGGTCTGAATTTGCTCATAAGATTATTGCACTTTACCTTAAATAAATGCTTATCAGAATGACTGAAATCAGTTGATTAGAGTCTGTCATGTGCTTCACTATTGGTGAGTTGCTGCCCACGTAAAGGCTCTGAACCCCTCAGATCAGATGCCATGTTTGTTAAGGCTGATGTGTGGTGGGTATTTTTTGTTTTACCTGCCTGCACTGCTCCGGGCCCTTCGACTTTTAGCATACGTGAGTGTGCCTGTGCTCCGGCCGGACTGGTGGGCATCATTAAACAGACAGCATTCGTATTTCCTCTGCCAGTCATTCTCCAGCTCTGAGGGGAGTCCGCAGCACCGAAACGCTTTCATCCGCAGAACACGCCACCACCTTGACTCAGGCATTCAAACATACAACATGTCAGAACCTCCATGCCAAAAACACGCTGACCCACAGCCCAGCTGTCCCTGCGGCTGGGAAACACACACACACACGCCAACCACTAGCGGCGGCATTCTGAGCACTTGCATTATGTCAATTATTGAGGAATGTTCTCATGATATATTTATAATGTGGTGATAAGCAGTAAACACTCTGGCCTGTATGTGTAAAGAGAAGAGAGTGATATTCCATTACAGCACATTAAATAAACATGCCATGATCAATTATTGATCTTCGACTAAGTTCATTAATGTGGCGAGTGTAAAGCATTTAATCTTAAGCATATTGAGCGTACGGCTGTGAGATGCTGCCTGTCTGCTGCTTTTAGTTAGTGATGTAATTATTTGATGAGGTGTTTAAAAACACCAATGGTACGTAACTGACACTTTGCATAAGAATGAGGTGTGAATATGACGTCAGTATACTTTCTACAAAATGGGAGGCATTTGTGTCACTCATGTACACATGGGAAAAAATAAGGTTTTCTTTTCACAAGAATGGACTTCCCCTGCGCTTCCAACATCTCTTCTATATTTGCAAAATAATTATGTCAACAAAACATATTTTGTTACAGCTATAACGGTGGTGTGCGGTCGTGTTTTAAAACGAGGCAAAATCCTCACATTGAAATTTTTTTTTTCTTAAATGTATGCCACAGTTACACTTAATTTTCCTGGTTAAATAAACATTACATAAAAATGAGAGCCCATGTGTCGTGGGCGCGTTCACGAGAGAATGGCGTTCCAGTATGGAGTGAATTTTGTGCCATAATTAAACAAACAAATCCAGCATTTTGCAAACAAACACGATCTGCTTTGCAAAGGAAAACTCGACTCGCAAACAAACAGAAAGCGATTTGCAAATACAAAGGTCAGTTTGAGCGAAAACACAGAAGAGTAACAAATATATGTACTGTGTTTTGCAAATAATAAATGAGTGAGTAAATTACATCATATCTCACAAATAAATACAAACCATCCTACAAATTACATGTAACATTTGAACAAATCTAGTCCATACAAATGCATATCTGTCTGTTACAAGACTCGCGCAGATTTTCTCACAAATGCAGCTCGCGCAGATTTTCTCACAAATGCAGCTCGCGCAGATTTTCTCACAAATGCAGCTCGCGCAGATTTTCTCACAAATGCAGCTCGCGCAGATTTTCTCACAAATGCAGCTCGCGCAGATTTTCTCACAAATGCAGCTCGCGCAGATTTTCTCACAAATGTAGAGCAACTTCCTCTTCCAAACAGCAGATGGCGCTTTGGGTCAACACTTTTCCAGCTGACGAAATGAGCGGTGAACAGCTGAGTTTCTGTCTTACTTAATCTATTATTAATCTTTTTGAGATTTTCACTATACCGTGTGACCTTCAAAATTTACCATATTTGATGTGACATTAACAACTCTATAGGCAAGCTAAATCTAAATCTGTCTAAACTTGAATAAACAATACATATTGTTGTATTTTTGTATTGCATTATATTGTGAAACAATACACCCTTACATTATTTCAAATGTTCTCTGCGACAGAAATGTTATCATCATATGTACAAATAACATAACATTACAGAAAAGTGAATAGTTTTTATATCCTGTTACACTACAGTGGATAAATTGTATGGATTTTAATGAGAAAAAATAGGCCTAGCTTAAATGTTTTCAGCCATGTCACTACTGATTTTGCACTGATCGGTCACAATAATATCTTTAAACTATTGTGATTTTTTTTCTTATATTGAAATATATGGTCGGTATAGTGAAAATCTCAAAAAGATTAATAATAGATTAAGTAAAACAGAAACTCAGCTGTTCACCGCTCATTTCGTCAGCTGGAAAAGTGTTGACCCAAAGCGCCATCTGCTGTTTGGAAGAGGAAGTTGCTCTACATTTGTGAGAAAATCTGCGCGAGCTGCATTTGTGAGAAAATCTGCGCGAGCTGCATTTGTGAGAAAATCTGCGCGAGCTGCATTTGTGAGAAAATCTGCGCGAGCTGCATTTGTGAGAAAATCTGCGCGAGTCTTGTAACAGACAGATATGCATTTGTATGGACTAGATTTGTTCAAATGTTACATGTAATTTGTAGGATGTTTTGTATTTATTTGTGAGATATGCTGTCATTTACTCACTCATTTATTATTTGCAAAACACAGTACATTTGTTTGTTACTCCTCTGCGTTTTCGCTCAAACTGACTTAGTATTTGCACATCACTTTCTATTTGTTTGCGAGTCGAGATTTCCTTTGCGAAGCAGATAGTGTTTGTTTGCAAAATGCTGGATTTGTTTGTTTAATTATGGCACAAATTTCATTCCATATTCCAGCGTATGACGTAGGACGCTCCGGTGAGAATATGCTAGTTCTCGCGAGAACCAAGTTTTGTTTTGCTCTATCCTCTGTGCTTCTGCATTCGCTACGCCTGCGTCCTACGCAGGAACACCAGTCTCTCGTGAACGCGCCTACGACAGTTATTGGAAATTAGAAATTACAGTTTGTAAAGTTTTAAATATGGACATTTTTCTTACACAAACGCTTCGCTTCAGAAGGCCTTTATCACTTTTATGAGGGATAGATGCACTTCTATGATGATAGATGCAATTTTATGGACAGCCATTCACTGCCATTATAAAGCTTGGATTAGACAGTGTCAAATACACCTAGGATGACTTGAGGGTGAGTAAATCATGGGCTAATTTTAATTTTTGGGTGAACTATCCCTTTCAAAGTTAAGCTCCAATCTCCTCCTGAAAAAAAGTTTGTTGGTGCCTCATTGGCCCTGTCCCAAATGGCACACTTCATGTGCACTTGCGGCCTTGTGGACTTACAATGGCCGCTGTATTTTGTGGGCGGAGCCTACCTAAAATGACAGTTCTGCAAAAGCACTCTATGGAAGTCATGTAATAAAACAATAAAAAGGTAATTTCGAGTTTATATCTCACAATTTTGACTTTTTTTCCTCGCATTTCCAAGTTTATATTTTCCAATTCTAAGAAGAAATATCAGAATTGCAAGATATAAACTTGATATTCAGTCTTTTTCCCCTCAGAATTGCGGGTTTATACCCCCCAATTCTGACAATCTCACCGCACGCTTTGGGGGGTCTGTTAAAAGCATAGACTGTAAAAAATATGGACGTAGTGTCCGTGACGTCACCCATAGGATTCTGAAGAGCAGTTTTGAAGTGTAAAGTAGGGTCGAGCTGGCCGTCGCCATCGTGGCACCGCGTCACTCCCGGATACCAGAAAATTGTCCAAAGAGGCGGGACGTGGGCGGGGCTGAGGTGACGCGCTGACTAACAGACAGCAGATAAATGGCTATCCACCTGTCACTCAAAGTGGCCACGCCCTTAACTTTAAGGGCAAAATTAGCCGTATAGACCAAAACCACAATTTGTACCAGACTGTAAACATGTTCTGCTGTAAAGTTGGGCAATTTAACATGAGCTCAATGAGATTCTGCTCCCTTCTGGAGCCTGTCTCTAGTGGCCAGTCGAGGAATTGCAGTTTAAGTCACAGTTAACTGCGGGAGGTTGCCGCTTGGGTAAAAGTCAATGGGCTCAGGGCGAGCAAAATATACAGAGCGTCTCGCTGTAACTGTACCTGTACCTGTGGGTACTGCTGTTGGACAGTGTTATTTTATAAAAACGAGTGACTTTTATTTTAATGTCACATTTTGTAATATCAATTATTTTCTCATCCAGTTTTTTTGAGACGACACTGCCTCCCTTGCCTTGTCTTTTCTGCCACTTTTGATCAATTTAATGCATCCTTGATTAATAAAAGTGTTCATTTCTGTCAAATTTTTTTTTTATTTTGAATGGTAGTGTATGAACATTTCATCCAACATTTCACCAATTCTACAAGGACAAGAGAAAGTTGTCGTCACATTATCTTATGTTTTGCTATGTTTGTCAGTACGGGAAAGATCTTAATGTATATTCTGTGATCATGACTTTGCTTAGGAGACATATGATAACATGACATTTGTAGAAACATCAGCATTAAACTGTCCTTGTGTAAAGAGCAAGCTCTGTAAACTCAAATTAAACAGTTCATTTTCTGAAGGCATATTATATCCAAACATATATGGAGTTTAGTACAATTTCTCTTATAGAAATGTTTAAAAATGTACTTTAAATATCAAACTACGCATCCATTTTTATATAAACACCAGTTTATGAGAACAAAATTCATTAACACGAGCGCCGTGTGACTCAACTAAGTATCAGTTAGCACGGCCTCAAGGCTGAGGCCAGCGCTTGCTAATCGCCTCTTGCCCCATTGTGTCCAAGTGGACTTGAGTGTAATACATTATGAAAATGAGAACGAGCATGGCTACGTGTTCCTGAGGTCATTATATGACCATTTAGCTCTATTTAGGACTCTTCTGGCCGACCCTCAGGCCCTTGTCTTCTCTAGGCTAGCCGCTAATTAGCATGAGTAACCTCCTGTGCTTGAGCAACAAAATGGCTCTCGCCACCGTAATCGCATTCATTTGATGGCTGAAGAGCCGTGGTGAGATGAAATTAGAGCGATTAATTAGGGGTTGACGCGCCGCCAAAGGTTTTCAATTTTGCGTTGTCACATCAATAACGGATATCTCCTTCTTGACCACACAGGAATGGCCTAAAGGAGCCGGATGCATGGGGAATTACCAACAATTATGACCAATTAGTCATTCCCATCTCCAGACAGGACAATGGGAGCCAACGGGAGCGTTTAAGTGGCAAGTCCTTTCCGCATCTTTCTGACAAATTTCACTTGAGATGAAAATCCCCGCTATCTGTTTTTATTAATTAATATATACTTTTTGAATCGCAAGATGATGCCTATTCTTGTCTTGTGAAAAAGTGCTTAATTGTATTGAATGTGCTCAGATCTTAAAAGTATATTTTAAACACTGTACCTGCAGATAATTTATTATTGAAATAAAAGGCAGTTTAATTTCACTTTGATGATTAACACACTTAAGTACACTTATAACAATCACTAACATACTAAAGCACATGTAAAGTAATGTAGCTGTATGGGTTATTTGAGATTACATTAAAGTTAATATATATTAAGTGTATTGAATTACAACTTGCATAAATACATTTAAAAGCATGAAATGACACAAGAAATGACATTGATGTATATCTTTGTTTATTAAGCTTTTTCAATATTTCAAAGACACAATAAGTAATTATGAAATTACATATAAAGATGTACTTAAGTGGGTCAAAAATAACATTTAATATAAATTAAAACTAGAATACATTTTCATTTATTTGCAAATAACATGCAATTGAGTGTCCAAAACATTACATTCAGTTCACTCTTGAGTATATTCTTTTAAAAGTATATTATTTCCATTATAATTATTTTTTATTTTTTATAAAAGAATGCTACTTTCACATAGCCTGGATGCCAGACGAACTTAGCCCCGCCCACAATTTTTTTTGCACGGGCAGTTCGGTCTGGACTTGATCCATAGAGGAGTAATTATGCCTGAACAGAAACTGTTCGGACCAATGAAATTGTCAGGGCGGGCTTTAGACGATGATGGACAGATGATAAACAGTAACGTAATCATCCACGTCATCAAAGGCGCTTGCTTGGGTTGAATTTGTTCTAATCCTAAACGGAAAACTTGTTCGTATATGCATTCACCTTTACTATTTCTCTCAGAAATGATGATCGTGTTGGTAAGTACTCTGTGTATCCTTACATTATTTTTTACAACACCGGCAAAGATCGTTTACACTCATCTTTTTCTTCTAACGTTACTCATTTCAGCGTGCGTGCAGACAGGGTTGCCAAGTTTTTACAACAAAACCCGCCCAATCCCAATTGCTACTCAAAACTAGCCAAAAACAAGCCCAATAGCTTTCCGGGTGGGGGGGTTCTCCGGGAAAAATGGCATTTGGGGGGTAAAATATGTGTTATTTTGGCACGGCTGCTAAAATTCGCATTCCTGGGTCTGTATATCACATAATTGGGGTCGCTTCAACCCGCGGACTTGGCAACACAGTGCAGTTGAGTTCTGTTGACATTTGACAACTAACGTTATGCGTCGCTCCGTTGCTCTGATTGGTTGTAGGTCTATCCAATTGAGGTCTTTCCTGGTTCGGTTGAAACACGCCCCATAATCACAGACCAACGGAGCAGTATCAGACTCAAATTCTGACTAGAATTGAGTATGACGACGTCAAGCTAACTTTCACAAAGGTAAATCTCATAATTTTCAAATGTAATGCAACTATTCTTGATGTATAAACTTAAAGACATGCTAAAAAAAAAACAGTTTGATTTAACTGTAGTTTACATATTCTTAAAGGGATAGTTCACCCCAAAATTTTTATTCTGTCATCATTTACTTTCCCTCAAGTTCCGGGTAACACTTTATGTATGTTATGTAATAACTGTAGTTATTGTAGTTAAACCCCAGTTATAATACACTTTTAGCAAGTATAATGCATTAAAACACAACAAAACCAAGGAATATGTGAATATTATACATTTATAATGCATTATACCCTTCATTATGAATACCTTTACTCTATCTTAGGTTATTTTTTTAATAAAAAAAAATACGAGCCGTTTGAGTAATTCTTTCGGGGGGGTCTTTTTTCAGTATTTTGGGTAGTTTTTGTGTTACCCAGATCATGGGTCAGACGTAACCCAGGTGTTGAGTTATTTATTGCAGGCTTTTTGCGAGCTCTTCAGGAGAGAGCAGAGCAGCTCCGTCAAATTGGTGCAGGTCTTCTGTAAAATACAGGTGTGTGTACATTTTTATTGTATATAAATTAGTCATTGTGCTGTATATCGTTTAATTTGTATATCGTATATTGATGTGAGTCACCTACACGAGTCTCGTGATGGAAACGCCTGATGCCTTGTATACAATTTTATGATTTTATTCAAAAAGTTACAGAATATAAATACTTAGCAGTGTTTCCCCTACCATTGTTTTGGCATGAATGACAAAAATTATTTGTCATTACGGTCGACAATAAGAATTGCCTGATGGTCCAGTGCCAGCGTGAAAGACACTCGGGCCAATGCACGGAAGTTGATCATTTGCGAATTTTTAAGCCTTGCCAATTAAAATATTCAAGCCCACATAGATGAGAAAGTATGGGATGATTTTAGACTCAAAATGATTAATAAATGCACACACAATTATCCATGAACTTGATAAATGTTGCAGACATGTTTTACTATCCACAAACAAATGCCTTTTAACTTGTGTGTGTACAAAATACAGAATTACATGAATGTGCTGCGATTTGTATAAATAGAGACATAGTTGTGAATAAAAACTTAGATTTAAGTCATTTGTGCGTGTAACGAGTAAAATGTGCATTTGTGGATCCGGCATGCATTCATTGACCCGTTTGTGAGTCGATCCTATTTGCTTCATTTGGATTGAGACTTTCATTTCGCCGGTTTGGCCTTGCACATTCCACACACACAGCTGTCTAAGAAAACCTGCTGCCACTAGATGGCAGTATTCTGCCAAAACAGACACCGGCACCGTGAGCGTTATTCTGCCTATAAAACGCTTTATGTGTCCTCGTTATAAAGACGAGGAAAACGCTTAACAGTAGGCTAGCATTAAAAAGGTATTAATAACGCATAGGCTACTTTGTATTGGCAAATTTACCAAATTTACCACCTACTGCGCGCCGCGTCTATGACAACACAACGTATCCGTAACACTCCCACTCCGCGACACTAGTAGTTTCGGGAGGTCTACCACCCCCCCTGAAAAAAATCCTAGGGGAAACACTGCTTAGGATGTTAAAAATGTTCTCAGAACTGTACACTGATTATTTATGGACAGGTAATGGAGTCAGTCACCGCATATCTCGGCTACGAGAGAAACGCACGGCGGCGGTCTAAAGTTAGAAGTTCCCCCGCTGAACATGATACAAGATCCAGCACCGTTACGGTGGAAACGGGACAACAGAGACTGCTCGATTACACTTGAATTACTTCTAAATGTTTAATTTGTACTTCTTATATTTGTTAAACAAGCTTAAACATAGGCGATATTTATTAAAACTAGTGCTGGGCAAATTAACTCGTTAACGCAGGCGATTAATTTTTTTATTTTAACGCATTCAAAATATTTAATGCAATTAATGCAGCGTTCGTTTTTATATAAATTTTTGCCTCGTTACATTATATGATCACGCTCTTATTCATGTAAATTCTTTTAAACCGTCTAACATCGTGTCCTAACTACACGTGACGCGATGCCGCGACATGCGATAAAAGGATTCTTTTCCCTGTTAATTATAGTTTTTGTCCTAACCAGCCGCGACGGCGACACGCGATGATTCTATTTTAGAAACGGTTTCTATTTCTGCGACGTCGCGGCTGAAAGATCCGCCCACACAGAGATCTCATTTCTCGGACCTTTAATATGGGGAAAATAAATGCAATATTTTGTAAAATTGTTTAATTTGAGTCCGAATAATTTTCCTTTCATAAAAACAACGAGATGGATCTAAATTTCCATATGAAGAAGAACGAATGAACTGATTGTCATATGAAAATGATTATGTGAATAAATTATTTATTTTTAGTTAAAATAATGTGCGTTACTTTAATATCCACAATGAAAGCGAGAATGGATAATTTACCTCAGATTTTGAAAGCAAATTATATAGAGTTTAAACTGACTTCCCTGCAAACAAACAACTGTATTGTCATAACAAATACAGTATCAGTCACTGGGTATGTATTTTTAATGTTATTTATTTATTTGATTGATAATGTTCTTACCCATTTTTCAACGTGAGTGCGGCACAGCAGTGCGCTTTCACAGAGAGCCCGCCCACACGCTGTTCTGACTGGCTGTTGTTTTTGATTGATTTGTGGCATCTCGCAGTCGCGTCAGGTGTGGACAGACATGTTGCTTGTCGCTGGAATCTTATCGCGCCGCGTGTAGTTAGGACACGGTGTAAGCATGACAAGACACAAGAGAACACGCTGTATGTCAGTGTCCTGTCTGTGTGGCTGCATCTCAATCAGATCCCTAGTTCTCGTGCACACAGAGTTCTCTTTCGCTTCTCTTGAACAAACGATAACAACCGCACAGAGAATGTTGCCAAAATTCCAGTTTTGTCGAGTATTCTAATAGGAGTCTTAAATTAGTTAAATAACGTCTTAAATGAACGTGAGAAAATGACTCCATCGCATCAGATCCGCGTCATGTTTGGTAGCGGCCGATCTTAAAGTGACAGCAGCACTGATGATGTCATTAATGTTCATCAAAGAACCAAGGTAACAGAGAAAAGATGATTCATCTATATTTAATTTATTATTTATACAGTTAAGAAAGGTGTTTGACAACTATTACATTTCTGTATATGTCTAAAAGGGAAGGCCACTATAATGGGTTTATTTAAAGATTGTTTTACGTTCACTTAAATTAAAAGTCGTTTTTTTTAAAAGCCTAATAAATGTTGAAATTGGTAGCCTTCAGTTATACTGCAATCTAATGTCATTAATGTTTCATAGAGACATTAGTATCAGTTATACTGGCCTTCATTCATAAAAAGATGCCATTAAAACACATATTTAAAATATGCTGTCTTTAAATTGTTTCTACATTAATTTGGAGAGTAACTGAAATTATTACAATATCAAAATATTAAAAACTCCAAAAATATTAAAAACTTGCGATTAATTACAGAAAACAATGCAATTAATTAGTTAATTTTTTTTATCGATTCCCAGCACTGATTAAAACTATATAAAATATGATATACTGTAAAATATGATTTTGAAATATGAATTTTCTTATTCAGCTGAACACAAAAGATATTTTGACGATTATGGGTAACCAGACAGTTGATGGACCCCATTGACTTCAATAGTATTTTTTTCCCATACTATGGAAGTCAATGGTATGGAAGCTTGATTGATGTAAAATCTCGCAATTGTGAGAAAAAAGTAGGATAAATAGTCGCAATTATCTTTTCAGTCGTTTTATTCCGTTATGCATGCATGGCGGAAACAAGCATCCACACACTGCGGCCCATTAACTTTCTGGTTATCGACATTCTTCAAAATATCTTCTTTTGTGTTCAGCAGAAGAAACTCATCCAGGTTTGGAACAACATGAGGGTGAGTACATTTTCGGGGGAACTAGGTTAGCCCTTTTCCATAAAACAATTCAGACTGTATTTAAAAAACTGACCGCTCTCAACCTGTTAACAGGGTCATCAGTGCCCAGGCCGAGGCTGTGAAGTCGGTGTAATGTTGCTCTGGTTAGCGCTCCAGCTCCAGCTGTCAGGAGCGAGGTGGCGTCTCCTCCAGCGGCTGACAGGGCCTGTCTGCAACCAGCAGAGGAAAAAAGCCAGTCAGACTGACACGCTGTTTATTCACAAATGACACTGCCTGCAACCGATCGGTGTCACTGCTGTTTTTTCATACTTTCCCCCCTCCAATGAGCCTGTGATGTATCCTTTGTAGGTGCTACTGGAAGGGGAAGAATAATTGAACATTGACGGCAGCAGACACCGATGCGCGGAGGGAACGCAGAAGGTGAAACGTGGAGGAGTTGTCTAAGCAGGAATGGCGGGGTGATAGTTAGAGGAGAACAGGGTTTAAAAAATGTCTGATTATTGTCGCCGTGACAGGTACGCGGAGCAAAAAACACACACATGCATGAAAACACACTGCTCATTTGTATGTGCTTCCTGCCCAAAGTCCCTGCACATTACGCGGGGAGCAAAGCCATAAATAAAACAAATCAGAGAGCACTGCACTTCCGCTGGCACATGATTGGATGAAGCCTGAAAGGGAAACACAAAGGTTACCACAACTCACTCGGCCATTCGTCTTGTTTGTTGGATCTGCACGGCTTGATTCGGCAAATGAGCGCTGAGGAATCCGGTGGCATCAGCACTTAATCAAGATGCGCCTCGCCATTATAAATCAGTTGAACTACTGACACCTGAACTTTATTCCACGCACGCTTTTAAAGGCCATGCGTCGCTGCCTCCGCTATTAGGCTGGTGCTGATCCATGGAGCTGCATTGAGGTCAGGACGTGGGCCGATGGGGAACCACCGCATACATCACCTGGGTAACGATAAAAGCAGAACAATAATAAGATGAATCGTATAAAAAAAATGGAGAAATGTACTTCATGTTTCTTGAGTGGTTTATGGTTTTAGGACAACAGCTTTAATTGAGCAGCATGCTTGAGACTCATACTGACATGGAAGGAGAAATCGCTTTGTAGAAATTTCTACATTTGTCCAATTACACCCATGTCAGTTTCCTCCGCTGTTCAAATAGTTCCTACAACCCTGACATGCAGATAAATTAAAATCTATCGAAATTAATCTATTTAATAAGCATGCATAAAATAAACTATATACACACTAGGGGTGGCACAGTTCACAAAACCCACGGTTCGGTTCATATCAGTTTTAGGGTCACGGTTTTCGGTTCTGTACGGCTGTTGTTGTTGTTTTTTTATCGTTAACACTCAAGAAATTTACTTCAGCATATGATATATAGCTTAATCATCCACAATTAGGATACAGTATTAAAAAATTGTTATATCATGTAGAAGTTGTTTCTTAACTGGCTGTCTACAGAGTCAGACACATTGGCGTAACATTTTTCATGTTAATCATGTCAATTTTGATCAGAACAATGCACTGTGGCTTTAATTCAGCTGACCTGATTAACAAATTTCACCATGAAGTGTTCCGTGTGTTTCACAATCACCATATGACATCCAGCGCTGTGAAAAGAAAATAAAAAATACACGAAAACACAACACTGCCAGAAGTTTTTGCCCAAACTTCAAAGGCATGTTTAAATTATTAAAACTAGAAGCATCTTAACTTTTAAATGTTACATTTATCATGTGAACTACTTATATACAGCATGTTATATGCATGTGTGTATGAGACAGAGGGGAACACGGTCGCATTTGCAGCAGATATATGCTGCCCATCATAAATCAAAGCATGAGACAGACAGGGGTCGGAGGAAAACACCGGAAAATGTGACAGAATGGACAATATTTGTCTGTATTTGCAATACACGAGCCGCGGTTCAGCTGCGCGAGACAAACACTGCCAGTGTGTGAATGCGCGCGCGCGCATACGCACTGCATCTGCCCTGCCAGCTATACGTCGCTGGCACATCCTCCAACTCCGGGCAGCCTTCCTTATCTCTCCCACTTGCATTTCTACACGTGACGTGACCTGCAGCACTCTTACTTTATTTTACTGTATGTCCCCACACACACCTCTTATTTCACGCGAAAAGGACACCCACTGTTTGAGGTAACATACGGGCACGAGGATACATTGCGCATGCGTCGAAACCGTGCGAAGCTGCGTCCCAATTCGCCTACTTATACTACGTCCTAAAAGTATGTACTCTTTTTGTGAAGAAAAACTACATACTTTTGAGTTTGTAGCAGAAGAGTATGCAAGCTTTGGGACATACTACTTCGTCAGCTTTAACGGACTCTGTTGCTTAGTTACGTGCGTCCCGTCACCGTTTAAACTGCCCTGTCAATCATCGTCACAGTTCAAATCCTCCACATTCAATTTTATTTCTTACCGTATCGGAGAGAAGCAGTCGCACGTTGATCTGCCATTCGTGGGTCTTTAATGCAGAGACTTCTCTCATGTGTTTGCAAAGTTAATGGCCAAACATATCATTACAAAAGTTCTCAAAGCTGCTGCAGGTGAAATATAATGTGGCTAACATTGAATAAATATCTTTTTGTCAGGTTAAATACTGATAATTGCTCACTCAAACCCCTTTATCTAATCATCTCTACTTAACCGTCAGACTCGAGTAACCGTCATGTTTTGCGTTTGTAGTTCTAATCGAATCCTTGTCCATCTCGCAATGGATTGTGGGCAATATCAGCTGTTAGAGTGCGCATCGATCTGCACTTCCGATTCTGACCGGAAATAGTAGACCACCCGGGAATCTTTGGAATACTCTTTTCAACATACTACGATTTACATACTTATTCTTTTTTCGAATACTATTTAGTACGGATAGTATGCGAATTGGGACGCAGAACACTAAAAAAATAACCTACAAAAATGACCCAAAAGCTCAACCCAGGATTTGGGTAGAAAAAAATAAGCATTTTTAGAGTGTAGCCTATTTAAATATTATATTTATATTTTGTATACACAGGCCACTTAATTAGGTAGCCTACACTTGCTACCGGTTCGGACCCTCTTTTGCTTTCAGAATTGCTTTCCCTGTTGAAAAAAATAGCATATGCTGGTTATATGTTTTGAAGCATGGCAGCTGGTTTGAGCTGGTTTATGCTGCATGGTCCTTAGTTGCATGGTCCAAAACGAAATATAAAACAATCCTGCCTCTTTTCGTTTACATTGAACATTTTTTAAAACATATTAATATGTGGTTCAGACAATAAGTGTTCATATATAGGATTATCACTGTAATAAAATTCAATATGACATAACACAACCCAGTCTCTTTTTGTTAAATGTCAGTGTATGTGTGATCAATAGCCATTAAAGTATAAGTAAAAGGTATAAGAAGCTATACAAGAAATAAAGCAAACAATTCATTCAAACAAAATCAGTGCTAGTAGGCTACAACAGTTAAGTTATGAAACTTCACTTTGCCCTCAGCCAAAACGATTTGACAGGGAACAAATGATAGATTCATGAGACCAAAGATCGCCCGTTAGATCTACACAAGAGGAATTATAGTTTAACCGCTACAGAGACATCAGAGCCAGCGGCAGACGTCAGAAGGACTAGCCAAGGAAAGGCTGCTCTCGGCGGGGTTAAGTGCTGAGCGTCCCGCTGATCAACTGGATCTCAACTTTTCTCATCCGCCATTGACGCTTGCTGGTTGGTGCGAGATGCATTCTGGGATACCGGTCTGTCTCAAGTCAACACAAGTCACCTCTCGATGCGTCCTCGATAAAAGGGGCGGATCAAGGACACATCCGGGGATTTGAACTGTACTTGGCTAGATGTGAACTTTGAATTGGAACAGTACTTGGGCAGCGACTGATGACGTTTCACAAGTACAGACAAGAACGCATATTGAGAAACGGCGCTAGTTTATAGGACCTGCTTAGGACCAGCACTAACCAGCCGCCGTGCTTCAAAACATGCATACCTAACCAGCATATGCTCAGAGCCGGCCCAAGGCATAAGCGAACTAAGCGGCTGCTTAGGGCCCCCTTGGCCACCAGAGGGCCCCCAAGAGCACAATAAATTCTCCGGCAGAGTTATTTTATGATGATTGAAATCGCGAAATGGCCTTAAACAATTATTGCAATAAATTGCAAAAAGTTTTCTAATATATGCACGGATTGATTCGGTGCCATCGGCTGGACACTATTTGCTTGTTAGTCAGGATTCATCAAGTCCAAAGAGCGGAAATATCCCGGTAACCTTTTTATGAATGGATGGATTTGAGAATGCGCTATATGGTTTAGTGCGAATATATTGTCTGACGTGCTGCATGTTTTGGACCGAGTAGACAGGATAGCTTTTAGTTTCTCCCTTGAAATTATAAGTTGTGTAGCCTACATTTTGGAAGTTTTTATTTAGAAAATAAAAAGGTTCTTTCTACACAGTCGAATGGAATACAAAAAAATAACATTTTGTTTACGCCAAAATAAAAGCTCTGTTTAATGTTTGAAAGAAATCAACATTTCTTGTTTTTAAAATAAGTCTCTTCTTCTCACCAAGGCTGCATTTATTTGATTAAAAATACAGTAAAAACAGAAATATTGTAAAAGAATATGATGTAAAAACAGCTGTTTTCTATGTGAATATACTAAGTGTAATTTATTCCTGCATGCGATCAAAGCTGAATTTATCCTCATTACTCCTGTCTTCAGTGTCATATGACCCTTCACAAATCATTCTGATATGATGATTTGATGCTCAACAAACATCTATGATTATCAGTGTTGAACAATGTTTTTAGGATTTTTTTGAAAGCTTTCTATTTCAGAGAAATGTTGTTCTTTTGAACCTTCTATTCATCAAAGAATCCTGGGGAAAAGTGAGCATATTCAGCATAAGAGACTACTTAAAAAAAGTACATATCCCAGTGCGAACTATATTGTAAGACTTACTGTAAGACTTTGAATATTAACGCCTGATCACTCTTGTGGGTTTGCTACTGTTACAATTAAAAACCTTATAAGGATAAAAACATGACAGGCAGACATGATGTAACCAACACAACTACAACTAATACAATTTATACTGGGTTTGCAAATGATCAAGAATTGACAATAGTCAATCGTATTGGTGGCACAGAGGGGCCCCCAAATAAAATTCTGCTTAGGGCCCCATAAGGGCTTGGGCCGGCCCTGCATATGCTGGTTTCTTCAACAGGGTAATTCTTCATGGCACAGATTCAACAAGCTAATGGAAACATTCCTCAGAGATTTTGGTTCACATTGCCATGATATCCTCACAGTTTCTGCAGATTTGTCTGCTGCACATCCATGATGCGAATCTCCCTTTCCAACCCTGCTCTATTAGATTGAGATCTGGTGACTGTGGAGGCCGTTTGAGTTTAGTGAACTCACTATCATGTTCAAGTTTGAGATGATTTGACCTTTGATGCATTTGACCTGCTGGAAGTAGCCATCAGAAGATGGTCCACTGTGGTCATGAGTAAACATGGTCAACAACAATACTCAGGTGAACTGTGGCATTTAAACATGGGCATCGGAAGCAAAAAAAATGTGGGTGGGTCCTCTCTCAGAAAATCTTTACTGGAGAAGATGCCATTTACATTAAGTACAAATATATGTTTGCTAAACATCTGGTTGGACAAGACAAGATAACGGAAATCACCATAACTTTGAAAGTGGCAATAGTGTAGGGGTAAGACACGTGGCATCAAGTTTTGACGCAAATCGACCCGCGCTTCGCGTATCAGAACGGAAAGGCATTTATTTGCAATGAAAATGAAGAAAATATTAGAAAAGTGGAAATAAAGCGTCTAACATGTGTTTAATAATAAGTGTTTATCGTTTAGGGGTATGTGAACAGACGTGCTGAATTAGAGACGATAAAAGTGAGTGGGTCCAATATCATTGATCGTAAAAAGTGGGTGGGTACAATGGTTCCGACGCCCATGCGTTTAAACGATTTTCAATTGGTACTAAGAGGCTCCAAGTGTGCCAAGAAAAAATATTACGCACTATTACACGACCAGCAGCCTGAACCGCTGATGCAAGGAAGGATGGATCCATGTTTTTATGTTGTTTACACCAAATTCTGACCCTGAATGTCGCAGCAGAAATCCAGACTCATCAGACCAGGCCATGTTTTTCCAATCTTCTATTGTCCAGTTTTGGTGACAGGCTTTGGTGAGCCCATGTAAATCGTAGCCTCAGTTTTCTGTTTTCAGCTGACAGGATTCAAGGTTGGACGTGTTGTGCGTTCAGAGATGCTCTTCTGCAGACCTTGGTTGTGACCAGTGCTTATCTCCTCTGGCATCAACAAGGCATTTTCACCCACAGAACTGCTACTCACTGGATATTTTCTGTTTTCAGACCATTCTCTGTAAACCCTACGCTCAAAAAGATGTTTTGGTGCTTCAGTGGTTCTTCAGCAGTTCTTCAGAGGTTCTTCACCGGTTCTTTGACTAAGGTGCTAAATAGCACCTCTGAAGAACCGCTGAAGAACCACTGAAGCACCAAAATTGGTGCTATATAGCACTAAAAAAGGTTCCCCTATGATTACGAGCCAAGAACCATTTTTGGTGCCATATAGAACCTTTTTTTTAGAGTGGGTTGAGTGTGAAAATCCCATTAGATCACCAGTTTCTGAGATACTCATACCAGCCCGTCTGGCACCAACAACCATGACTTAAATCACCCGATGCTCAGCTTGAACTTCAGCAGATGGTCTTGATCATGTCTTCATGCCTAATTGCATTGAGTTGCTGATATTTGCGTCAACAAGCAGTTGAACAGGTGTACCTAATAAAGGTTCATCCCTCTGCTAAAGCTCTAAAATCTCATTAATACTTCACACCTGAGCATGTGTTTCGATGTTGAACTCTAGTCAGAATATGAGTCTGATACTGCTCCATTGGGCTGTGATTATGGGACGTGTTTCAACTGAACCATTAAAGAAAATGCCTCTGCACTCAATTGGATAGAGCTACAACCAATCAGAGCAACGGAGTAAGTGACGTATGTTGATCGACGCATAGTTGTCAACAGAACTCAACTGAACACACGCTGGAAGAAGAAGAAGATGAGTATAAACGATCTTTGCCGGTTTGTAAAAATAATTTAAGGATACACAGAGTACTTACCAACACGATCATCATTTTTGAGAGAAATAGTAAAGGTGAATGCTATACAAACAATTTCTCTGTTTAGGATTAGAACAAATTCAACCCAAACGCTCTCTTTGGTGATGTGGATGATTACGTTACTGTTGAGCATCTGTCCATCATCGTATAAAGCCCGTCCTCACAATTTGATTGGTCCAAACAGCTCTGGTTTGAGCATAGTTGCTCCACAACGGATCAAGTCCAGATCGAACTTCTCGACCTGAAATGTTGTGGGTGGGGCTAAGTTCGGCTGGCATCCAGGCTAGCTTTTGTTGTATGGAGAGAAAAAAAACATGCATGAAACAGTCTGCTAAACTTTATTTACACAGAAAAAATTAGGAACAAAATAATGGTGAGCAAATGATCTCTTTGGATGAGTTGTTTTTTGAGGTCCAAATGATTAATTTAGTCACTTAAGCACATAATTGCATAAAATAATGATGGTTTCCGAACACTCAACCGTCCCCAGTTGGTCAAATAACAGGTAGTCCTGCCCCAAATACTTAGGCCCCGTCCACACGGAGATGCGTTTAGCTGTGTACGCAAAACATTTGTACCATATCAGCGTTTCGTCCACTCGGATCCGGCGTTTTGGGAGCCTGAATCCGATATTTTTTTGGAACCGGGTCCCAGGTTTAGAGTTGGGGTAGGTGTAGGCGTTAATAAAAGACATCTGGTAAGTAGCAAATGTTATTGTTATTTTATTGTGAGATTTAGCCTCACATCCTACCACTGCTGTGCCCCTATAGCCACAACTCTTCTACTCCGTTTTTAGTGTATTTCTGTGGCAGAATTACAGCGCCACACACTGCCCTGGCATGTATACTACATCGTTTTGAGTCGGTTTCAGTGTTCTTGTGTGTACGCAGATATTTCTTGAAACGAGAGAAAAAAAAGATCGGATTGGGAAAGCTCTGGCTTCGTGTGGACGGGGCCTTAGTCGACTTTGCATATTAAACTGCAATATGAGAAAGTATTTTAACATACAAATTTAGAATGATTTCTGAAGGATCATGTGACACTGGAGTAATGATTTGGTCACAGGAATCAAAATGCATAAAAAAATATTCAAATAGAAAAAGTTATTTTAAATTCTAATAATATATGCTGTATTTTTGATCCAAAGAAATGCAGCATTCACTCAAAACATTTACGCATTTCAATTAAAAGTAAAATTCCATTACATTGAATTGAATAATCCTTACACATTTTAATTGAATAATTGATTAAGGATTGTTCATTGTATGATTTGAAATGCATAAATCTTAACAAAAGGCTTATATAGTCGGTAATCTGAGCAAAATCTAATATATATACACACATGACTTATTGTTGACTTTACATATTAAATTGGAATATGAGAAAGTATTTTAACATACGTAAAAAATACACTGACAAAATTTTAAGGTTCACTTATTTTACTTGTAAACTAATGCTTAGTTTAAAAAAAAAAAAACATCTTTAATGGTAAACTTAATAAAGAAAGAAAAAGGCCCAGGAATGTTCTCTATGGATTTGTGTTAGCAGACGTACCTCTATGCGAGTGTGTGTTTGAGTCAGTGAGCGTCTCAGATTCACATGAGTCATCACACGCAGCCTCTTTGTACATCAATGACATCTTTATTCTTTTCTCCTGGCGCTCGGTGCTCTGTGGCAGCAAGTGCAGTTGCTTTGTAAAGAAACATCTCTTGCTCCTCTTACCATTGTGTGTGGCTGACAATGGCACAGGACCTCCCAGATCCGCAGCTGCAGCCTGGACACACACACTTTTTTCATCCTAGTTCCACTCGTTGGCTCCAACACACACACTCGGCCTGTGCAGTGAAGCTCTATGAGCCCGTGCTTGGGAAAAACTTGCTCAACGATTCAGCTGTCACTCATCCGTGAGCAGAGAGCGGCCGGGCCGGGGCGATACTTCCAGAAAGGGTGTTCAGTCCTCGCCCCGTTCAATGAGGAGCACCATTGTTCTCTGAACCCTCTTCACTGGGCCACTCTTGGGGTCTCTGGAAACCAGGCCATAGCAAACAAACAATACGTTCCTCGCCGCCTGAATGGACGACGACTCGCATGTTTATTGAGGCCAGACTTTCTTTTCTTTCTTTCTAACTCCTTTCCCTCGTGAATTTAGCATCAGAAATGTAGCGAAAAAATACAATGAGGAGGATTTCTGCGTCCATTCACCGCAGACGGTGTCCTTCGAAGACGTCCAGGTGTATCCTTTCGCTTTTCAGAGACGTTTCTGTTTGTAAACAGAAGCGTGACTTTGAGGCTTCCTTTCTGCAAAGAGATCCAAACAGGCTTTGAGGATTTGTGTTTGGGTATGTGACCACTTCAGCGCCACTAAACACTTCCAACCCAATGCAATAATTAGTGTTTGCTATGCCAAGCTCATATACTTCACTATTAACTGCGTCGCCCGGCAGCGTTTGAATGATTCCTCAAATCACGCATGTTGTTGAGAAGAGTGTGCTGGTATTTATTTTGCTAACTGATCAGAGGCACCATTTTCACCTGTTGGACCAGAAAGCAGGTAAAAAAAAAATCCACAGGCGCACATTAAACGAGAACCTGAGCCATATTTATATCAGAAGATCAGAGATGCGAGAGTGCAGGGCTCTTTTCATGCAAAATGGCAAGGACGTTGGTTTGATTTTGAAATTGGTTGAGGATTCAGGAAATTAATAATGTATTAAGGTTTTGTCTATGTTGACCTTATATTGACAATGGGCTTATGTTATGCTAAATAACAAAATGTTAATTAATGAATTCTGTAATGTTAAATAACCCCAACCTCTAAACATGACCCTCACAGAAAAACAAGAGATTTAAATAGAAACATGATTAGGCACATAAAATAGCCCGATCTTTCACTATAAGTTCCCCTCACAAAGAACAGTTGTGTTTACATGTTTTATGGGGACTTTCCATAGACATGATGATTTTTATACTGTACAAACTGTATATTATATCCCCTTACACTAATCCTACCCCTAAACCCACCCAGCACAGAAAACTATCTGCATTTTTACATTTTCAAAAAACATCACTAGGTGTGATTTATAAGCTGTTTTCCTCATCTGGACCAAAATATTATAATGTAGGGTTTACCACTCACACTCAGTCACTCACTCACACACTCTCTCACTCACACACACAAACTATGTGAGGTATTTTTGTGCAAAGAACTGTTGATTTCTCCCTCACTTTTCCCGCATCTTTTGGAGGAGCTTTGCCGCTTTGCCCAACCAAATGTAGCTGCGGGTTCTCACAAGTTAGAAAGAAAAAACAAAGCCAATCGGATTGACGATGTGGGTTCGGGAGGCGAGAATTGCGCAATTTTCACAGAACGCTCTTGTAAGAGATTTTTAATCTCTTGTTTCCTGGTTAAATAAAATACGTAATACATAAAAACCACAAGGCACAATTGGACAACAGTGGTTATATAATATAATATGGTAAAAATGTTTGTCCGAATTTGCTAGGGATAAATAGTGGTCCCTGGATATTGGTCGTGTCCCTACTAAATTATAGTCAACTCAACAAATGTGTGTGTATTTCAGCAGTGGCGTGTAACACGCTCACTCCTAGCGCACAATTTAAAACTTTATAAACTAAAATAACTAGCTTCCGGCGGTCAGCGGTACGCAAATCGACTTATGGCGAAAGAGTAACCCCTTGACCCTTGAACACTTGACACGTGTACTGAAGAACGCAGAAGCAAAACAAAACACTGGTCATGAATTAGAATCTAAAACGAGAATTTTTCAAGAGAAAAGTGGAGGATTTCAATATAAAAGAAAAGGGATTTGAGTTTGTTGCCCAGCACTATCCACGAGAGGCGTCAAAGCTTGAGATGCTCCTGTATATCGGGTCACTCTTTTAGCGAAAGTACGCATGCTTCAAGGGTCACTCTTTAGCCGTAAGTCGACTTGCATACCGCTGACTGCCTGAAGATAGTTATTTTAGTCTATAAAGTTTTAAATATGAATATTTTTCTTACACAAACACATCACTTCCCTTCAGAAGGCCTTTAATAACCCCCAGAGCCGTGTGGAGCAGTTATATGATGGATAGGTGCACTTTTATGATGGATACATGCACTTTTATGGACTTCAAAAATTACCCAACAAGTCACTGCCCTTATAAAGCTTGGAAGAGCCAGGACATTTTTAACATAACTCTGATTGTGTTCGTCTGAAAGAAGAATGTCATATACACCTAGGATGGCTTGAGGGGGAATAAATCATGGGCTAATTTTCATTTTTGGGTGAACTATCCCTTTAAAGCCTTGCCGGTTAAACATTTCATTCTCGTGCTTGTGCACTGTTAGTAGCGCACTAAAAGCCTGTCAAACACGTGATTGCTGAACTAAGTAGTCTTACTGCGCTAATACTGTCAAATACACACAAGGTTAACATAAATACAGTCGGTTATGTCTAAAGTGAAAGTAAAATCAGTGTGTGTCTGTATATTAGATGCGTGCAGGTCTTAAAGTGACAGTACCACAGCCTAGTGAACATGCTGTCGCAAGTCCTTAAAGGGACATATCACCTCTAAAATTCTGTCATTATTTAATGTTGTTCCAAACCTGTATTAATTTCTTCTGTTGATGGTAGCCATTGACTTCCATAGTATTTTCTTTTCCTACAGTGGGGACCAGCAATATTTTACCAACATTCTTCAAAATATATTTTATGTCCAACAAAAGAAAGAAGTTTATTCAGGTTTGACACAACTTGAGTGGTAGTAATCGATGACATAATTTTCATTTTTGAGTGAACTATCCCTTTAATGTTAATAAAACAGCAAAAGACAAAGAGAAAATCACTCATTGCTCTTGACTGAAAAACTTTAATACAGTAGCTTTAATAAGAATCAATGTATATTTTAAAGTGAAGTCTATGTAGTGTTTTATTTTAAATGCTGACTTAAATGCTGCTGTACAGCTCTGAGCTGCCAGTGTTATATTGATTTTATATTACACAATACACTAGGAATGTGTACAAGGTTAAATAAAAAAATAGTACTGCAATACATTTTTTAATTTTTTTTCTCCTTAACCTCTTGCTCTTGCTTGTCACCTAAGTATAGAATAGCAAAAAACTGATGTGACAAGCCCTCAGAAAAAACCGAGGTATGTTTTGAACCGTGGACTAACTGTATTGTTGCATCCATTTTGGTGATCCATACTCATTTTGGTGATGTAGAGCATCAAACTAAAGAACATGTGAGTGAAGATTGCGTGTGAGGTGTCCACTATCCTGTCTCTCGTGTTTGTCTTTCAAAAAACTTCCATTCCCATGAACCCACCACCATCTACACCCCCACCCTCCCCTCTCTCTCTCTCTATGACAGATCCCAGCACACAATGGGGCAGTTCATCTAGTGCACTACAGAGGGGGCTTTCCACCAACATTAACACTCAACAGTGCAACATGTCACAAAAATTGTATGGAATGCAAACATTTGATCATATGCAAAATTGTGCATGACAAGTTACATGCCAAAGTTTAATAGAGTAGTTAGGGTTATGAGGTTGTTCAAATCATTTAACAAACACTAAAGGCCTGTTCACACCAAAAGACAATAGCTATAACTATGAAGTTATAATAATTAGTTCTTTGCGAATAGGCATGCAGCCAATCAGGGCTGTTTCTAGCCATTTTGATGCCCTAGGCACCCCCCAGCCAAATCTTAAAAAGCAACATGGTATTACTGGTATTAATTTGAATCCTTATTAACAAATACATACATACATACCATTTTGGAACTGTAATCCTTATTAACAAATATATACAAATACAATTTGGAAACTAGGTATAAAAGCTGTTCCAGTCACATGAAAGTAACAAGAATAAATATTGATTCAGTGCGGTCTTTGTTTCTCATTGACGCTTGAACTTCCCCTTTAAATAACGCAACGCTATGCCCTGTACGACACTATTACAACGGAATGAATCGATTAAATTTACATTAAATTCGACAAAGCGGTTTTATAAAGGATAATACATATTGTGAATTAGCACATTTTATTATACTATTTTTAAATTGGCCGTATATGGGACAATTACACACTGATCCTTTAACAATGCATTAGCGCAAAAACACACACCTTTTGGAGGTGCAAGTAAGAGAAGAAGGGTCTAAATATAATGATATCATGAAATGCTCAAGTGAGTGTGGTTAACCTACATCTTGCCTCTATAATACACAACGACTATCTGACCATTTCACAGCGTGATTTCTTGACTGCCACAAATACGGCCCTAACAAAATACAGATTTGTGCACTTTTTATTGTACCTGTTTTTTTAATTGGCCTTTGAATTTAGCTTTTTTGTGTGGTTAAAAAAAGCGTTACCTTGCCAACGCTTTGACCGAGCTCTTTGATCTAATGGTGTTGAGTGCTCCAAATGCAAACTTTACATGCAACATTCAGACAGTAATTGACAGTACTCTGATCCAATAGTGTTAGGGGAACCAGTGGGGGTGGCAATCATATTTCAGGGTGATATGCGTTCATTGGTGCCCCTTCAGCTGATGGCGCCCTAGGCGACTGCCTATTCGCCTATGCCTAAAAATGCCCCTGCAGCCAATCAGTTATTTTTGGTGTAAAACAGAACATATTTGTTTCAATATTTGCAGGAAATAGTAATACAATCTACATGTGCACAGTTTTGCAAACATACTCTTCAGTTTAATTTCCTATAACACCTAACTGACCAAAAACAACACCACCATTAGCTACCATTTAAACGCCCACTGCTGTGATTGGCTGCTGTGAGACTTTAGTGGAAACGCCCACTGCTGTGATTGGCTGACATCTTTGCATATGAAGTATTAAATGTGGAACTCTTACAAAAACAAAACTTTAGGCACGTTTTTACTATTACAGCTCTCAAGGTAAACTAATCTTGAAAAGTGTTGATTATAGCATTATATTCAGATGGTGGCATGAAAGGTTGCAGTGATGAGCATTGTAGCCGATCACAGACATGTTGAGGGCATGAATGCCATGATCTTGACATTGCAACTCGGTTTCTGCACACTAACGAATGCTTTAATCATAACTTACATTTACATCTATGCATTTGGCAGACGCTTTTAACCAAAGCGACTTACAGTGCCCTTATTACAGGGACAATCCCCCTGGCGCAACATGGAGTAAAGGGCCTTGCTCAAGGACACACTGGTGGTGACCGCTGGGATCGAACCAACAACCCTCTGCGTATCAGTTCCATGGTTTAACCCACTGGACCACCATCTCACATAACTAACAGTGCAAACACAATGTAAATAAGAGATTTGTTGATTATTACGGGAGTTTTGGCGAGAGTCCAGAACTCAGTCACTGATAAACTTGCTCTGTTTGATTGACAGCTTCAGCGATTGTAAAGGGAGTGTTCTTTGAGCGATTTCTATATATAATTTAATCACAGTTTAAATAACAGATTAATTTAATCCTACTAAAAGAAAAAATGTTTTTTTGAGAGTTTAGTCGCTGGTTTGATTTACATTTCTTTATTTATAAAACAGATTTGTAAAAGTCTGTTTGCAAAGCCTATGCCGAAATTGCGAATGATTTACCAAAGAATAATGCTCAGCTGAGACATTCACATTGTTGAAAATAAATAAGCACATTCCTTTGGAAGGTAATGTTATTTTTAGTCCAGTGATCCTGACCTCTTCTCTCCTCTTCATCTCACTAACACACCAGTGGGCGGGGCCAAAGTTGTGATGATGATGTAGGCGTCGGTTGATCTTCTTCTGCTGAGGCGGTCTTTCACCATCTATTATAGGCACATTACACAATGAGTCGTTCTCGGAGCTTGGTTACAGTAAAAGCTGTTTTTGGACTAAAAAGGAAGTTTTCAGTTCTGAAACGTACAGGATATTCTTATATGATGACCTCTATACATCAAAAGCTCAAGGAAAATTTGATTTCTCAGTTCAGTACCCCTTTAATATCTTCGTTTAAACTCTTAATATCAGTTTGCTTCTCAGGTTAATGTATCTTGATTCAAGAAAGTTTAGATATTTGTACTGGAAAACAAGACACAAATACCAAGTTATAGAAGTGTTTTTTTTTTTTGTTGCAGTGTAGCCCACCAAAAAATAAAAACTCGGCATGTCGTTCCAAACCTGTATGACTTTCTTTGTTCTGTGGTACCAACTTCCTTTTTGGTGTTCTGCAGAAGAAAGAAATGCATACAAGTTTGGAAAAGACTTGAGGGTGAGTAAATAATGACAGAATTTTATTTTTTGGGTGAACTATCCCTTAAAAAAAAAATCTGGTTTCATGAAGGAAATATAAAACTATGATATGGTGTAAGAGCACTCCAAAAAAACATATTAAAGGTTTATGATCCAGTAATGCCAACATCAAGCTATTAACTAAACAAATCTAGGCTACCTGCAGGCCAACGATATATTAGCCACGCAAAGCTGAAGATCTCTAAACAACTTACTCGACATCCAGTTGCACCGATATGAATTATGAAAGCATTTACGGCCGACGCACACACGGCCGTGTTTATACCGCGTTTCTCGCTGACAGGAAGGAAAACGAGAGCCGTTCTGAGCGGCTTAGAAGCACAAATGTTTTATTACGCCGTCCTGGCAGCGCGGGTTCTTTCGAGGGCCGTAAATGGTTCCCCACGGGCCGGAGCGCTCTGGCAAACCACTGCATTCTTAATTTCTGATACATAATTCTTTTGGAAAAGCATTTGAGCCTGTTTTCTGGAGAGGCACTGTTCTAATAGTGATAAATTATTCTCATAAAGGAGAGCTTTCCTTTTTTCCACCTTGAAATACAGCTGAAGGCGAACGCTGCTGCGGCCCTGAGAGACGTAATGGGACATAATGATCTCAGAAGACACACACATCGGCCCGCATTCTGCTTTCACTGTTTTCTTCACCGGCTATTATTATATATCGCAAAGTTTAGCTGTGAAATCCATTCTGTCTGCATAGACTTCATGTCTGATTAAATCGGAGAGAGAAACGCTGGAAGCTAAAGGGCCCAGTTATGATTTTTTTGCTCATTTCAGCCATTTCTGTTCTTTTCCAGTCAATACTTCTAGGCTGACTTGCATGCGTAAATTACTCTAAAATTGGCATGTTCATTTAATATCTATCTTCTCATATCTATGTAGTTTTAGGGATGCACCAATCTTTGCATTTATGACGCTGATTATGTACTTCAACATAAACTGTAATTAAAAACATTTTCAACAATTTCCTGTATAATGCAACTTATCGGGCAACTTGTAAATGACTATAATTCACGGCAGAATGTAACTGACATATCACATGCATTATTCACACTGATGACATCAGTAGTGCACAATGTATTACATTTAAATTGTACAACATATCAGAATTACAAATGTCAGATTGTGTGTGATTTTTGCTGTTTATATACAAAACTGATACAGAGAAAGAGGAAGCGGTAGAAATCCTAGTCCAGTCACTAAAATTAAGAAACAATCTGTCTTAAAACCCAACACAATATCTGTCAGCATAGCAGACTAAATGATATTTAGATTCAAAGGAGTGTAAACACTCAATAACAAGTTTAACATAGTCCCCTGATCACTTCTGAAACCGCGAGACTGATATTCTATTGTCAGTCAATGACTGATTAGAGGAAACACTAAACGCATGGCAATTAGGAGGCTCTACATGGACTGATTATATTGGACAAATTGGATTTGTAGTTTGGTAACAATTCCATGCTCATTCAGTGTGAAATTAATGTTGATTACCGTCAGAAGGCCTTGAGAGCATTACCAGCTGACGGACTAATGAAATAAAGGGGAATTTGGGAAATTTCACATTCTTTGTGTACATAAAAGGACGGTAAGATTAATACTTTTAAATCAAGGATGCATTCAATGTTTCTTGAGCAGAAAATCATCATAAGGGGCCAGTTGTTCAAAACATTTAGTCTGGATCAAAATGATCTGCATTTTGAAATCCCATGTTTTGCTATCCTGGATCAGGTAATCCATTTAACTTTTGTAACGGTTTTTCAAAGCAAAATTGGATTGGATCACCCTGATCCAGATACACACCTTTTCAGATGACCAAATCTGGATTACTAGTGCTCTACGGAGCCCCTAAAGGGACATGGTGATGGGAAAAATATGAGTTGGGGGAAAAAAATCAAATGCTTTTGCATTCTCTCAGAAAATTTCTTCACCCGAGAAACCGTTTGACCGGTTCATCTCTTATAATTGATAAGAAGTAAAAAGTCTTATAGGTGATAAAAAAAAACATTTGAAATGTAATATAATATTTTTGTTTGATATTTACAGCTGTTTGGGAATTATTTTATATGGCTAAATCTTTTTTTAGTTTGATTGTAGGCTACCGAAAGGCTTAATAGGTAGCCTAATGTCTACTTCTAATTTATTACTTTAACAATTAGCCTAACTAATCAAGAGCAAAATATTATATGATACAAATGTTGTGTTTTTTGACCAGTTTTAAAGTTTTACTACATTTTCTTCCTGGAATCCACCTTGATCATCCTGATCCTAGTTGGGATCAAAGTTATCCAAATCGTACTGACAAGTTTTGAAGAACACAAACCGAAGGTTTGATCCAGATTAAAACTAGGATTGCATTCCGTGATCTAATCTTATTTCAGATCCCTTCTTTCCCTTTTGAACAACCCATTTTCAAGATTGGATCCAATCAGATAACCAAAATCCGATCAGCTTACCTTTGAACAACTGGCCCATTAGAATGAATGGATCATGTGACACTAAAGACTGGAGTAATGACAATGAATATTCAGCTTTGATCACAGGAATAAATATAAAAAAATCAATTGTAATAATATTTCACAATATTTACTGTTTTTAATCAAAAGAATTCAGCCTTGGTGAGCAGAAGAGACTTCTTTCAAAAATATTAAAGAGGTCATGAATTGAGAAATCACATTTTCCTTGAGCTTTTGACATAGAGGTCATCATAATCTAAGAATATCCTGTAAGTTTCAGAACTGAAAACTTATTTTTTTTAGTCCAAAAACAGCTTTTATTGTAACCAAACTCAGAGAACGACTCATTGTGTAATGTGCCTATAATAGATGGTGAAAGACCGCCTCCACAGAAGAAGATCAACCGACACCTACTTCATCATCACAACTATTGGCTCCGCCCACTGGTGTGTTAGTGAGATGAAAAGGCGAGAAGAGATACCACTAGACTAAAAATAACATTACCTTCCAAAGGATCCTAATGCTGGGAATTTTCAACAATATGAATGTCTAAGTTGAGCATTATTTATTTGTATTTGGTACATTTCACTGTGGATTCTTTTTCACTGTCGCAATTTCGGCGCAGGCTTTTCAAATAGATTTTTCTGATATGGACTCAACCATAATGCCACAACATGTTAGTAACCGTGTAAATTCTAACGCCTGATCTGAGATCAGTGATTTCTGATATGATTCATATACAGTCAGATGTTCTTTGTCTGTGTCAGTAAATCAAGCCAGTGACTAAACGCTCAACTTCACATTGTTTCTCTTAGTATGATGGAAATAATCTGTTATTTAAACTGTGATTAAATTACATATAGAAAGCGACCAAAGAACGCTCCCTTTACAATCGCTGGAGCTGTCAATCAAACAGCACAAGTTTATCAGTGACTGAGTTCTGGACTCGCGCCAAAATTCCCGTAATAATCAACAAATCTCTTATTTACATTGTTGTTAGTTATGATGAAAGCATTCGTTAGTGTGCAGAAATCGAGTTGCAATGACGAGATCACGGCATTCATGTGCTCAACATGGCTTTACATGGACGGGGGAATCTCCTCAACCACCACCGATGTGCAGCATCCACCTGGATGATGCCACGGCAGCCATATTGCCAGAACGCCCACCACACACCAGCTTATGGTGGAGAGGAGACAGAGGGATGAAGCCAATCAGTATATGGGGATGATTAGGAGGCCATGATGGACAGAGGCCAATGGGCAAAATTGGCCAGGATGCCGCGGTTACACCCCTACTCTTTTTCAAAGGACATCCTAGGATTTTTAATGACCACAGAGAGTCAGGACCTCGGTTTAACGTCTCATCCTAAGGACGGTGCTTGTTACAGTATAGTGTCCCCATCACAATACTGGGCCGTTAGGACCCACACAGACCACAGGGTGAGCACCCCCTACTGGACTCACTAACACCTCTACCAGCAGCAGCCTAGTTTTCCCAGGAGTCTCCCATCCAGGTATTGACCAGGCTCAGCCCTGCTTAGCTTCAGTGGGAAACCAGTCTTGGGCTACGGGGTGATATGGCTGAGAAATGTAGTAGTAAAAACGTGCTAAATTTTTCGAGAGAGTTCCACATGTAATATTTAGCTATTTCATATGCAAAGATGTCAGCCAATCACAGCAGTGGGCGTTTACACTGAAGTCTCACAGCAGCCAATCACAGCAGTGGCGTTTACACAGAAGTCTCACAGCAGCCAATCACAGCAGTGGGCGTTTACACTGAAGTCTCACAGCAGACACACCCCTTCCAACAGAGCGTTCAAACCAAAGGCTAAAATTAGGGAAGGAAAAATGCCTTTTATTTCAAATTTTTTTAACTATACTAATGTTATAAGTGCACCCCAGGAAATGTTATTAAATAATGCAGTTCATGACCCCTTTAATAAATATCTTACCAATGCCAAACTTTTGAATGGAAATTTTTTTTACACAATCTTTGTGTACTATAAAACACCCCCTCCCCCAAAAAGTCCAAAACCACCTTCTATTGAAACTAAGCTACTAAAATGGCTTGTTCCAAATGTCCAACAACCTTCTGACATCAGACACATGAATACATTAACACACAACGCCTCCATTTGCATGTCAATGGCATCAAAAAATATTATATAAATATGATTGTTTTGGGTGCCTTGACTAAAGTGGGAATAATAAATACGTGTATGATGAACAAAGACATACTGTGACATACAAATGTTCTCAGTTTACCTAAACTGTGATGAAGAGACGAGTAGAACTGTCTGGTTCGTTACTTGGGAGAAACCGCTTCTGCCTCACTGTTCACCACCACGGCCCTTTTTGTCCTTCGAGACGAGGGTTTCTCAGGGGAAAACAAGAGATTTGAAGAAAGAGAGAAAGAGAGACCTGTCCCCCTGAGAGACTCTGGGGTCTTTGTGATGATCAAAGCTGTGGTCCTGTGACGGAGCTGCTCTGGGAAAACTCAAGTGATGTTTGGAGGTAAATGGCTACTGGCTCCGTGATGAAAGAGGACAAGTGTGGAAATGGAAATGAAGACGGAGGCATCTGAACATTCACACTCGCCAGCCCCAGCTATGACCTGTGGAGGAGATACAAAAACACAAAAGCAGAAAAACATGGGGACTGAACAATGTTTCAACCATAGATATGTATACGTAGATTGACCGCTCCCGCCATTTTGGAGCGGTCAGCGTGCCGTCACTCACAATGATGCAACAACTTTGCACAGTTTCTGGTTGTGAAACCGCCTAGGTTTAAATTCCTGACACGGTTTATAAGCGTTTTGTGTTTTTTCTCACAATGTTCCTAGCACCTTATAGGACAATGCACACCAAGTCATCTTTTGCTCCATCAGCTCATTTCGTGTCATGGTTTCTCCTTCACCACATAGGATGCGTTAAATTGGACATTAGACCTGGATATTAAAGGTACTACCCTAAGAAAAGCCAAATTTTGGACACTTCTTTACAGTACCAGTCTTTTTTATAGACCCTTGAACTTCGCAAATAGGGCAATGCACACAGCCGCATTGTGCCATCAGCCCATTTCGTGTCATGGTTTCTGTGTCACCACAGAGGATGTCTTAAATCGGACATTAGACCTTGATATTAGAGCTAGGCTACTACCCTAAGGAAAGCCACATTTTGGACACTTTTTTTACAGTACCAGTCTTCTTTTATAGACCCTTGAACTTCGCAAATAGGGCAATGCACACAGCCGTATTGTGCCATCAGCCCATTTCGTGTCATGTGTCATACCCTAAGGAAAGCCACATTTTCAGCAAATACATCTCTAATAATTCATGTGCTTCCATGCTCTCGTTTTTCTTCATCATAAGATGGCAGTGATGCACAAAGGAAATAGGTTACAGTTAACCATTTATCATAACATGGTCTGAAAATCTGCAGAGAGTTTTAGAAAATTGAGTCTGGATCGTGAGGAAATCGTGAGGAAAAATAACGAGAATGTTTCGTCAACTACAGCGACCTTTGGCGCGGACATCACATCAACTGATCGCTGGTTAAGGTAAGAGTCTCATTCTATTATATTTATATTGTGTGGCTGCACATTTGTGTTGTTGATTGTTTAAAAGCTATTGTTGGTGTTCAGTCACATAACTAGCGTTGAGAGTAAAACACGGAAAATTGCAGCAGGCGTCTTTCAATTTTCCATCTGTTTTAAACCAAGAAAGATGAGCTATTCATAAAGTGTGAAAGGTTGTTTATATGTGGTTACTTAGTAGTATAACCGCCATTATTTCAATCTCTTTTGAAACGATAAACTATCGATGAACTATAGGCCTAAGTTAAACAGGAAAGCAGATAAGACTAAAATGCGAACATAATAAAATGCATATTCTGAGCGCATCTGCGTACATACCTGTACAGTATGCATATATTGAACTTTTAATAAATAAAAAAAAAAAAAAAAAAATATATATATATATATATATATATATATATATATATATATATATATATATATATATATATATATATATATATATATATATATATATATATATATATATATATATATATATATATATATATATATATATATACCGGTATATATATTGATGCCCTGAGGAAATTGTCATTGCTCATTGAATCATAGGATACATTGGATAACGTTAGTTGGTTGTGAAAATTGCGTCTATCCAGATTGAATGGACAGTTACACCCCTATAGCAATATGATACAGCTAACGTTATATTACTATGACTTAACTTTACTTTAATTATATAAATTTAGTTAAAACTACACGGCAGCCGAAAATATAACTGGCCTTTCCTGGTCAGCTTCCAGATCACAGTAGGTTTTGAATTGTCTCAGTAAAACATATGCTGGCATTTTTAATTAATGTAATAGACCTATTTTTATTTGTATGTATTTATATGTTTATTTTTTGTGATTTCAGAAAATATGTGGAAAGACTGATCTATAACAGATGAGCATTGCAATGCAGCTGTGGAATAGTGCACTGTTCTTCTCATTCAACAAATTCAATAGTATTTTTGTTGTAATTGTGACTAGAATCATTCAGAAACATGGATTTTCCTATCACTGCTATCCTGACACATCTCTACCCTTCATTCCAGGCGGATGATCAGCCAGTAACTGCTCACATCTCAGCCTGCTTGATAGAAATTTCCGACCTTCATCTGGATGACCTTTACCTTCAACTTAACCTTGCCAAGACGGAAGTGCTCGTGGTTTCAGCCAGCCCATCCTTTATGTTATAATTGGTCAGTTAAACTTCACAGACCACATTGCTAGAACTGCCCGATCTTGCAGATTTACCTTGTTACAGCATTGGGATGATCAGGCCATTCCTATCGGAATATGCTACACAACTCATCCAAGCTCGTGTTGCTTGTTGACTATTGTAATGCTCTCTTGGTCACTGGCATCAAAGTCAAGGCACTGATGTTTGCTTATAGAACAACTGGCTCTGCACCCTTACACCTAAACTCACTGCTTCAGATTTATACGCCCTCCAGAAGCTTGCATTCTGAAGGTGAATGGTGCTTTGTGGTGCCATCCCAAAGAGGCACAAAATCACTTTCAGAGACCTTTACCTGGACTGTTCCATGCTGGTGGAATAACCTGACTAACTCCCAGAATTTTCAATAGACTGCTAAAGATGCTTCTTTTTGTCAACACTTGACTCATTAAAACTAGCACTTTTCTGTTTAACTAAAAAAAAAACAGTGCTAGACTAACTAGAAATTGTCACGGCACTTATTGCTGCTTCCATACTCTTAATTTGTAAGCTGCTTTGGATAAAATGTAATTGTATATGTATAAAATAATAACTGCAAAGTTACAGTATAAAGATATACAGATAAAGATTGTCTTTTAATGTAGATATTTTTTGCATATTCTAAATTATATACTAAGCTTGTATATCCTATAATTCAAGTAACTTGAAATATAAAGTGTTATGTAAAATGACTAATACTGTAAATGTGCAGGTTCCTTTGATCAAATGTATTCTGTACTATATTTAGTAAATTTAACAGAAATTGGCTGTAAAGGTTGCTATTTTTTATGTATAAGTAGGCCTTAATTTAGAGGTTGTAGTTGTGAGTGGTTCTGTAAAAATAAAGAAGATCTGCTTACTGCCTTTTTATAAATTATATCTTAGTTATTGTACATGGAAAACCTATATTTTAAAAGTAAATTACTGTAGATGGACAGAGCAGGTTTTTAAAATAACTCATAAAAACCTTACATTTGCAGAGATTAACTTGAAAATTAGTTGATTTATGTGTAATAATTTTACATAATTTATCAGTTTTTCCACAGTTTAATAAATGATTATTAACAGTAATATACTATAATTTGATTAATTTTGACTGTAAAATATTGTCTGTGTTTTTACGTTTTATTGCATGTAATTTTGTGAAAAGGTTTTTTACTGTAATTTGACGGAATCCGCCTGGAAACTCTGCTGCCAGAAATGTACAGTTTTTTTACGGGATTTCTTTTTTTTACAGTGCATGTTAATTATGTTTTTAATTATGTTTTAGTTTTTTCATTAAAAAAAATATATACAGTATAATATAAAGAACCAATAAGAATACCGTTAAAGTACCGGATCGATAAGCAGTACTGGTAAGAGTAGCAAATCTTGGCAAATCTGAGCAGAGTTCGAGACATTGTTGAGATCTCTTGTGAAAACAGGTAAGATTACAGCAATCTTTTTCTCAGGAGAAAAGGAGGAGTCTTAGAAAAGTCTCAGTTTGTTTTGAATGTAATCTCATTGCTGCTGTGTAGGAGAAACGATTGAGATATTAAAGAGATTCACGAAGGCTGATGTCAGATAATCGCTCCCAGCTCCGCTCACATCTCTTCTGGTGTGAGATATTTGTATAAAAACACATCCCAATCTGCCGGGTGTGTGTGATGTACGTCCGCCTCGAGAGGAATGCCGCAGTTATGTTGATTTGAATGAAACATGTAGAGTCTTTGTAGCAATTCCTATCATGCTCTTGAGTTACTGTTTTATGTCTGCATGTTACAGTGGTGTTATACGCAGACCGGTTTTTAATGCTTTAGACCCATGAGCGATGGAGGATTCTGGGACCTGCATAGGAAATTAAACTGAAAGATATATACCTGCAGTGAGGCTGCATGGGCGAACACTAGCACAGTACCATGGTAATATTGTCCTTTATTTTGGACATAAAACATAAAAATAACAGTATTCCTTGAAGCACTGCAAATACCATGTTATATAGCCTACACTAACTGGCAACTTAATTAGGGTACACCTGTTCAACTGCTCATGAACACAAATATCTAATCAGCCAATCACTTGATTTAAAAAGAATGTATTATACATGTATACAGCATAGCTGTCAACCCTCCCGTTTTTTCCGGGTTTCTCACGTATTTTGGTTCTTTTCCTGCTGTCTTCCCGTTTTTGTATTTTCCCCTAAAATATCCCGTATTTTTACGCTCTGATTGTGTTAACTCAGAACACGCAACTAACTGTCTGTGAAGTGGCTTGCACTTGGGTTGCTAGACCTCCAGTCAAGCAGGTGGCAGTACACAGACAGTAGCTTAGGCCAGTGTTTCCCAACCGGGGTGCCGTCTGACGAGAGCAGGGGTGCCGTGTAAAAGTCCTTAAAATATATATATATATATTTTTTTCAAATTTTTCAGATAATTCTCTCTTTGTAAACATTGTTCAATGCATGCGAGTGCTGCCGTATGTTCGAATATGACCAGTCATTTTCGCCGTCATCACCCATGTGTTGTAGCGCCAGAAGACGCGAATGAGAACCCGCGCACGCTGTGAGAAAATGTGTCTCTGTGCACTCATCCGAAAGCGCGCACACGTCTCAAGCCCCGTTCACACTGACAGCGATTTTGTTGCTGCATGTTGCTAGCACCAGAGATTCATGTCGCTAGTGGGCGTTCCCACTACGGGTTGCCTATAAACGTCATTAGCACTCGTGTTGCTTGACACGCCCACATTCTGTCGCCAACGGTCACTGTCGCTCGTGTCGCCGGAAGTCGCCAGCACTCCATTGAAATGAATGGGATCATGACGCTTTGTCGCTGCGTGTCGCTGGCAGTGTGAACGGGGCTTCACAGCACGCAAATACTGAGTTCTCTTTCAAGCCTTGCTCTTGAATGGACAAACTCACGCAAAAAGTATGCAAAACATGTCCATCTTGATGAGTATTCTAGCAGAAATAGTCTGTATATGCCTTAAGTAAACTCTATACAGTCGAGAAAGACGACGCATAACCGAGCATTAGGTCTTAAAGGGGCAGTAGCCTTTACTGCTGTCTGTTTAATGTCAAACAACAAAAGACAAGGACATCACTCACTGCTCTTGATTGAAAAGATTTTGTAAGCTTAATAGGATTAATTTTTAATTTATATAGTCAAACAATGCAATGTTATTTTACATTTGATACATTTCTGTACCTGAAAACGTCTCGGTTACGTATGGTAACCCTCGTTCCCTGAAGGAGGGAACGGAGACGTACGTTGGTTATAGCGGCAACATATACCTTGAGGGTGGAGGGAGACAGCCTTCGCTCCAACCCGTCTTGAAGAAAAGAGAGCACAGATCTGAACACTTTCGGGGGTCTTCTCGGCGAGAAGAGCACCAATCGACGAACAGGTTCCACTTCAACGCATACAGCCGTCTCGTAGAGGGGGCTCTGGCGGAAGTGATGGTGTCAACTATCGCTTGCGGTAGGTCACCTAGAACCATGGAGTTTCCACAGGTCCGGACGCGGGTGCCATAGGGTGCCCCGTCTCTGAGTTAGGAGGTCCTTCCTCAGAGGAATGGGCCAGGGAGGTGCTGTCGCAAGGAGCACTAGTTCCGGGAACCAAGTCCTGTTGGGCCAATACGATGCTCCTCGTCCTCCCTGACCTTGCACAGTGTCTGTGCAAGAAGGCTCACTGGGGGAAACGCATATTTGCGTAGGCCCCGGGGCCAGCTGTGTGCCAGTGCATCCGTGCCGAGGGTTCCCTCGGTCAGGGAATAGAACAACTGGCAGTGGGTCGTGTCGGGGGCGGCAAACAGGTCGATCTGTGCGGCCCCAAAGCGACTCCAGATCAGCTGGACTGCCTGGGGGTGGAGTCTCCACTCTCCGGGGAGCACCGGTAACCGTGACAGCTCGTCGGCCGCATGATTGAGCGGGCCCGGAATGTGAATGGCACGAAGGGACCTCAGATGCATCTGACTCCACAGGAGGAGATGGCGGGCGAGTTGGGACATGCGGCGGGAGCGTAGACCACCCTGTTTGTTGATGTACGCAACGGCCGCAGTGCTGTCCGTCCGGACCAGAACGTTCTTGTCTTTGAGCAGCGTTTTGAAGCGGCTGAGAGCAAGACGAACTGCCAGCAACTCCAGGCAATTGATATGCCATTGCAGTCGGGGCCCCGTCCACAGACCCGAAACTGCAAGCCCGTTGTACATGGCACCCCAGCCGGTGGATGAGGCATCCGTGGAGACAACAGAATGCCTGGACACTTGTTCTAGGGGCACACCTGCCCGCAGAAACGAAGGGTCCGACCACGGGCTGAAGGTTTGGCTGTATCTCGGCGTCACTTGGACACGGAGGGACCCGCTGTGCCACTCCCATCTCGGGACTCGGTCGTGAAGCCAGCGTTGAAGCAGTCTCATATGGAGCAGCTCTAGTGGCGTTACTGCGGCTGCTGCTGCCATATGCCCCAGGAGCCTCTGAAACTGTTTCAGTGGTACCGCTGTGCTGCGTTTGAATGAATTCAAGCAGTTCAACACCGACTGGACTCGCTCCTCGGTGAGGCGCGCTGTCATGGCGACCGAGTCGATCTCCATCCCGAGAAAAGAGATCCTCTGTACGGGACAGAGTTTGCTCTTCTCCCGGTGATCTCCACCCGAAGTACAGGGGCGTTCTCCTTCGTCACAGACGTGAAGTGAGCGCCCCTGAACTTGGGGGGATGGTGGGCGAACTGAATCGCATAGCCGAGTCTGTTGGTACGGATGAGCCAGCGAGACGGGCTGGGGAGCGCTAGCCAGGCCCCCAGAGACCGTACAAGCGGGGTCATCGGCACCACAGACATACCCGCAGCGGGGCAGCGTAGCGGTACGCAGGGACCCGTGGACGACATGGGAGTGGTCTGTGGAGGGGTCTGGGGGGAACCTGCATCTGCTGGGGGGGGGCGGGCGAGTGTGAGGAGGCACATTGAGTGCGTCCCGACAGCCAAAGCCCCCCCTGGCAAAGGGAGAGGCGTCCGAGGGGGACGAGGCATGGTAGCGTCGCATACCACCAGACACCTCTTGGCACCCAGAGATGTTGGAAACTGCTCTTTTACTGATAATTTGGGTAATCTGCTCTTTTACTGATAAATACTGATAATCTGGTGGTATGCGACGCTACCATGCCTCGTCCCCCTCGGACGCCTCTCCCTTTGCCAGGGGGGGCTTTGGCTGTCGGGACGCACTCAATGTGCCTCCTCACACTCGCCCGCCCCCCCCCCAGCAGATGCAGGTTCCCCCCAGACCCCTCCACAGACCACTCCCATGTCGTCCACGGGTCCCTGCGTACCGCTACGCTGCCCCGCTGCGGGTATGTCTGTGGTGCCGATGACCCCGCTTGTACGGTCTCTGGGGGCCTGGCTAGCGCTCCCCAGCCCGTCTCGCTGGCTCATCCGTACCAACAGACTCGGCTATGCGATTCAGTTCGCCCACCATCCCCCCAAGTTCAGGGGCGCTCACTTCACGTCTGTGACGAAGGAGAACGCCCCTGTACTTCGGGTGGAGATCACCGGGAGAAGAGCAAACTCTGTCCCGTACAGAGGATCTCTTTTCTCGGGATGGAGATCGACTCGGTCGCCATGACAGCGCGCCTCACCGAGGAGCGAGTCCAGTCGGTGTTGAACTGCTTGAATTCATTCAAACGCAGCACAGCGGTACCACTGAAACAGTTTCAGAGGCTCCTGGGGCATATGGCAGCAGCAGCCGCAGTACAGAACAGAAACAACTGAACAAAAAATTCTCCCCTGGCCCTCCTCCGGGGGAAGGAGTGGTGCTGCAGCCATCTCCTCAAGGATCAAGGAGCTTTATTGCCAAGTACATTTTCACACATACACAGAATTTGTTTTGGTGTTGTGCGAGTCACACCGAGTCGCCATTCTGCGGCGCCTCCTTTAGTTGGACAGAAAAAAAGCACTTACCGACGGGGTGGAGGCAGCAGTGGACCGCCGGGGCAGGATGTGCTTGATCGCCTCCGTCTGCTTCTGGGCAGCCGAGAACTGCTGGGCGAAGTTCTCGACCGTGTCGCCGAACAACCCGGCCGACGAAATGGGGGAGTCCAGGAACCAGTTCTTGACGGTCTGCCTCATATCGGCCAGGTTCAACCAGAGATGTCGTTCCTGGACCACTAAGGTGGACATCGCCTGACCGACAGAACGGCCGGTGACTTTCGTCGCCCAGAGGGTGAGGTCCGTCGCCGTCCGTCGCTCCCGGTGGAGCTCTGGGTCAGGTCTACCCTCGTGCATGTCCATGAGTGCTTGGGCTTGGTGCACCTGAAGCAACGCCATGGCATGCAAGGCGGACGCGGCCTGTCCGCAGGACCTGTAGGCCTTCACAGTCAGACTGGACGAAAACCTACAGGCTTTGGACGGGAGACGAGGGTCACCTCGCCAGTTGGAGGCGGTCGCCGGACACAGTTGCATCACGACAGCTCGCTCAACTGGTGGGATCCCCTCGTACCCCTTGGCCTGCCAGCCGCCAAGGGTAGCGAGGAGGGAGGAGCCACCAGGTCTGTTTCTGGCACTAAAGGGTGTCGTCCACGACCTGGTAAGCTCCTCATGCACTTCCGGGAAGAATGGCACCGGGGCGGGATGCTGAGAACCAGCGCGACCCCCTCCCAGAAACCAATCATCCAACCTAGAAGGTTCAGGACGTGGTGGGGGGTTCCACGCAAGCCCGACCTTTTCGGCAGCCCAGGAAAGCATAGCCGTCAACTCGGGATCCGACTCAACCACAGCCACTCTCCCAGAGGGAGGAAGTGCAGCTGAATCATCATCCTCCGAGGACAGAAACTCCCCCTCCGATGCAGCGATCGACATCTGCTCATCCGCGGGTGCCCCGAAAGAGATCGCCGGCCGCCCACGAGAGGGACCAGCGACCTCCTCCGGAAGCACCACCGGCTGCAGCGCTTGTGAGGGTTCAGGGGCCTGCGGAGGTATGCTCGGCGGGTTTGCCCTGAACGTGGCCATCCGTCGAAGTAGGTCTATCCCGGGGGATAGCACTAGATCGAGGTATGGGGAGGGGGACTCCGCCTTTCCGGAGGTAGGTGAGTCTCGACCTAAGCGCCGCGATAGTCATGTTCCCGCAGTGAGAACATGAAATATCCACAAACGCTGCCTCAGTGTGCTGTATGCCCAGGCACGTGAGACAGTGATTGTGACCATCAGCAGGCAAGAGGGAACGACCGCATCCAGAAACGCACGGTTTGAATGACATCTTGAAAAAGACGCAGGGTCAAACCGTGTTGCTCTTTTTGTGAGGAAACGCTCTTTTTCAGAAGTGCTGAAGCACCCAGGGAAGACCGCGGCAACACACAGGAGATAGTGCAGCCTGTGTTTGCACTCAATGGAAACGCCCACCAAACCGGCAGGTTGCTGTGAGAACAGCAGTTGTTTCCCTTGAAGCAGCTGAGTCTTGCGATCGCGCTGGATCAATGCCGTCACACCAGCACAGCGTCCCTCTTCTCTCTCTCTCTCTCTCTCTCTCTCTCTCTGAATTTGCTGAATACAGGAAGCAGTCTGTAACTCTTCATCAACGGCGTTCAGCTCCGAAGTGAATGACGTCAGTGCATTGCTCTCGCTTCCTACTTATACCCGCGGCACGGGGCGGAGCGCGAGATGCAAATCTCGCATGCTAATGGCCCATTGGCCCGTTCTCTAAATCTGGAAGCTGATAGGGGCTCCCTGAAGTGATCCCAATTTGTCGGTATAACCGACGTACGTCGTAGTGACCAACTGAAAGGGAACTAATGTTAGATGTGCCTGAAAAACCTGAAAAGCATAGTTTATTTTATTAGTAGGCCTATATTTGCTCAATTGTATTTATTTGTGCTGCTGCTTGTATTTAAATTATTTGTTCTTATTATTTTCTTTATTTTTATTTGACAGTAATCCTTTTTTCCCTGAACATAGCAAATACTGAACGATACTGAATACTGATATATATATATATATATATATATATATATATATATATATATATATATATATATATATATATATATATATACACACACACTCTGTAATCTGAAACAGTGTTTCTGTTAGGCTCTTAGAAAGATGAAACGCAAAGGTCTAGCTCACATTAGCACAAGCAGACTTATTCATAATGAGCTTAATATCTGATGTTCAGATGTTCACAGGCTTATTAATACATGAAAGAAAAGCACTGAAGTCTATAAATCTGACATCAAATTTTAAAGGGATGTACATGGCTTTCCTTTCATCCTCTGCTGACATGACCACCTCTTTTTTTTTTTTTTTTTTGCAATACCTACAGTCAGAAGCCGCCGCTCATGGGGGTCATTTAAATGCAGCAATATATATACAGTGTCTGTTAACATAAACGTCCAGCAGGGTTAGTATGTATGCTGCGTTTAGTACAATACTCGATTCTGCATGTGTGGAAAGTGCTGAATTTGAGATTTCTCACTAATCTCAGGGCTCTGGATGTATTTGAGTAGCAGATACTCCATAACTTGTGGAATACTCCAATATCCAAGACCTTCAGAAACTGTTTTGTAAGTCAGACAATAGGAAATACACAGTGAAAAACAAATCTATGCCGTATTTAGAGGTCAGTTAGCGAGAGAAAGAGCACAAAAGGAATATTCTAGTTCCCTTTCGTTCAGTCACTACGACGTACGTTAGTGTCTAAAGAATGGGGGTTTCGCTTAGAAGCCTATCATCATCGAGCACTTAGAATACCCCCAATGGCATGCCAATGCCATGGGCATGCGGAATTTGCATACGTAACTCCACCTCACTGCGTGAGTATAAAAGGAAGGACGTGGCAATATCGCATTATGTTTCTGCTTTCGGAGCCAAGAGTACCTACCTCTTCACTCCTCACAAGCCTTCTGAGACTCTGTCAGCTTCTTCGAGGTGAGCAGCTTTCCAGTCTGTGTTGGTGTGACAGCGTGTTCCAGTGATCGCATATTTCCTGCCTGCTGATCTGCGCAGTGGTCTGTTAGACAGCTGGTGTGTGTTTCCATGGGCGCTTCGGCATTGACTGCGAGGCTTTCTCTCACAAAAGAGCTTGCGCGTGGCACGTCCTTTTCAGGATGTCTCGCCCGTGCACTTCTGGGTGCGGTAGATTTCTCTCGCCTTCTGATGGGCACGAGCGCTGTGTGACGTGATGTGTGACGGGAACATGATCATCTCGGTGTTACGGTCAAGACTCCGTGAACTCTGTGCTGATGCCGGAGCGAGAGTCCCCTCTGCCACACCCCAATCTGCGGTCTCTACGGGAGGCTGCACTTTGGCTGGTGGCCAGGGTGACCTGAGGGTGACGGTGTGGAACAAAGCTCCGACGCTCATGCCTCGGCCCACACCCCCCTCTTATGCACCTGACCCGCCCCGTGTTCAGGCGTCTACATCGGGGCTGGCTCATGCTGTCCCGACTTTGGCGTTTGGCGCGGAGGAAGACGAAGAAATGTCTATTGCCGCATCACAAGGTGGGCTGGAGTCATCTGAGGATGATTCGGCTTTGTTGCCGCCTTCGGCCGTTCCAGTGTTGCCCGAGTCGGACCCAGAGTTGACAGCCATGCTCTCTCGGGCCGCCGCAGCACTTGGTTTGGAGTGGAACACTGTTGGGCGAAGCTCTCAACCGCTCCGCCGAATAGCAGCCCATCCTGGGATATGGGGGCGTCAAGGAAACGTGTTCGATCGCCGTCCCGCATATCGGCCAGGGTGGACGAGTTGCATGCCGCCACCGACCTCGCTCTCCGGGCGACGAAGGTGTCGCACGCTCCCTGGGTCAGGTGATGTCCACAAACGTGGTCCAGGAGAGACATCTTTGGCTCACCCTGGCCGATATGCGGGACGGCGAGCGAACACGTTTCCTCGACGCCCCCATATCCCAGGATGGGCTATTCGGCGGAGCGGTTGAGAGCTTCGCACAACACTTCTCAGCCGCCCAGAAGCAGACTGAGGCCATTAAGTTTATACTGCCCCGGCGGTCCGCTGCTGCCTCCACCCAGCTGCCCACGCAGTTGCCTCAGCCTGTTGCCGAGGACGCCCTCCTGCGGTTCCCTCAACCTCTGCGCCACCCAAGCAGCAGCCTCCACCCGGGCCACGCAGAGGTAGCCGCAGGAAGGCGCCCCAGTCCGCTCCAGCCCCGCAGCCCGCGAAGAAACGCCAGGCTAAGCGGCGCTCCTGACGTGGACAGCTCAGGGATGGACAGTTCTTTCCGGGAGATGACAGCAGGGCCACTCCTTTCCCCGGTGGAGGGCCGGGGGAGAATCTTTTGTTCAGCTGCTGGCCCCTGTCCCTCCGGCCGAAATTACGCCATTACGGTTCTACAGCCCCTACTTCATTGTACCCAAGAAAACCGATGGGTTACGACCAATCCTGGACCTTCGCATCTTGAACCGAACCCTGCACAGGCTTCCGTTCAAGATGTTGACTGCGAAACGCCTTTTCGAATGCGTTCGTCCGGGCGATTGGTTTGCAGCGATCGACCTGAAGGACGCCTACTTTCATGTCTCCATCCTTCCTCGACACAGACCGTTCCTACGGTTTGCTTTCGAGGGGCGGGCATATCAGTACGCGGTCCTCCCATTCGGGCTATCTCTGTCCCCTCGCGTCTTCACGAAGATTGTCGAGGCAGCCCTTGCGCCCCTTCGGCAGCATGGGGTTCGCATCCTGAACTACCTCGACGACTGGCTCATACTGGGCCACTCTCGAGCGCAGGTTTGCCTCCGTCAAATCGAGAGCAAGAGTGCGGTTCCACTGAAACTATTTCAGAGGCTCCTGGGGCATATGGCATCTGCAGCCACTGTGACGCCGCTCGGATTGCTTCATATGAGACCGCTTCAGCATTGGCTTCGCGACCGAGTCCCGAGATGGGCATGGCAGTCTGGCACGCTCCGGGTACAAGTGACTCGGGCCAGCTTACAGACTCTCACCCCGTGGTCGAACCTTGGTTTTCTACGTGCCGGTGTGCCCTTAGAACGAGTTTCCAGGCATGTTGTCGTATTGACGGATGCCTCTGCCACGGGCTGGGGTGCCATGTGCAATGATCAAGCAGCCGCGGGCTCCTGGACAGGACCCCAGCGCGTCCTGCATGTCAATTGCCTCGAGTTGCTGGCAGTACGGTTCGCCCTGCACCGCTTCCGAGCGTTGCTAAAGGGTCAACATGTGCTGGTCAGGACAGACAACAAGGCCGTTGTAGCGTACATCAACCACCAGGGCGGTCTACGCTCCCGCTGTATGTTTCATCTCGCCCGCCATCTTGTTCTATGGAGTCAGAAGCATCTGAGGTCCCTTTGTGCAGTCCATATTCCGGGAGTCCTGAACCGTGCAGCCGACGAGCTCTCACGTCTCAGCCACTGCCGGGAGAATGGAGACTCCATCCCCAGATGGTCCAGCTGATTTGGAAACAGTTCGGGGACACGCAGGTAGATCTGTTTGCCTCCCATGACTCTTCCCACTGCAGCCTTTTCTATTCCCTGACCGAGGGTACGCTCAGCACGGATGCACTGGCGCACACCTACGCAAATATGCGTTCCCCCCAGTGAGCCTTCTTTCACAATTCCTGTGCAAGGTCAGGGAGGACAAGGAGCAGGTCCTTCTGGTTGCCCCGTATTGGCACGGCCGGACCTGGTTCCCCAAACTTGTACTCCTTGCGACAGCCCCTCCCTGGCCCATTCCTCTGAGACTGGACCTCCTTACTCAGAGATGGGGCACCCTATGGCACCTGGGTCCCGATCTGTGGAACCTCCATGTGTGGCTCCTGGATGGGACGCGGCAGGTTTGAGTAGCCTGCCACCTGCGGTGGTCGCTACCATCACTTACGCTAGGGCAGAGTCCACTCGGCATGCCTATGCGTTGAAGTGGAACCTCTTCGTCACCTGGTGCTCTTCTCGCCAAGAAGACCCCTGGAAATTCCCGAGCGGGTCTGTGCTCTCGTTCCTCCAAGAGGGGGTTGGAGCGAAGGCTGTCTCCCTCCACCCTCAAAGTTTACGATCTCTTGGAGAACAAAAAGGTAAGTCAGCACGACCTGATCATCAGGTTCCTGAGGGGAGCGAGGAGACTGAATCCTCCTCGCTCTCCTCTCGTACCATCTTGGGACCTCTCAGTAGTTTTAGATGCTCTGCAGAGGCCTCCCTTTGAGCCTTTCCTTTAAGAGGGTCAGGGACTTGCAGGCATTTTCGGTTGACGAAGCATGCCAGGAATTCAGGCCGGCCTACTCTCAGTGATCCTGAGACCCCGGTCTGGATATGTGCCCAAGGTTCCCACCACTCCGTTCAAAGACCAGGTGGTGAACCTGCAAGCGCTGCACATGGAGGAGGCAGACCCAGCCTTGGCATTGCTCTGTCCAGTACGCGCCCTTCGCGCTTACGTAGACAGGACGCAATGTTTCAGGACCTCAGACCAGCTCTTTGACTGTTATGGTGAAGAGCGGAAGGGAAGAGCTCTCTCAAAGCAAAGGCTGTCTCACTGGATAGTGGACACCATTGTTTTGGCTTACCAGCAGCGGGGTCGAGCTCCTCTTGGGCTCTAGCGCATGGCGCCTCGCTAACAGACATCTGCAGAGCTGCAGGCTGGGCGACACGAACACATTCACCAGATTCTACAATCTCCGAGTGGAGCCAGTGTCCGACTATGTACTCGCTCCCCCGAGGGGCCGGTAATGGACCAGGCTCAGGTGTCTTCGCTTGCTCGCCATTCCACTCCACGGACTGGATACGTGCGGTATTTTCCTCAGGTGAGCTCCCCGAAAGCCCTGAGTCCCTCCAGCACTGCTTACGCCGATACCTGTGTGTCTGCCCTCTAACGAGCCCAGACCCTCGTGTCTGGCCAGGTGCCCCGTGTGCATGGTTCCCCTCCGGTGACCCCCACACGTGTATTTCCACCGTAAGCCTCCGCAGTGAGCAGGTGTCTTTCCCTTGGCAAGTCCCTGCCACCCCTGGGGTTAAAAATCCACCTTCGGATGGTACCCTAGAGTTTTCCAATATGCAACCCTCAGCGGGTCATATGTGTACTCTCTAAGTCCTCCCTACGGGCAGGCATCTTTGCATACCTCCACTGGAATATGCCTCCCAGTGTACCTTGGTATTCCTGTGATAAGTGGGAGTCCCTCGTCCATACTAGTCTTACGACAGGGAACTCGCACTTACACAGGGCACTGGAAGACAGCTGAGTGGCGTGATTATATTGGGACCCCCATTCTTTAGTCACTAACGTACATCATAGTGACTGAACGAAAGGGAACGTCTCGGTTACGGATGTAACCCTTGTTCCCTGAGGAGGGAACGAAGACGTACATCCCGTTGCCACTTCAGCTGTGCTACCTGGAAAGCAGGAGTTCAGTCTTGGCTCCTCAGCAGGTAACATAATGCGATATTGCCACGTACTTCCTTTTATACTCACGCGGTGAGGCGGAGTTACGTATGCAAATTCCGCATGCCCATGGCATTGGCATGCTATTGGGCGTTTTCTAAGTGCTCGAAGATGATAGGCTTCTAAGCGAAACCCCCATTCGTTAGTCACTAACGTACGTCTCCGTTCCCTCCTCAGGGAATGAGGGTTACATCCGTAACCGAGACTTTTTTTCCCAACCTGATATTTTAGTAATGCTTCAGTGGCATTTTGTTAATCAGATCTGACACTTAATATGTCTCACCTTAAGAGTTGCTAACACAGAGTGTGCACTGAAAATAGTCTGTTGGATTTACATGATTTAATTGTGTACATCGGTCCCACGTGAATTAATTAAGTTAAACAAACATTCACCATTCAACTTCAACATCATAGACTGAATACATTTTAAGTGAACCAATTAAGTAGTCTCAAAGTGAATTTTATACAGCTCCCTGACATGATTCAGGCATTCAATTTGTTATATTCATTCATCCACTTCAATTTCATATATTTTAATGTTACACTACTGAATTATAATACTGCACTAGTTGTCAAACTTTTAACTAACAGCACACATTAGCAACAGTGATGCCAGTAACGCACAACTTAGTAACGCGTTACTCTAATCTGACTACTTTTTTCCAGTAACGAGTAATCTAACGCGTTACTATTTCCAAACTAGTAAGATTAAAGTAATTTATCCAAGTCACTGTGAGTTACTATTTTTTGTCATTTTCCTTAGTAAAAATATATATATTTTTGCTTTCTTCTTGCATCTCAGGGAGAGTATTTATGTATTTATGTGAAGTCAAGAAAGACTGTCTTTATTAAATTTTTTTTTATTATTATTATTATTTTTTTTTTTTCAGGAAATAAGCCACTATGACATTTAGTCCACAGGCAAATGCTCCACTCTTCTCCACAATGGTAACCCACTGTAATTTAAATTGTTCTAATAATTCCAACATAATTGAATATTAAACACTATTAAACACGATCAAGTCTCCCCCTTTCTCGTCTTGCTCAAAAATACATAAAATAATACTTTTACATATAAAATAACCACATTCCACTCTTGATTTAGCCATATGCAAAGCACGCTGGGAACTAACAAGCCCAGCCCAATTCATGTAATCTCAAGTAAACTTCAATTTGACTTATATTTAATTGGATTGAACACAATTAAATTAAGTTAGGACAAAATGTATAGCAAATGTGTTGCTTTAGCTTATTTTAATCAAGCAATTGGATTTTTCAGTGTGTATAAAAACCTCACTGGAGTGCAAACTTGTTTAACTTGATACAGTGGGGCACCCACTGATTAACTTGATTAACGAGATGCTGAAAAACAGAGATGAGACGTACGTCCAGTGCATGTTTACAAAGATCAGATAAAGATAAGTAATGTTCACAAATGAATAGAACATGCATTTAAAGTAAATGTTCAAAAAACACAGCAGCCAATCACAGCAGTGGTGTTTGCACTGAAGTCTCACAGCAGCCAATCACAGCAGTGGGCGTTTGTACTGAAGTCTCACAGCAGCCAATCACAGCAGTGGGCGTTTACACTGAAGTCTCACAGCAGCCAATCACAGCAGTGGGCGTTTACACTGAAGTCTCACAGCAGCCAATCACAGCAGTGGGCGTTTGTATTGAAGTCTCACAGCAGCCAATCACAGCAGTGGGCGTTTGTACTGAAGTCTCACAGCAGCCAATCACAGCAGTGGGCGTTTGTACTGAAGTCTCACAGCAAGCAATCACAGGAGTGGGCATTTACATTGAAGTCTCACAGAAGCCAATCACAGCAGTGGGCGTTTACACTGAAGTCTCACAGCAGCCAATCACAGCAGTGGGCGTTTGTACTGAAGTCTCACAGCAGCCAATCACAGCAGTGGGCGTTTGTACTGAAGTCTCACAGCAGCCAATCACAGCAGTGGGCGTTTGTACTGAAGTCTCACAGCAGCCAATCACAGCAGTGGGCGTTTACACTGAAGTCTCACAGCAGCCAATCACAGCAGTGGGTGTTTACACTGAAGTCTCACAGCAGCCAATCACAGCAGTGGGTGTTTGTACTGAAGTCTCACAGCAGCCAATCACAGCAGTGGGCGTTTGTACTGAAGTCTCACAGCAGCCAATCACAGCAGTGGGCGTTTGTACTGAAGTCTCACAGCAGCCAATCACAGCAGTGGGCGTTTGTACTGAAGTCTCACAGCAGCCAATCACAGCAGTGGGCGTTTACACTGAAGTCTCACAGCAGCCAATCACAGCAGTGGGCGTTTACACTGAAGTCTCACAGCAGCCAATCACAGCAGTGGGCGTTTGTACTGAAGTCTCACAACAGTCAATCACAGCAGTGGGTGTTTACACTGAAGTCTCACAACAGCCAATCACAGCAGTGGGCGTTTACACTGAAGTCTCACAACAGCCAATCATAGCAGTGGGCATTTACATTGAAGTCTCACAGAAGCCAATCACAGCAGTGGGCGTTTGTACTGAAGTCTCACAGCAGCCAATCACAGCAGTGGGCGTTTACACTGAAGTCTCACAGCAGCCAATCACAGCAGTGGGCGTTTACACTGAAGTCTCACAGCAGCCAATCACAGCAGTGAGCGTTTGTACTGAAGTCTCACAACAGTCAATCACAGCAGTGGGCATTTACACTGAAGTCTCACAACAGCCAATCACAGCAGTGGGCGTTTACACTGAAGTCTCACAACAGCCAATCACAGCAGTGGGCATTTACATTGAAGTCTCACAGAAGCCAATCACAGCAGTGGGCGTTTGTACTGAAGTCTCACAGCAGCCAATCACAGCAGTGGGCGTTTGTACTGAAGTCTCACAGCAGCCAATCACAGCAGTGGGCGTTTGTACTGAAGTCTCACAGCAGCCAATCACAGCAGTGGGCGTTTACACTGAAGTCTCACAGCAGCCAATCACAGCAGTGGGTGTTTACACTGAAGTCTCACAGCAGCCAATCACAGCAGTGGGTGTTTGTACTGAAGTCTCACAGCAGCCAATCACAGCAGTGGGCGTTTGTACTGAAGTCTCACAGCAGCCAATCACAGCATTGGGCGTTTGTACTGAAGTCTCACAGCAGCCAATCACAGCAGTGGGCGTTTACACTGAAGTCTCACAGCAGCCAATCACAGCAGTGGGCGTTTACACTGAAGTCTCACAGCAGCCAATCACAGCAGTGGGCGTTTGTACTGAAGTCTCACAACAGTCAATCACAGCAGTGGGCATTTACACTGAAGTCTCACAACAGCCAATCACAGCAGTGGGCGTTTACACTGAAGTCTCACAACAGCCAATCACAGCAGTGGGCATTTACATTGAAGTCTCACAGAAGCCAATCACAGCAGTGGGCGTTTACACTGAAGTCTCACAGCAGCCAATCACAGCAGTGGGCGTTTACACTGAAGTCTCACAGCAGCCAATCACAGCAGTGGGCGTTTACACAGAATTCTCACAACAGCCAATCACAGCAGTGGGCGTTTACACTGAAGTCTCACAGCAGCCAATCACAGCAGTGGGCGTTTACACTGAAGTCTCACAGCTGCCAATCACAGCAGTGGGCGTTTACACTAAAGTCTAACAGCAGCTAATCACAGCAGTGGGCGTTTATATTGAAGTCTCACAGCAGCCAATCACAGCAGTGGGCGTTTACACTGAAGCAGCCAATCACAGCAGTGGGCGTTTACACTAAAGTCTCACAGCAGCTAATCACAGCAGTGGGCGTTTATATTGAAGTCTCACAGCAGCCAATCACAGCAGTGGGCGTTTGTATTGAAGTCTCACAGCAGCCAATCACAGCAGTGGGCGTTTGTACTGAAGTCTCACAGCAGCCAATCACAGCAGTGGGCGTTTACACTGAAGTCTCACAGCAGCCAATCACAGCAGTGGGCGTTTACACTGAAGTCTCACAGCAGCCAATCACAGCAGTGGGCGTTTGTATTGAAGTCTCACAGCAGCCAATCACAGCAGTGGGCATTTGTACTGAAGTCTCACAGCAGCCAATCACAGCAGTGGGCGTTTGTACTGAAGTCTCACAGCAACCAATCACAGCAGTGGGCATTTACATTGAAGTCTCACAGAAGCCAATCACAGCAGTGGGCGTTTACACTGAAGTCTCACAGCAGCCAATCACAGCAGTGGGCGTTTGTACTGAAGTCTCACAGCAGCCAATCACAGCAGTGGGCGTTTGTACTGAAGTCTCACAGCAGCCAATCACAGCAGTGGGCGTTTGTACTGAAGTCTCACAGCAACCAATCACAGCAGTGGGCGTTTACATTGAAGTCTCACAGAAGCCAATCACAGCAGTGGGCGTTTACACTAAAGTCTCACAGCAGCCAATCACAGCAGTGGGCGTTTGTACTGAAGTCTCACAACAGCCAATCACAGCAGTGGGCGTTTACACTGAAGTCTCACAACAGCCAATCACAGCAGTGGGCGTTTACACTGAAGTCTCACAACAGCCAATCACAGCAGTGGGCGTTTACACTGAAGTCTCACAACAGCCAATCACAGCAGTGGGCGTTTACACTGAAGTCTCACAGCAGCCAATCACAGCAGTGGGCGTTTACACTGAAGTCTCACAGCAGCCAATCACAGCAGTGGGCGTTTACACTGAAGTCTCACAGCAGCCAATCACAGCAGTGGGCATTTACACTGAAGTCTCACAGCAGCTAATCACAGCAGTGGGTGTTTACACTGAAGTCTCACAGCTGCCAATCACAGCAGTGGGTGTTTACACTGAAGTCTCACAACAGCCAATCACAGCTGTGGGCGTTTACACTGAAGTCTCACAGCAGCCAATCACAGCAGTGGGCGTTTACACTGAAGTCTCACAGCAGCCAATCATAGCAGTGGGCATTTACACTAAAGTCTCACAGCAGCTAATCACAGCAGTGGGCGTTTACACTAAAGTCTCACAGCAGCCAATCACAGCAGTGGGCGTTTACACTGAAGTCTCACAGCTGCCAATCACGGCAGTGGGCGTTTACACTAAAGTCTCACAGCAGCTAATCACAGCAGTGGGCATTTATATTGAAGTCTCACAGCAGCCAATCACAGCAGTGGGCGTTTACACTGAAGCAGCCAATCACAGCAGTGGGCGTTTACACTAAAGTCTCACAGCAGCCAATCACAGCAGTGGGCGTTTATATTGAAGTCTCACAGCAGCCAATCACAGCAGTGGGCGCTTACTCCAAAGCCTCACAGTAGCCAATCACAGCAGTGGGCGTTTACACTGAAGTCTCACAGCAGCCAATCACAGCAGTGGGCGTTTACACTGAAGTCTCACAGCTGCCAATCACAGCAGTGGGCGTTTACACTAAAGTCTCACAGCAGCCAATCACAGCAGTGGGCGTTTACACTAAAGTCTCACAGCAGCCAATCACAGCTGTGGGCGTTTATATTGAAGTCTCACAGCAGCCAATCACAGCAGTGGGCGTTTACACCAAAGCCTCACAGTAGCCAATCACAGCAGTGGGCGTTTACACTGAAGCCTCACAGCAGCCAATCACAGCAGTGGGCGTTTACACCGAAGCCTCACAGCAGCCAATCACAGCAGTGGGCGTTTACACCGAAGCCTCACAGCAGCCAATCACAGCAGTGGGCGTTTACACCGAAGCCTCACAGCAGCCAATCACAGCAGTGGGCGTTTACACCGAAGTCTCAAAGCAGCCAATCACAGCAGTGGGCGTTTACACTAAAGTCTCACAGCAGATACGCCCCTTCAAACAGAGTGTTCAAATCAGAGGCTAAAATCTGGGGAGGAAAAATGCCTTTTATTTCTAAATTATGAAAACAGTTTTGATGTAAAATTAAACTAACATTATAAGTGCACCATAGGAAACATGATAAAACAATAAGGGTGTGTCTCATTCAGTTCCCTAGCTTGTGAATCAGTATATCGTGTACACGAGTTCGGGCACTGGTAAGGACAGTAAAAGACGCATTTTGCATTGATATGATGTTGCTTGCTTGCCTAGGCTTAAACTCTAAGTGCATTAATTATGTTATAATATGTAAAAATGTCTTTTGAATCGACATTCCTGCATCCTTATGAGTTTTCTTTGGGATTATACACACTGCCAAATTGTTTAAACCTGATACTCAAGTACAGTGAAAGTGGAAGTGGCACTAATGCTGTATTATTCACATTAGTAATTCAGCCTAAAGAGGCAGAACTCCTCTACGCTTCCCCTTAGACTCGCCTGAAACTGGGCCAAGTCAAGGTTACCCATTAAGCCAGGGAAACTCAAGCCGTGTAGCCCGAGAGCCTATAGTATAAGTAGAGCCATAGGCAGCGAGGTTTTGATCTGGTGAGATATATTCTAGATGCATTAACACAGAGCCGTTGAGAGAGGGGCTTACGACGAGATCTTTAACTCCGAGCTGACAGATGTGCTATATCCTTCTCCGTACGCAACACACGGCTGCTCTTGCCAAGTGTAGCTGTAGGTCAGGCCTCTCTGCGTCTCTTTTAGCACTCCTCTCCGTCCTTTTTTCGACAGTTTGGGTTACAATATGTGTGAAGCTCAAGTTGAGCATGAAAGTCATGTTGTGTGAGATGGAAGGTGGCCTCGGGCTTTGGCACCGTGGCTCTAGAACTGCCAAAACCTCCACACCCTCAGTGGGACGATCACAGCACCGACCCGCTGCTGACACGCACACATGGCGGCCCTCTCCTTGCTCTCTATCTCCGCAACCCTCTGCTGAAAAATTGCTAATGCGGTGAAAAAGTCATCAGGGTAACTTATCTGAGAGGAAGTGCGTTTGATTTCTTCTCTTCCGCACCAATTGAGCTGCTCAAATTCGATATTTGATCTCTTAGACCTTTGCATTCAGTTAGCGCTGCACTTTATCAAGCCTGAGTTATAGTACAACGTGCTTCACAGAGCTGAGAGCTCTGCGCTGAACTATTATCTGAAATGTTTAATAAAAAGAAAAATCTTTCTCAGACGGTGTCCATTGATGTGGATGATATAGTTATCGCTCTTGGAGTGAACGGCCTTGATATCATGCTGTACCTTCAAGGTTGCTCACGCAGAATGCGAGAATGGAAAGCCGTTTTGACTTTTATTCATTCATTTACATAGAAATTGGATTTCTACTTGTAACAATGGTTATTTTTGATATCAGCAATCCACATTTCCACTAGTAAAAATGTTAATGTTTGATATCAACAATGACGTCATCGCTCACCAAAATATGAACTCTTAGGGCCCTATTTTAACGATCTGAAACGCAAGTGTCAAAGCGCAAAGCGCAAGTAACTTTGTGGGCGGGTCTCGGCGCTGTTGCTATTTTCCCGGCGGGATAAATGGCTCTTGCGCCCGGCGCAAATCTAAAATGGGTTGGTCTGAAGTAGCTTCATTATTCATAGGTGTGGTTTGGGCGTAACGTGAATAAACCAATCAGAGCGTCATCCAACATTCCCTTTAAAAGCAGGTGCGCAAGTTCCATTATGGATTGCTATTATTATGGCGTATTTACCAGGCGCACGCCAGGAGCGGTTCACAGCCGAGGAGACTGATGTTCTTGTAAGAGCAGTGAAAGACAGAGTTGTGTTGTATGGTGATGGGAGAAACCCACCCAAAATAGCGTCGGTTAAATAAATAATTAGCCTGAATAATTTGTAAGCTAGATTTATGCCTATTTTTTTCACATCTTCGTGGCACACCACAATGATTTCCGTCATCTCATGTGTTAATATTTTTTTAGTGTAACAATTTATGATTTGCAAAAATATGTAAAAAGTGTATGCGCGTTGTGCACGCTATGGTCAAGCATGCGCCCTTAAAATAGCATAATGAGCAACGCGCCACTGACTTTAGACTAGGTTTTTTCTGGTCAGTGGCGCAATTGTTTAATGGAACAGCAAAATAGCACCAGGGATTGTTTGCGCCGGAACACGCCTCCTTTTTTGCGCTGAACCGCCCAGGGAGCGCAAGTTCATTCACTAGTTTAGCGACGTGCTTCTGTGGAGGGAAAAGCGCGCTTTGTGCGGGTGCAAAATAGGAATGACACATGCGTCGGTGTACAAAGTCAATTGCGCTGGGTGCAAGATAGGGCCCGCAATATCAATTTTTTTAATTTCAATTATATAGTAAAAACTATAATTCTTGATATCTTGTATTTTCACTAGTGAAACGTCACCATAGGCTGCCATTCAAATTCAATTGTTGATATCAATTAGTTGAAATTCCAATTTCACATATCAGAAATACAGTTCCCTTTCGAGGGAACTCTCACTGTGTCGGAACGACACTTTGGGGATGCTCCCTAAGCATCAGCGAATCTGAAGTCTGAATAGAAACTAAACCAATCCGATTGGCGTGCGTGATGACGTCACTGTGACGGCATACCCGGAAGTATAAAAGGGGAGCCGGCGCATATAAACGGCAGTTATTGCTCTTCAGCATAGCAATCTCTGTTGAAACTGTCTGTCTATTTACTGTTGTTTGTCCAGTTGTGAAAGCAAAAGTGTGTGAATGATGGAGAATGTGAGAGTGTTTAAGCAGTGTGTGCATCCGTGTCCCCGCTACATTTCGGGTTTGGATACACACCTGCTTTGTGTGCAGTGTCTGGGTGTTGAGCATGCTCGGGCGGCTCTCGAGGGAGGGTGGCACTTTCCCAATCCTCGTCTGACAGTTCTGAGGATCTTCCTCCCCGTGTGGAAGCCCGCGCTGCGGCTTCTTCCCCCGGGGTCGAGGGTCTGATGCTTATTCTCTCCGGTTCCGAGGAGCCGGATGAGTTTGGCAGGCGCGGAAGGCTGCTGGGAAGAGGTCCTAGCTTCGGCTGGACTTCTAAGAGCGGTCCCCCCCGCAGAGGAGCAACCGAGGTTGCTTCCTCTGCGGCGCTCTGGGGAAATCGATGTGGTAATCCCGCCGTCTATGACTCTTCGGGCCACATCGATTTCCCGCGAACGCATGCTGCAGCTCGCGCGTCCGCACACAGAGAATCGTTCCCAACCACTTCCTGCCGGTCATCCGCTTCAGGGGGTTGGGGACAAGGCTCGTGTAACACCCGACGCCAGCCTCGAGAGGCTGGTTCCCTTAGTAGATTATCTCGGCGCATGGAAATGCCTTCCGAATATTTCTACATGGGTCCTGTGTACTGGAGAGAATGGAGTGCTGGGGCACATGGCAGCAGCGTCCAACGAGATACCTTTTGGCCTGCTGCACATGAGACCCCTACAGTGGTGGCTGAAAACCAAGGGGTTTCCCCCAGAGGGAATCCTTTCCGTATGATCAGGGTAACGCGCAGATGCCTTCGTTCCCTAGTCATATGGAAGAAACCTTGGTTTCTGTCCCAGGGGCCAGTGTTGGGAGCGTCCTGTTGCCGGAAATCCGTTTCAACAGACGCCTCCCTCACTGGTTGGGGCGCGGTCATGAACGGCCGCTTTGCGCGTCCGATTATAGACCTGAGGTATTTGAATCAGTCTCTGAGGAGATTCAGATTCAAAATGCTCACGGTTCCCATCATCGTGAGTCAGATCCAGCCCGAGGACTGGTTCGTCACGATAGATTTAAAGGACGCATACTTCCATATCTCCATCCTTCCATGTCACAGGAAGTTCTTGAGGTTCGTGTTCGGGGGCGAGGCGTACCAATATCGAGTGCTTCCCTTCGGTCTAGCTCTTTCCCCATGTACATTCGCGAAGTGCATGGATGCAGCTCTGGCTCCATTGAGACTTCAGGGCATCCGTGTGCTGAATTATATCGACGACTGGCTCATATTGGCCCAGTCGTACGAGATGGCAGTTCGGCATCGAGATGTCGTTCTGGCCCACATAAGGTGCTTGGGGCTGAGACTCAACACAGTGAAGAGTGTGTTGACGCCGTCCCGGAGGACTACGTTCCTAGGGATTGTATGGGACTCGACGACGATGCGGGCACAATTGCCTCCCGCGCGAGTCGAGACCATACTGGCGATGGTCTCAGGAATAAGGCTAGGCCACAGCATCACTGTGAAGCACTTTCAGAGAGTGCTGGGGCACATGGCAGCAGCGTCCAACATGATACCTTTTGGCCTGCTGCACATGAGACCCCTACAGTGGTGGCTGAAAACCAAGGGGTTTTCCCCCAGAGGGAATCCTTTCCGTATGATCAGGGTAACGTGCAGATGCCTTCGTTCCCTAGTCATATGGAAGAAACCTTGGTTTCTGTCCCAGGGGCCAGTGTTGGGAGCGTCCTGTTGCCGGAAATCCGTTTCAACAGACGCCTCCCTCACTGGTTGGGAAAGGGAACGATCAGACAGTGCACTATATAGAGGATAGGGAACGATCAGACAGTGCACTATATAGGGGAAAGGGAATGATCAGACAGTGCACTATATAGGGGAAAGGGAACGATCAGACAGTGCACTATATAGGGGATAGGGAACGATCAGGCAGTGCACTATATAGGGGAAAGGGAACGATCAGACAGTGCACTATATAGGGGATAGGGAACGATCAGACAGTGCACTATATAGGGGTAGGGAACGATCAGACAGTACACTATATAGGGGAAAGGGAATGATCAAACAGTGCACTATATAGGGGAAAGGGAATTATCAGACAGTGCACTATATAGGGGATAGGAAACGATCAGACAGTGCACTATATAGGGGAAAGGGAACGATCAGACAGTGCACTATATAGGGGAAAGGGAATGATCAGACAGTGCACTTTATAGGGGAAAGGGAACGATCAGACAGTGCACTATATAGGGGATAGTGAACGATCAGACAGTGCACTATATAGGGGAAAGGGAATGATCAGACAGTGCACTATATAGGGGAAAGGGAACAATCAGACAGTGCACTATATAGGGGATAGGGAACGATCAGACAGTGCACTATATAGGGGAAAGAGAACGATCAGACAGTGCACTATATAGGGGATAGGGAACGATCAGACAGTGCACTATATAGGGGAAAGAGACAGTGCACTATATAGGGGATAAGGAACCATCAGACAGTACACTATATAGGGGATAGGGAACGATCAGACGGTGCACTATAAGATCAGACAGTGCACTAAATAGGGGAAAAGGAACGATCAGACAGGGAACGATCAGACAGTGCACTATATAGAGGATAGGGAACGATCAGACAGTGCACTATATAGGGGAAAGGGAACGATCAGACAGTGCACTATATAGGGGAAAGGGAATGATCAAACAGTGCACTATATAGGGGATAGGGAATGATCAGACAGTGCACTATATAGGGGATAGTGAACGATCAGACAGTGCACTATATAGGGGATAGTGAACGATCAGACAGTGCACTATATAGGGGAAAGGGAATTATCAGACAGTGCACTATATAGGGGATAGGAAACGATCAGACAGTGCACTATATAGGGGAAAGGGAACGATCAGACAGTGCACTATATAGGGGAAAGGGAATGATCAGACAGTGCTCTTTATAGGGGAAAGGGAACGATCAGACAGTGCACTATATAGGGAATAGTGAACGATCAGACAGTGCACTATATAGGGGAAAGGGAATGATCAAACAGTGCACTATATAGGGAAAAGGGAATTATCAGATAGTGCACTATATAGGGGAAAGGGAATTATCAGACAGTGCACTATATAGGGGATAGGAAACGATCAGACAGTGCACTATATAGGGGAAAGGAAACGATCAGACAGTGCACTATATAGGGGAAAGGGAACGATCAGACAGTGCACTATATAGGGGAAAGGGAACGATCAGACAGTGCACTATATAGGGGATAGGGAACGATCAGACAGTGCACTATATAGGGGAAAGAGAACGATCAGACAGTGCACTATATAGGGGAAAGGGAACGATCAGACAGTGCACTATATAGGGGATAGGGAACGATCAGACAGTGCACTATATAGGGGATAGGGAACGATCAGACAGTGCACTATATAGGGGAAAGAGAACGATCAGACAGTGCACTATATAGGGGAAAGGGAACGATCAGACAGTGCACTATATAGGGGATAGGGAACGATCAGACAGTGCACTATATAGGGGAAAGAGACAGTGCACTATATAGGGGATAAGGAACCATCAGACAGTACACTATATAGGGGATAGGGAACGATCAGACGGTGCACTATAAGATCAGACAGTGCACTAAATAGGGGAAAAGGAACGATCAGACAGGGAACGATCAGACAGTGCACTATATAGAGGATAGGGAACGATCAGACAGTGCACTATATAGGGGAAAGGGAACGATCAGACAGTGCACTATATAGGGGAAAGGGAATGATCAAACAGTGCACTATATAGGGGATAGGGAATGATCAGACAGTGCACTATATAGGGGATAGTGAACGATCAGACAGTGCACTATATAGGGGATAGGGAACGATCAGACAGTGCACTATATAGGGGAAAGGGAACGATCAGACAGTGCACTATATAGGGGATAGGGAACGATCAGACAGTGCACTATATAGGGGATAGGGAACGATCAGACAGTGCACTATATAGGGGAAAGGGAACGATCAAACTGTGCACTATATAGGGGAAAGGGAATTATCAGACAGTGCACTATATAGGGGATAGGAAATGATCAGACAGTGCACTATATAGGGGAAAGGGAATGATCAAACAGTGCACTATATAGGGGAAAGGGAATTATCAGACAGTGCACTTTATAGGGGAAAGGGAATTATCAGACAGTGCACTATATAGGGGATAGGAAACGATCAGACAGTGCACTATATAGGGGAAAGGGAACGATCAGACAGTGCACTATATAGGGGAAAGGGAATGATCAGACAGTGCTCTTTATAGGGGAAAGGGAACGATCAGACAGTGCACTATATAGGGAATAGTGAACGATCAGACAGTGCACTATATAGGGGAAAGGGAATGATCAAACAGTGCACTATATAGGGAAAAGGGAATTATCAGATAGTGCACTATATAGGGGAAAGGGAATTATCAGACAGTGCACTATATAGGGGATAGGAAACGATCAGACAGTGCACTATATAGGGGAAAGGGAACGATCAGACAGTGCACTATATAGGGGAAAGGGAACGATCAGACAGTGCACTATATAGGGGATAGTGAACGATCAGACAGTGCACTATATAGGGGAAAGGGAATGATCAGACAGTGCACTATATAGGGGAAAGGGAACAATCAGACAGTGCACTATATAGGGGATAGGGAACGATCAGACAGTGCACTATATAGGGGAAAGAGAACGATCAGACAGTGCACTATATAGGGGATAGGGAACGATCAGACAGTGCACTATATAGGGGAAAGAGAACGATCAGACAGTGCACTATATAGGGGAAAGGGAACGATCAGACAGTGCACTATATAGGGGATAGGGAACGATCAGACAGTGCACTATATAGGGGATAGGGAACGATCAGACAGTGCACTATATAGGGGAAAGGGAACGATCAAACAGTGCACTATATAGGGGAAAGGGAATTATCAGACAGTGCACTATATAGGGGATAGGAAACGATCAGACAGTGCACTATGTAGGGAAAAGGGAATTATCAGATAGTGCACTATATAGGGGAAAGGGAATTATCAGACAGTGCACTATATAGGGGATAGGAAACGATCAGACAGTGCACTATATAGGGGAAAGGGAACGATCAGACAGTGCACTAAATAGGGGAAAGGGAATGATCAGACAGTGCACTTTATAGGGGAAAGGGAACGATCAGACAGTGCACTATATAGGGGAAAGGGAACGATCAGACAGTGCACTATATAGGGGATAGTGAACGATCAGACAGTGCACTATATAGGGGAAAGGGAATGATCAGACAGTGCACTATATAGGGGATAGGGAACGATCAGACAGTGCACTATATAGGGGATAGGGAACGATCAGACAGTGCACTATATAGGGGAAAGGGAACGATCAAACAGTGCACTATATAGGGGAAAGGGAATTATCAGACAGTGCACTATATAGGGGATAGGGAACGATCAGACAGTGCACTATATAGGGGAAAGAGACAGTGCACTATATAGGGGATAAGGAACCATCAGACAGTACACTATATAGGGGATAGGGAACGATCAGACGGTGCACTATAAGATCAGACAGTGCACTAAATAGGGGAAAAGGAACGATCAGACAGGGAACGATCAGACAGTGCACTATATAGAGGATAGGGAACGATCAGACAGTGCACTATATAGGGGAAAGGGAACGATCAGACAGTGCACTATATAGGGGAAAGGGAATGATCAAACAGTGCACTATATAGGGGATAGGGAATGATCAGACAGTGCACTATATAGGGGATAGTGAACGATCAGACAGTGCACTATATAGGGGATAGGGAACGATCAGACAGTGCACTATATAGGGGAAAGGGAACGATCAGACAGTGCACTATATAGGGGATAGGGAACGATCAGACAGTGCACTATATAGGGGATAGGGAACGATCAGACAGTGCACTATATAGGGGAAAGGGAACGATCAAACTGTGCACTATATAGGGGAAAGGGAATTATCAGACAGTGCACTATATAGGGGATAGGAAATGATCAGACAGTGCACTATATAGGGGAAAGGGAATGATCAAACAGTGCACTATATAGGGGAAAGGGAATTATCAGACAGTGCACTTTATAGGGGAAAGGGAATTATCAGACAGTGCACTATATAGGGGATAGGAAACGATCAGACAGTGCACTATATAGGGGAAAGGGAACGATCAGACAGTGCACTATATAGGGGAAAGGGAATGATCAGACAGTGCTCTTTATAGGGGAAAGGGAACGATCAGACAGTGCACTATATAGGGAATAGTGAACGATCAGACAGTGCACTATATAGGGGAAAGGGAATGATCAAACAGTGCACTATATAGGGAAAAGGGAATTATCAGATAGTGCACTATATAGGGGAAAGGGAATTATCAGACAGTGCACTATATAGGGGATAGGAAACGATCAGACAGTGCACTATATAGGGGAAAGGGAACGATCAGACAGTGCACTATATAGGGGAAAGGGAACGATCAGACAGTGCACTATATAGGGGATAGTGAACGATCAGACAGTGCACTATATAGGGGAAAGGGAATGATCAGACAGTGCACTATATAGGGGAAAGGGAACAATCAGACAGTGCACTATATAGGGGATAGGGAACGATCAGACAGTGCACTATATAGGGGAAAGAGAACGATCAGACAGTGCACTATATAGGGGATAGGGAACGATCAGACAGTGCACTATATAGGGGAAAGAGAACGATCAGACAGTGCACTATATAGGGGAAAGGGAACGATCAGACAGTGCACTATATAGGGGATAGGGAACGATCAGACAGTGCACTATATAGGGGATAGGGAACGATCAGACAGTGCACTATATAGGGGAAAGGGAACGATCAAACAGTGCACTATATAGGGGAAAGGGAATTATCAGACAGTGCACTATATAGGGGATAGGAAACGATCAGACAGTGCACTATGTAGGGAAAAGGGAATTATCAGATAGTGCACTATATAGGGGAAAGGGAATTATCAGACAGTGCACTATATAGGGGATAGGAAACGATCAGACAGTGCACTATATAGGGGAAAGGGAACGATCAGACAGTGCACTAAATAGGGGAAAGGGAATGATCAGACAGTGCACTTTATAGGGGAAAGGGAACGATCAGACAGTGCACTATATAGGGGAAAGGGAACGATCAGACAGTGCACTATATAGGGGATAGTGAACGATCAGACAGTGCACTATATAGGGGAAAGGGAATGATCAGACAGTGCACTATATAGGGGATAGGGAACGATCAGACAGTGCACTATATAGGGGAAAGGGAACGATCAGACAGTGCACTATATAGGGGAAAGGGAATGATCAGACAGTGCACTTTATAGGGGAAAGGGAACGATCAGACAGTGCACTATATAGGGGAAAGGGAATGATCAGACAGTGCACTTTATAGGGGAAAGGGGACGATCAGACAGTGCACTATATAGGGGAAAGTGAACGATCAGACAGTGCACTATATAGGGGAAAGGGAATGATCAGACAGTGCACTATATAGGGGAAAGGGAACAATCAGACAGTGCACTATATAGGGGATAGGGAACGATCAGACAGTGCACTATATAGGGGATAGGGAACGATCAGACAGTGCACTATATAGGGGATAGGGAACGATCAGACAGTGTACTATATAGGGGATAGGGAACGATCAGACAGTGCACTATATAGGGGATAGGGAACGATCAGATGGTGCACTATATAGGGGATAGGGAACGATCAGACAGGGCACTATATAGGGGATAGGGAACGATCAGACAGTGCAATATACAGGGGCTAGGGAACGATCAGACAGTGCACTCTATAGGGGATAGGGAACGATCAGACGGTACACTATACGATCAGACAGTGCACTATATAGGGGATAGGGAACGATCAGACAGTGCACTCTATAGGGGATAGGGAATGATCAGACGGTACACTATACGATCAGACAGTGCACTATATAGGGGATAGGGAACGATCAGACAGTGCACTATATAGGGGATAGGGAACAATCAGACGGTGCACTATATAGGGGATAGGGAACGATCAGACAGTGCACTATATAGGGGATAGGGAACGGTCAGATGGTGCACTATACGATCAGACAGTACACTATATAGGGGATAGGGAACAATCAGACAGGGCACTATATAGGGTTAGGGAACGATCGGACAGTGCACTATATAGGGTATAGGGAACGATCAAACGGTGCACTATACGATCAGACAGTACACTATATAGGGGATAGGGAACAATCCGACAGGGCACTATATAGGGGATAGGGAACGATCAGACAGTGTACTATATAGGGGATATTGAATGATCAGACAGTGCACTATATAGGGGATAGGGAACGATCAGATGGTGCACTATACAATCAGACAGTGCACTATATAGGGAAAGGGAATGATCAGACAATGCACTATATAGGGGATAGGGAACGATCAGACAGTGCACTATATAGGGGATAGGGAACGATCAGACAGTGCACTATACAGGGGATAGGGAACGATCAGACGGTGCACTATACGATCAGACAGTGCACTATATAGGGGATAGGGAACGACCAGACAGTGCACTCTATAGGGGATAGGGAACGATCAGACAGTGTACTATATAGGGGATAGGGAACGATCAGACAGTGCACTATATAGGGGATAGGGAGCAATTCAATAGGGTTTATATACGGTGTAAATATGCTTTCCATTGGGGAGAATAAACAGAATAAAGAATAAACTGGTTTTATGTTAGTGTCAGTGAACCTCTGCAGCTCCAGTCCAGAGACACGATAGCACAGAGCGGATCATGTGATCGAGTCGGTCCAGAGACACGATAGCACAGAGCGGATCATGTGATCGAGTCGGTCCAGAGACACGATAGCACAGAGCGGATCATGTGATCGAGTCGCCACAGACCAGAGAACTTATAGGACCCATTTAAATTCTGCACAGAATTGCTGTATTTTAAAGCGATATGGAGGAGATTAGGCGGAGAAATGGTTAGAGATTAGGAAGAAACTCAGGAGCTCTTTACCAAGCTCAACGGCTCTGGATGAGCTGTGATATAAACGATACGCTACTGGCTATTTTTAAAAAAGGGTAGGAGCTGTTCAATATTTCCCGCACTGTCTTCCTGTTTCAGTGAAAATTACGTCAGCACATTCAATAATGCTGAGCGTTTTAAGGTACTTCAGTGGCCTTTGAGATGCGTTTTGGTTGATCGGATCACATGTGGATGACACTAAATACAGGTGTAAATGGGGTCTAAAACTTTTTGAGCTTGTCCACTTTCGACCACTTCCAGAGGTAGTAGAAAACGCATTCGACCGGTTTGCTTTCATAGTGTAAATGCTCATGTGTTCAAATAGCCACAAAAGACTGTCTACTCTCCGCTACTGATCTAACGTGTAAATATTTTGGTAAATGCGCTAGCCAGATGGGATTTCATCTTTGTTGGTTGGAGACCCAAGTTTCATTTGAAGATGAAAAACATACCAGCACAATGTTCTCTCACCAGTCCTGATTTCTAACACACACTCACAGCTTTGGCTAGTCTTGTGGCTGTCAGAGCAGAAACTAAAGCTGTGTGTTTTCCATCATCTCCAGGCATGTTCATATGTAAATAGCTTGAGCTTATTTCATCCATTAGATCTAAAAAGATCTGAAAAAGCCCATTTGTTTACCCATCCACACACGAATAAATCAGGACAGAAGTGGTTGAAAGTGGACAACAGAGACGGATTAAAACACCAGGAGTAAAAGGTAATGTTTCCCTCGTGTACTTGTGATCTGGTCAACCAAAGTGCATCTTAATACCAGGTGTAAAATTAGAACTTTGCTTTCATTTAACATTGCACTTCAAAAAGCCTGAGTTGTTGCATGCTCCGATGTGCACATGATACTAAAACTGAGCAACATGGCCATTTTTATGAGAATTAAACAGCAAGTGAAAGCCTCTCTTCCACCCACAACCTGTGGGAAGGCCAATCCAGGGCTATTGTTGGCCGTCGTCCTATCATTAGCACTAACCTTGAGTCCTGGCTGCGAGCTGTAATCTGAACAGAGTCATGCGGGAGTCAGAGGCTGCCTGCAGTGAATTATTAATGAACAGCATCAGGTCGCTCTCCCTGCATGCTCTTCAGGAAACTGGGTGCTGCTTTAGGCATTCAGGGCTACACACACACACACACACACACACACACACACACACACCTATCAAGGTAAAACCGATCATCCGACTCCGGGCTTAGTTAACCAAATTACAATTGATATGCGGATTTGATTCATCCAACCCTCCTACTTGTGAAGCATTAAACAATATGAAAGAATAATAAATGCAGCAGAAGTAGAACAGTTAAGATGAGCTCCATCAGCTCAGACGCTTGGGACGATCTGTCGGCTGTCGAAACGCAACTAATGAGAAAGACATTGTGAGGTTGTGCAGTTATAATGAGAAATAACAAGAAAGAGGCTAAATTGTAGCCAGAGAGCTTGAATTATGTGAAATCGAGATGAATGTAGAGGACTATTTAAACAGATGATCTCTGTTATACAGCGGACTGACCGACTCATGAAGAACTTCAGGAAGTCATGGTGAACAGTAAAGAGACCATAATCATCATCACATTCCTTCAGATGAAGATTCTGTCACGATGACCTGTTGAATTTACATATATTAAAAATAAAATCAATAAAAACGTCATACAGCTTTAGAATGGCAGAGAAAAACATTGTTTATGCCTGAATAATTCAACGTTTAATAGCGAGTTCCCCCTTTTGTCAGTGGCCTTGGTTATTATTCCCATTCATTTTCCCCAAAAGGGTTTTCCAAATATTCTTCAACAAAGTTTTCTATGCAGCTTTGCCACTCACAAAACATATCTTATTATCAGAGTTGAAAACAGTTAAAAATTGTTATACATGCATTTGAAATATAAATCTTTTGTAATGCCTTTACTGTAGCTTTTGATCAACGTTCCTTGCAGAAAAAAATCATGAAAATCTTAATTATTCCAAATAAAAAAAAAATAAAAAAAACGGTGTTCCCTGTTCCGGTGGACTCTGCTCTGTCCGCTCCAACCCGGCGCCATGCTCTGTCCGAGTCGCCCAGACGCCCTGCTCTGTCCGAGTCGCCCAGACGCCCTGCTCTGACCGCGCAACCCAGACGCCCTGCTCTGACTGCGCCGCCCAGACGCCCTGCTCTGACCGCACCGCCCAGACGCCCTGCTCAGACCGCGCTGCCCAGACGCCCTGCTCTTCCCGCGCCGGCCTTCCGTCCTGCTCTTCCCGTGCCGCCCTGGCGCCCTGAACTCCGCGGGCCACCCTGGCCGCCTGAACTCTGCGTGCCGTCCTGGCCGCCTGAACTCCGCGTGCCGTCCTGGCCGCCTGAACTCCGCGTGCCGCCCTGGCCGCCTGAACTACGCGTGCCGCCCTGGCCGCCTGAACTCCGCGTGCCGCCCTGGCCGTCTGAACTCCGTGTGCCGCCCTGGCCGCCTGAACTCCGCGGACCGCCCTGGCCGCCTGAACTCCGTGGGCCACCCTGGCCGCAGGAACTCCGCGGGCCGACCTGGCCGCCTGAACTCCGCGGGCCACCCTGGCCGCAGGAACTCCGCGGGCCGACCTGGCCGCCTAAATTTTGTGTCCCCCTTCCCTCACTGGTCTGTTTCCCCCTTTCCTCCCTGGTCTGTCCCTCCCGTCCCTCCCTGGTCTGTCCCTCCCATCCCGCCCTGGTCTGTCCCTCCCATCCCGCCCTGGTCTGTCCCTCCCATCCCGCCCTGGTCTGTCCCTCCCGTCCCGCCCTGGTCTGTCCCTCCCGTCCCGCCCTGGTCTGACCCTCCCGTTCCGCCCTGGTCTGTCCCTCCCGTCCCGCCCTGGTCTGTCCTCCCGGTCCCGCCCTGTACTTGTGGAGTGTCTGGTAGCCGCTCCTTAAGGAGGGGGTAATGTCACATACCTGTCCTCTCCTGTGTAGCACATGTGGTGGTTTGTTATTTTCCGTCCTAGTCTAGTTCCCACCCTCCATGTTATCTTGTCATTGGTTTAATTTGCCCCACCTGTGTTCCCTAATCACCTGCCTCATTTGTCCCCTTTAAATAGTTCCCTTGTGTTCTCAGTCCTTGTCGTTTCGTTGTGATGTCTACGTCTCCCTTTCCTGTGTTCCGCTCCCTGATTTGTTTGGTATGTTGTTTGGTTCATTTATGTTATGTTTTCCCCCTTGTGGGTTTTTGTTTTCTGTTTCTGTTTTGTTGATAATAAATTAATTTCCTTCCCGCTATTGAGTCCTCACCTCAGTTTTCTTCAGTCAACCCGTGACAAGATGACATAACAAAAAAATAACATTATAATATTCAAACATAAAAACTAAATACCTTTTCTTAATGGGTACAAGTATAGTAGCCTACAGTACAGAGAAATTGCATGTCGGAGCAGGATTTGAGTGGACATCGTTTTACCTGTGAGCGGTTCATGAGTGGAGCATTTTGGCGGAAATGCAGAAATAAATCATTTTGTTTTATTTGTAACTCTTTGGTAGATTATACATTTATATTACATTACTAATAGTACTGTTACTACTAATAAAACCGATGTGCATTAGAATCGCCCTAACTCCCCCAAACCCCACCGCACCCCGTTCCCCCCCTCCCCTTAGTGGCTCCCCTGTTACTGTTTTTACTGCATTTTTGATCAAATAAATGGAGCCTTGGTGAGCAGAAGAGACTCTTTCAAAAACATTAAAAATCCTTAATGTTTCCAATCTCTCTCTCTCTCTCTCTCTCTCTCTCTCTCTCTCTCTCTCTCTTATATTTATACACACACAGAAAATCAATGACTGCTAGATGGACAGACTGATGATTTTATATATAAATGGTCTTGGACTCTTACGGCAGCAGATGTCAGTATCAGCAGCAGTTGCTGTAAGGGTCTGTAAGGGCTGTGCCACATTTTCATCTCCACATACTAGCCACACTTTTTTAAATGTCTGCAGTATCACAGATCGCCTGCCACAAACACTTGCATGAATGTTTGACAGATGACAAATGTTTCTGTTTGCTATCAGAATGCGGCTCTGGTGCTGTACGGGTAATACTGACAGACATTAGGAACAGTAGGAGCACCTGCTGATTTAAATACAGGAAATGCTCAGGGCTCAATTAACGTCTCCTCCAGACAGCAGGTGGCATAATTGAACGAGACACCAGAAAGGTGTGTGTGTGTGTGTGTGTGTGTGTGTGTGTGTGTGTGTGTGTTTGCTGAGGAATGAGATTACTACAACTAATTTTAACACACAAACACACACACATTGCTTGTAAGACATTTCATAGATTGCCATTACTGCTGAAACTGTATTATTACTGTGCATGACTGACATTAAAGTCCCACTGAAGTGGGAAATGCTCAGCACTATTCAATGTGTGGATGTAATTTCCACTGAAACAGGAAGACAGTGTATTGAACAGCTCCTCCCCTTTTAAAAAAATAGCCAATATCGTTTTGTTTATATCACAGCTCGTCCAGAGCCATTGAGCTGGGTAAAGAGCTCCTGAGTTTCTCCTCCTAATTTTCTCCATATCGCTTTAAAATACAGCATTTTGTGCAGAATTTAAACGGGTCCGATACGTTCTCTGGTCTGCGGCGACTCGATCACATGATTTACTATATAGTGCACTGTCTGATCGTTCCCTATCCCCTATATAGTGCACTGTCTGATCGTTCTCTATCCCCTATATAGTGCATTGTCTGATCGTACACTATCCCCTAGATAGTGCACTGTCTGATCGTTCCCTATCCCCTAAATAGTGCACTGTCTGATCGTTCCCTATCCCTTATATAGTGCACTGTCTGATCATTCCCTATCCCCTATATAGTGCACTGTCTGATCGATCCCTATCCCCTATATAGTGGACTGTCTGATTGTACACTATCCCCTATATAGTGCACTGTCTGATCGTTCCCTATGCCCTATAAAGTGCACTGTCCGATTGTTCATTATCCCCTATATAGTGCACTGTCTGATCGTTCCCTATCCCCTATATAGTGCACTGTCTGATCGTTCCCTATCCCCTATATAGTGCAATATGGCTAACATATTCATACTAAAAGCCCAAAAACTTCATGGGGAATTTAAAGATTAAGATTATCAACATCAGTCACACAAAAACCCAAAAGGTCAAACACAAAACTAAATTTAAATATAGCTGCAAGCAGCCATTATCGGGGCCAAGCGCAAAGAAGAAGACAAGACATGCCAAAATGGCTGGCAGTGTCAGATCAACTGCAGCAATGAGCAATTAAAGACCTATTAAGGTGATTTTAGGCAAAAATAGCTGTAAAATGATAAATAGAGTCAATAATAATGATTTAATGATTTATCACTTTCAACCAATAGGTGGCACAGTTACGAAATTGATATGGTGTGGTCAGAAAATGGGAACAATGAGGGTGTCAATATAGTGTCAATATGTCATTGCAGAGATATAGCCTCAAGAGGCCTTTTCATTATAAGTATGGACCACATGGCGGTGCTGTTTTGAAACCTTTTAAGTACCTTAAAGGCATGGTGCTGATGGCACATACCAAGTTTCGTAATGATACACCAATTCATTTGTAAAGTATAGCATTTTATATCATAATACTGCATTGTAGTCAATGGGAATTTCATGTTTTGTTCTATTATAGCGCCACCAAGTGGCACAATCCTACCATTTTTTTTGTGCCCTCGGAGTGAGCCCATACATGTCTGTGTCAATTTTGGTGAAAATATCTCGTTTCGTTTTGGAGTTATAGACATTTATATGAAAAAATACATGAAAAATGACTGACACCTGACTTTGATTGGATTTTACTCCCCCTTACTATCAATATTTTGACATTTGGGCATTAGTGAACAGCTATCCACCTATGTTTCCGAACTTCTGACACTGGTTTCGTCTCGATTGGACAAGCGGTTTCGAAGATATCAGCTAATGTTTTTAAAGCGCTAAATTGCAACACTGCACAAACCATATGCCGAAACCTAGCAAGTCTGGTATCGTTGGACTAGGCGAGGATTCAGGAAACAAAAAAAGTTACTCCCATGAAAATAAGTCAAGCTCACCCAAAGTTATAAATATTTGGAAAAAAAATTCTCCACTAGGTGGCACTGTTTCAAAACTTCTTGGGCTCATTCAGGGCATCGTGTTGATGACCCAAACCGAGTTTCGTAACAATCGGTTCATGTGTTCATAAAATACAGCATTTTAGCACATAATTCAAAATGGCCGACAGCTTATGAGTGTTTTTGCAACTGCTATGTAAAATTTGTTTGCGCGTTTATCGAAAACAATTTGACGAATCAACTTGATTTGCAAGATTTTTTTGTCAGCATGGTCTGAAGATGATCTGGTTAAATTTTCGTGCAAATCGGATGAACCGTCTAGGACGAGTTCGCAAAAGTAGGTTTTTCGGAAAATTCAAAATGGCGGGAAAATTTTCATGATGGAAAATGACGTCATAGGGTGCAATCGAATTGGCTTGAGCCAAGGAATCAGAGGAGTCCTTATGGTTCAAAAGTTATTAGCATAAACATGAGTGAAATTTTGGACTGATGGTGGCGCTAGAGGGATTGAGTTAGAGACTCCAAATTTGCTATGGTGACTTTTCAGACTGTCCTCTATGAGTGTGCCACTTTTTACCATACGGTTCTATGGGCTGCCATAGACTTCAATGGCGGAAGAAATGGAAGAATAATTAAAGCTGCGAGCAGCGATGACGGGCCCAAGCCGGTGGCACCGCCACGCCGGTGGCATCAGCTCAACTGTGCACGGCACGCAATAGGCATTTAAAAAGGAGAGTATTTTAAAATCACTCGAATATGCCACATTTACCGCAGTAGCTGGTGCCATTATGACCATAAGCCACACCCATGATGTAATTTAAATATAGATGAATTTTAATGTCATAGGATCTAATAGGTCACTTTCAAATATGTGCAAAGTTATCTTTTGCGTTAAATTTTTTGTCAAAACAGTGTCAAAAATAAACAAAAAGATTATTAAACTTTGACATGTTGCCATGGCAACAGTATTTAAAATATCAGGAATCCATTCATAAGTCTATATCTGCCATGTTTTGACATTATACTGATGAAATTTGAAATAAATCGGGTGAAAATAAGACAGTGATTTAAAGCATTTTTGAAAGTGACACACTTCCTGCTGCCAGTTGGTGGCACTATAACTTTGAATATTGGCATGTAGATGTCTTCAAGCCAGGACTCTTATCAAACATGTGAAGTTTGGGGCAGATCGGACATTGTATGCCCGAGTTACAACAACTTCCTGTGTCATGGCGAAACATCAAAATTTGTGAGGCCGCCACAGACACGCCCTTCATCGAAAACTCAAGATCTTCACAATTTAACTTCGCAAAGGCCTTTAGATTAGACTGTGCAAATGTGATGTTGATCTGATTAAATCTCTAGGAGGAATTTGTTAAAGTACAACATCTGGCAATGGCAAAAAACTGCACCAATTTAGGAACGAAAATTAAAAATATCTCACTTCCTGTTGGTTTTTCAGATTTGACTTCGGGGGGACTTTTTTGTAGGTATTGGGCTGTTGAATGCGTCTATCGAATTTTCATACTCATATATGAAACATAGCATGAATGGTGCATAGTTGAAATTTTGTAGGTGCCGCTATCGAGCCATTTTGCCACGCCTAATTCTAAAACCCATATCAGACGTACATTTTCACCACTTCTGATGTGTGTGCAAAGTTTCATGAGTTTTCGAGCATGTTTAGGCCCTCAAAAAGGCAATTCACTTGGGATAAGAAGAATGATTGGCTAAGCAATTACAATACGGTCCTCACACCTCAGGCCCTAAATATCTGATTTCCTGTTGTTCGGAGCTAATGACTGTAAATTAGAAAGCTGTCCAGCTCAAAGAGAACAATATATATATACAGAGTTTGGTGACTGTAGATAAAACTAACTCCCCCACTTTTGTCAAAAGATGGCGCTACTGAGCCCCTGAACCACGCCCGTTTTTAAGTCGTTGCCCATATCTACTGGATAGCATGTCTGATGTGTGTGTCGAGTTTCATGTAATTTGAAGCATTGTAAGAGTCTCAAAAGCATCGAAAAAGAAAATTATAGTTTGATGTGTTGCCATTGCAACAATTTTTTGATTATCAAGAAGTGCTTACCAGGTTTACATCTGCTATGTTTTGACATCATACTGATGAAGTTTGAAGTAAACCGGTTAAAAATAAGATGATGATTTCAAAGCATTTTGAAAACGACACATTTCCTTCTGCCATTTTGTGACGATATAACTTTGACTCACAATAGTGACACCCATGTGATCGACCTCTTAAAACGAACACACAGCTGAAGTTTCATCTAAATCAGTCAATGTTTGCAGAATTTATAACACACTTCCTGTTTCACTTTTCTCGCCATAAATGCATTGCATCGCATGGCCAAACCGTTCGAGATATCAAAAATCTGTTCGCAATTTAGCATCCTCAATGCCTTGACCTCATGCTGACCGGGTTTCACACTGATTGGGTGAATCGCCTAAGAGGAGTATATCAAATTCCAGAGCATGCGTTTTCCGAACAACCCATAATAGCTCACTTCCTGTTGGGCTGACGCATTACTTAGAGCATGAAAGTTGTTCGGCCCGATGAGATCTATATGTATACCGAGTTTCATATATGTACGTGCAAGTGTGTTTGATATATGGACCAAGTTTTCAGACCCCGCTGTCGAGCCCCCCTGCCACGCCCGGGTACCCGCTTCAGCCCGGCCCTGATGGCTGCGCATTCCGACTCGTGTGCAAAGTTTCAAGAGTTTTCGAGCATGGTAAGGGCCCCAAAAGTGCCCGTGAAGTCGAAAAAACTAAATTGTCCTTAGAAGAACAATAGGGCTCTGCGCCCTTTCAGGGCTTGGGCCCTAATAATAATAGGAACGGGAACGGTTTCCATAGGTGCCTTCGCACCTTCGGTGCTTGGCCCCTAAAAACTGAAAAAAACAAAAGTTTGGAATAATCAAGGTTTTTTCTCTCACCAAGGAAAAACTGAACTACTGTTCAGATTAGGTAGAAGAAGCTTCTTAAAGTTACAACTGAATATTTTCATTTTAACAGTCAAGAGTCCTTCAATAGATGTACTGCAGTAAGTCACATTTGTAGAAAAGTGATTTTTAGTTCAAGTGCTTGTGTCTCCCTGCATTCTTCAGTGTGTGTGTGTGTGTGTGTGTGTGTGTGTGTGTGTGTGTGACAGGCTGTGTGATTAGATAAGTCTTGCATGAGCTGCTTTAAGCTCAGTCACTGGACCCGTCCGTATCCTCTGAGCTGGCCTGTGCCCTCTGAGGCTGCTTCCATCCTACCAGCCTTCCCCAGCTCCTGACCAGCATACCAAATCACACACACACACACACACACACACACACACACACACACACACACACACACACACACACACACACACACACACACACACACACACACACACACACACACACACACACACACACACACACACACACACACACACACACACACACACACACACACACACACACACTGGATATTTGTCCCTAATAACTGACAAGATTTAGTGGCATGTTAGAACAAACTCTACAGACCTTCACACCGCACCGTCATGTACCGTAGAGGAGGTTTCCACCTACCGAGGCTGTGGTTCGGCTCTGAAATGAAACACTATGTCAACATGAAATGGCATTTTCTACCCATTTTACTTCCATAATGTGATGCATTTCTAAATGATACACCACAGTACTAAACCAAAAAAGAAAAGAAAACACAAAAACAAACAAAAAAACAATATTATTTTACTGTCATGATGCATTACTCAACACATATTCACTACTTACGACAACTTTTACCTCCTAATTTACTGCTTATCGTAGTGTTTGTAGCATTTAAATTTAGGTATTGGGTAGATTAAGGGATGTAGAATATGGTCAAGCAGAATAAGGCATTAATATGTGCTTTATATGTATTAATAAACAGCCAATATCCTAGTAATATGCATGCTAATAAGCAACTAGTGAGAAATGGACCCTAAACTAAAGTGTTACCAAATGTTTTTAGTACTATTCAAATGTAAAAGTACATCAATATTGATCTTAATTACCTTGCACTGTAAGTATCACAACAAAGTATCTAAATATAGTAATATTGTTACATGTCGGTCTGTTCCTGTTGCATTTCGTTTCATGTATTACGTGATCCTTTGTCTCAGTTTCCCGCCTCCTGTTTGTTACTATGGTTTCCCTTGTTAGTCTAGTTCTGTTCAGCTGTTTAGTTAATCACCTGTATCACATGCCCCTAGTTAATCAGTCATCAGTGTTTTTATTTAGTTTCCTCTTGTTCACCCTAGCCTTGTCCGGTCTACGTTATGTTAAGGCGGGCGTACACAGTGCGAATTCTGACGGTCGGAAGATTGTACGTCCAATACGATCTTCCGACGGGCGAGTTCATCTGAAAATCGTACGGACGCAGTGATATACGATGCGATTTTACTACCTGCCGATTTTCAGAAGCAATCACATGAAGTATTTACTGTTTGCTACAAATGCAGGTTCATTTTCAGCACCGGAAAGTGCGCGTGCGTGAGAGACGGAGAGACAGGCTGAATCCGAAATCGTCTCGGCCACTATTTGAGGGGACAGCCATTCATAGTGGTGTCCAAAACCATAGTGGACATTATTGAGTGCACTCATTCAATCCCACAATGCACCGCAATAGCGAGTGTACAGCTGTTGTACACACAACGGCTGTCCGAATTTGCTCGCTTGTTTTCATTCACTCCTTCAAGTGAACTGTAGCCTATTAGTGAACTAAAGTCTATTCTGAGGTCGGGAGGTGTTCTTAACGAGGTCGGCTCATCTCCTAATTCCTCTCACACGCTGCGAGCCACGACCATAAGAGCATCAACGATTTCCACGCGATTGAAAAAAATCGCCTGCGAGCTTGTACGACAGCAAAAATCGCACCGTGTACGCCCAGCTTTAGTGCTGTTTGGTGTTCTGATCTACGTTTATTTGAATAAAGCCATTCTTTGTGGAAGTCCTGAATCGCCTCTTCTCTGCTGCACCAGACATCCGTAACAGAAGACCGGACCTATACAGTGAAGGGACTTCATGAATATGGGCATTTTCCTGTTCCGGCTCTCTCCAGAGTCCCCAGAGGAAGGCAGTTCTGCAGAGGATCGCCTATGGGGGATTAGGCAGAATGGTCGCCCACTGGAGAGGTATGTGGAGGAATTTTCTGAGCTTGCTTATCTGGTGAACTGGCCAGATGCACCACTTAATGCGTTTTTTCTGATGGTCCTGGATGAGGACACTATTCGTTTCCTGGAACCTGCCTGTTCCTTTTCCCTAGTCGAGACGACAATCATCTGATATTGTTCCTAAATTGTTCCGAGTTCGAGATTGTAGAAGAGGTTCCTGAGAATACGTGTCTTCCTCGTCCAGTCCCCTCAGAAAAGCTCGCTGCCTGGTCAGTTCACCCTCAGCCAGTTTCCTCCGCATATATCCATCCAGTGGGCCTGCCGGTAAGGTCCTGCCTGCCCCTAAGCCCAGGCGGACGAAGAGGTCCACTGCTAAGCCATTGATTCCGGTCGTGATGGCCGTGACCACGGCAGATCCAATGGAGCGGTGGTTAATAGACTTTGGGAGAGATCCTACCGCTCCGTGTCTCCTGGATTGCGCTCCAGACTCTCCTGTGACTGCTCCATGTCTCCTGGATTCTGCTCCAGACTCTCCCGTGCCCGCGCCATGTCTCCTGGATTCTGCTCCAGACTCTCCTGTGCCACTCCTGACCTGCCATGGCCGCCCACGGTTCACGACCCGCCATGGCCGCCCACGGCTCACGACCCGCCCAGGTCTCCTGCTCCGCAGCGGTGAGTAATGTACCCAATCACAGATAGTGGTTGAGTTTTTAGGCTATTCAGTGCTGAGTTAATGCAGGCTCGCGAAGCCTCTCATTAACAAATAAAAGTCAAGACAATGTAAATAAGAGATTTATTGTTGACTGTGGCGAGCAGTGAGGCCGAGGGACCGTGAGGGCGGGACGAGGCGGCGCTCATCAGGGAGGATGAGGATCGCCGCAGCGATCTCGGAGTATAAAGGAGGAGTGACGACAGTGAGGGACGAGAGAGGACCAGGCCTGGATTTTGTGTTGTGTTTTATTTTAGTTATGTTATGTGTACGCTGCAGTCGTCCGTGAGGGGCTGCAGATTTTTATTTTCATTTTGTGTTTTGTTTGTATGTAGGCGGCAGTCGGCCGCGAGGGGCTGCCGCCTCCATTTTATTTTGATTAAATGTTTTGAATGTTCACCGGTTCCCGCCTCCTTCTTCCCGTATGAACAAGCTTTACTACATTGACATTTTTATAACGGAACTTTGTGAGATCGCGATGAACTGACAAAGCAACAGCATTTTAGTGATCCTGAGACCCAGATTAGAGGTTTTGCCACTGTAGAGTACATTATATTTTAACAAATTACTCTGACAACAGTTTTAAAGGAACACACCGACTTTTTGGGACTTTATCTTATTCACCGTATCCCCCAGTAAGTCCATACATACCATTCTCATCTCTGTGCGTCCCATAACTCTGTCTGACGCACCCACCGCTAGCCTAGTTTAGCACAAAGACTGGAGGTAAATACGGTGAATAAGATAAAGTCCCAAAAAGTCACTGTGTTCCTTTAAGTCTGGATATTCTTATTAAAATATTATGACACGTCTTTTTACATTACATATTGTCCCAAAACACATTAATATGCAAAATAGTTACAGTGTATTGCCTAGAATGGGAAGGGCATTTATGCCCATGTTTACACACATATTGCATAAAGTAAAATGGTATATCAAATTATTCTGTATCTTTCATAATATTGAGAATCATCTTTATACAAAGTTTGGATTAAAAAAAACTTGAAGCATAAAAATTGATTGGTGAATGAAAAAACAAATCCCATTGTTTGTCTATTCATGTCTTTTAATTTTCTCAATAATTGGGTTCTGGTGTCCTCTACAGAGCAGAGGATATAGCATATAACAGGAATTTAAAAATAAAAACCAATTCCACCAAAAACCAATTTTTTATGCTCCAAACAATGTAATGACCGAAAAAAAAAGAAAAATCTAAATTCATAAAACCAAAACCTTTTTTTTTTCTGGTTCTCAGGAAGATGACATGTTAAAATACTAGTAACCCATTAAAGCAATGTAAAGGCAGACTAATAGATTAATAGACAAACATTTGTAGCAAAATTCCAATTATTGGTAAAAGTGATGACTTGTAAATAAATAATCATACATTTCTCACTGTACACTGCTATGGTTGCTTAGCCTATTTGCACTTTACTAGAACCCTCAGTAATTTCAGAAGAACCCTCAGTGATTTGCTTCTGGAACTGGGCCTGCTGTAAACACATCATATACTTTCTTTTAGACAACCTAAAATACAAGTAAAATAATCAATGTAAAACTATATATGACTAGTCAAAATTTTGGAGTCAATTTTTCAAAATTGACAGTATAGACATTTATGATGTTACAAAGTTTAAATTTTTCAAATAAATGCTGTTCTTTTGAACTTTCTATTCATCAAAGTTTCCATGAAAATATGAAGCAGCACAGCAATAACAATAATCATGAATGTTTCTTGAGCTGCCAATCATATCAGAATGATTTCTGAAGGATCATGTGACGCTGAAGACTGGAGTAATGATGCTGAAAATTCAGCTTTGATCACAGGAATAAATGACACTTTAAAATATATTTGCACTGTTCTTTTAAATTATAATAATAATTCACACTATTACTGTTTTGTAATATTAAAGACTTCTTTTAATTAAAAAAAAAACCTTGGTACAGTAGTGTATTTATGAAATTAGTTGTCCTGTGACAGGATGCATTAAATGAACCAAAGTGTTACAAAAGGGATCTGAGACTATGCTATTAATTGTTAGCAAGATTTCAGAAAGACTGTCAAAATTTGTTCTTTCTGGCTATTGCTGAAACGTAATCAATAGCCCATTAGGTGACATCAGCTGAAAGTCATTTTAAAGGTGGAATAAACTATTAAATTTTAAAGAAAGATTATGAAGACGACTTCTTTAGAATGACGTGCACTGATGAATCCTTCACACGGAGACCAGGAACATGATTTATGAATCAAGTAAAGAGAGCCCATTTTGATTTTATGTTGACTTCTCACTGAAGGTAAACACAAAATGAGTTATTAAAGTGATACTAGGCTTTTGCCCGCGCTGGATTCATGTTGCAAACATGCAGTAAAACTCTCCCCCCACTGTTGAATTGCTTCCATTGTGTACTCAAGACTGTGTAAACTGCAGCAAAGTCTCTGCTGTTAGTGTGTACAATAAAAAAAAAAAAATGCTGCATGTACAACAATACGAACAATAGCGCAGGACAGCGTATGTGTTTGCTCAGCATATTAAGATGATGCTGCTTTAGAAGCAGAGCACACAATGCTTTAATCACATGTACACTTAAACAAAAGGAACGGAGGAACGAGCGAGACTTTAATTGGGTGTTTACGTGGTTCAGACTCTGAATTAGTAATGTATGGAGACAGTAGTAATAATCATGGTAAGAATTACACCCCTCTGAGGTTAAGAGACGGCAAAGAAATGAATGAATAAACCAACCAAACGCTTAAACAAAAACAGCTATTAAAGCGGTATTTCACCAAATCCAAAAAGATTAATTTACTCACCTTGCAAAACCTGCATGACTTTCTTTAGATAAAATATATTTTTGTCCACATAAAATATAAAAGTCAAGTGTTTGGTACCAATGTGCTTCAAAATATCATACGTTTCACAGAAGAAAGTAAGTCATACAGGCTTAATAAATGATTGATCTTGCAAACACACGAGTGTGTTAAAATCAAGGTTATTAGCGTTTGCAATTCAATTTCATGAAATTACTGCAAATATGAATGCCTCAAGTGGACGGCGTGTGTTAACGGCATGCGCGTGGGGATTCGCCGCTGGGACGGATGCTGTCACCGCGGCCCATTTTTCACTGGATCATCAAAAAAAGTATCAGAACCTTTGTCGGCAAAAGACAAGCTTGCACCGTCATCATATTTGTTGCTATGCGAATGAGTCTTTGTTCACACGGGCTCCATTTTGCTTATTCTTTCAAAACATCCCGGATACACAAGAGAGAGACGGAGGGAGCGGGAAAGAAGGCGCTTTACGCTACACACCAGAAAGCGTTTGCTGATTTGACAAGCTCCTACATACGCAGAGAGCTTGTTCAAATTAAGCTCCGGCTGTTTATCATCCCTCAAGCGGCGGATCATCAGAAAGCATTTACCTTCGATGAGTATTCTTAGCAGCGTCTTTCTGTTTGCATGTGATTCCCGTAGGGAGAGCGTCTGTATGTATCAGAATAGCATGTAACAGTGTCTTGTTTATTGTAGTTGGACAGTCGACGGAGGTGCAAATCAAAACAGGCGGCCCTGAGCTACTCCGAAAATCATTTCAACCTTTTGAATCAACCCCTCAATTTAGCAAATTAAGGCTCTCAGCCAAAGCGAGCCCTGTAAATGTATTCGCTGGTAATGTGCCAATGCAGCTCAGGGAATTAACTTAATCATCTCCTTCATTTACAAAGCCGAGAGGGCAATTACTGCAGTATAGACGGGTGGTTGAAGCAATAAAGCCACGGATCATTCTGCTATCACTCATTTTAAACTGTGTGGCAATTTGCGAAGCATTAATTACACTTTGGTAAGTGAGCAATTAGTCCAATCGGTCTGTTGTAGGGATGAACTCTCCTCCTGCATTTGTCCCTGTGTTTTCAGCATGACAAATCATTTGTCGGTAGTATGTGGTTAAAAAGAGAGTGTGTGAATACACTTTCTCTTATCACAGTTCAATATGCAAGCAAAACTATAGGTTGACGAGTGGGGTGAAATATACACTATATTGCCAAATGTTCTGGGACGTCTGCCTTTAGATGCACATGAACTTTAATGACATCCCATTCTTAATCCGTAGGGTTTAATATGGAGTCGGCCCACCCTTTGCAGCTATAACAGCTTCAACTCTTCTGGGAAGGCTTTCCGCAAGGTTTAGGATTGTGTTTATGGGAGTGTTTGACCATTCTTCTAGAAGCGCATTTGTGAGGCACTGATTTTGATTGAGAAGGCCTGGCTCGCAGTCTCTGCTCTAATTCATCCCAAAGGTGTTCTATCGGGTTGAGGTCAGGTGCAAGTTACTCCACACCAAACTCGCTCATCCATGTTTTTATGGACCGACGCTTTGTGCACTGGTGCGCAGTCATGTTGGCACAGCTTCCCCAAACTGTTCCCACAAAGTTGGGAGCATGAAATTGTCCAAAATGTCTTGGTATGCTGAAACATTAAAAGTTCCTTTCACTGGAACTAAGGGGTCAAGCCCAACCCCTGAAAAACAACCCCACACCATAATCCCCTCCACCAAACTTTACACTTGGCACAATGCAGTCAGGCAAGTACCGTTCTCGTGGCAACCGCCAAAACCCAGACTCGTCCACGGGATTGCCAGACAGAGAAGCGTGATTGGTCACTTCAAAGAACAGAGCTTTACCCCACTGCATCCCACGCTTTGCATTGCACTTGGTGATGTAAGGCTTGGATGAGCTGCTCGGCCATGGAAACCCATTCCATGAAGCTCTACACACTGTTCTTGAGCTCATCTGAAGGCCACAGATGTTTGGAGGTCTGTAGCTATTGACTCTGCAGAACGTTGGTAACTTCTGCGCAATTTGCACCTCAGCATGTGCTGACCCCGCTCTGTGATTTTTCGTGGCCTATCACTTCGTGGCTGAGTTGCTGTTGTTCCCAATCACTTCCACTTTGTTATAACACCACTAACAGTTGATCGTGGAATATTTAGTAGTGAAGAAATTTCCCGAATGGACTTATTGCACAGGTGGCAACCGATCACGGTACCATGCTTGAGTTCACTGAGCTCCTGAGAACGACCCATTCTTTCACAAATGTTTGTAGAAGCGTCTGCATGCCTAGTGCTTGATTTATACACCTGTGGCCTGAATTCAATTATTTGGAGGGGTGTCCCAATACTTTGGCAATATAGTGTATGTCAGATCATCTGCACCTAAAACACATGCAAGAACAAAACAAACTGACGCTAGATAATGCCAACGTTGGATCGATATACAAAACTGTCAAATATTATCCTTATATTTTAATCATTGCCTAATGTCTTCATTATGCCTGCATAAGTGAATACAAGATGTTTACTAACATGTATTATTACTGCAATATGGACAATAGTTCCTGATTGTAACGTTGAAACAAAATCTATTCTGAAAGGCACTACAGAAATAAACGGAATTGAACTGAAAGCAAGCTGTGGATTTTAGGTTATCTAAGTAGGTAATTATTAGTCAGAAAACAGTGCATTGTGGTTCAGATTGTATGACGTTTGGTCAAAGATCTGTGCTATGTGAGTGAAAACAGGAGGTCTATAGTACCTGGAAAGAGCTGTGTGGGTAGCATTCCCATTCATCTCAATGATCAATGACAGTCATTTGACTGGAAAAATGCAAGTATGTCAGTGGAAGTATGCCATCTCAGCACTGGAAAAAGTCACACAGGGAAAAACAAGTCAATTACACTTTTAAGAGTCTACAAAAAGCACCAGACACACTCTAATTAATAAAATCAAATGTAATATAAAACAATGTAATGTAATTTAATAATATCCTGGCATCCAAGTCGCTACCCAGTCATCATCAGCCTCTTTGTGTGTGTGTGTGTGTGTGTGTGTGTGTGTGTGTGTGTGTGTGTGTGTGTGTGTGTGTGTGTGTGTGTGTGTGTGTGTGTGTGTGTGTGTGTGTGTGTGTGCCCAGCAAACCTGTAAGACAAGCTCAACATTACGACCAAGTCAACCAGAACCTCTTCACTAATAAGCGTACCTGTTTGAACTTGATCCATCCGTCTCCCATTATTGTGCCTGTACGTGACAATATTATAAGCATTGTTTCATATTAATATTAAAAATAAATGTAAATAATATTTTATATAATATTTTTCACCATACAGGCTTTCTAGACAGACCATATTTGTAGGAAAAACAGCAATATTATGGAGTTAGAGCTTGAACTCTACTTAATGCAGAACTACATTAAGCAGACATATGTTAACCACTATATCATCTGTTGCAGTTGCTCTGGTCACGTCAACCATAGAAATTAAAATGTTAACCTAACTGGTTGTGTTGTTATATAAATAACCCAATAAATGTTTGAAATAACCTAACAAAGTGACCCTATAACCCAGATATTGGGTACTATAAACCCCCTTTTTTATTATATAAAAGTTGTTAGTACATGCTTCTGCAAAAACCATAAATCAGGGAGATTTAGGGCCAGATTTACGAGCAGGGCAACATGACATCATGACTTTGTGTAAACATACACGCCACTTTCTAAAGCCAAATGGTGTGTTATCTGTACGCATTTTGAACTATCCGCGTGTATGTCTACGCCGTGTGATTCCGTGTGATTCCGTGTGTATGTGTACGCCGAAACGAACCATCATCTCCACGTGTATGTCTACGCCGTGTGATTACGCGTGTATGTCTACGCCATGTGATTCCACGTGTATGTCTACGCCGTGTGATTCCACGTGTATGTCTACACCATGTGATTACGTGTATGTCTACGCCATGTGATTCCGCGTGTATGTCTACGCCGTGTGATTCCGCGCGTATGTCTACGCCATGTGATTCCGCGTGTATGTCTATGCCGTGTGATTCCGCACGTATGTCTACGCCATGTGATTCCGCGTGTATGTCTATGCCGTGTGATTACGCGTGTATGTCTACGCCATGTGATTCCACGTGTATGTCTACGCCGTGTGATTCCACGTGTATGTCTACACCATGTGATTACGTGTATGTCTACACCATGTGATTACGTGTATGTCTACGCCATGTGATTCCGCGTGTATGTCTACGCCGTGTGATTCCGCGCGTATGTCTACGCCATGTGATTCCGCGTGTATGTCTATGCCGTGTGATTCCGCACGTATGTCTATGCCGTGTGATTCCGTGTGTATGTCTACGCCGTGTGATTCCGTGTGTATGTCTACGCCGTGTGATTCCGCTTGTATGTCTACGCCGTGTGATTCCGCGCATATGTCTACGCCGTGTGATTCCGCTTGTATGTCTACGCCGTGTGATTCTGCGTGTATGTCTACGCCATGTGATTCCACACGTATGTCTATGCCATGTGATTCCGTGTGTATGTCTACGCCGTGTGATTCCGTGTGTATGTCTACGCCGTGTGATTCCGTGTGTATGTCTACGCCGTGTGATTCCGCGCGTATGTCTACGCCGTGTGATTCCGCGCGTATGTCTACGCCGTGTGATTCCACGCGTATGTCTACGCCGTGTGATTCCGCATGTATGTCTACGCCGTGTGATTCCGCATGTATGTCTACGCCGTGTGATTCCGCACGTATGTCTACGCCGTGTGATTCCGTGTGTATGTCTACGCCGCGTGATTCCGTGTGTATGTCTACGCCGTGTGATTCCGTGTGTATGTCTACGCCGTGTGATTCCGCTCGTATGTCTACGCCGTGTGATTCTGCACGTATGTCTACGCCGTGTGATTCCGCATGTATGTCTACGCAGTGTGATTCCGCATGTATGTCTACGCCGTGTGATTCCGCACGTATGTCTACGGCATGTGATTCCGCGTGTATGTCTACGCCGTGTGATTCCGTGTGTATGTCTACGGCATGTGATTCCGCGCGTATGTCTACGCCGTGTGATTCCGCGTGTATGTCTTCGCTGTGTGATTCCGTGTGTATGTCTACGCCGTGTGATTCCGTGTGTATGTCTACGGCATGTGATTCCGCGCGTATGTCTACGCCGTGTGATTCCGTGTGTATGTCTACGCCGTGTGATTCCGTGTGTATGTCTACGCCGTGCGATTCCGTGTGTATGTCTACGGCATGTGATTCTGCACGTATGTCTACGCCGTGTGATTCCGCGTGTATGTCTTCGCTGTGTGATTCCGTGTGTATGTCTACACCGTGTGATTCCGTGTGTATGTCTACGGCATGTGATTCCGCGCATATGTCTACGCCGTGTGATTCCGCGTGTATGTCTTCGCTGTGTGATTCCAGGTGTATGACTACACCTTGTGATTCCGCATGTATGTCTACGCCGTGTGATTCCGCATGTATGTCTACGTCGTGTGATTCCGCGTGTATGTCTATGCCATGTGATTCCGCGTGTATGTCTACGCCATGTGATTCCGCGTGTATGTCTACGCCGTGTGATTCTGCATGTATGTCTACGCCGTGTGATTCCGTGTGTATGTCTATGCTGTGTGATTCCGCGCGTATGTCTATGCCGTGTGATTCCGCGCGTATGTCTACGCCATGTGATTCTGCGTGTATGTCTATGCCGTGTGATTCCGTGTGTATGTCTACGCCGTGTGATTCCGCGCGTATGTCTACGCCGTGTGATATCGCATGTACGTATGTCTACGCCATGTGATTCCGCGTGTATGTCTACGCCGTGTGATTGCGTGTGAATGTAAATGGATTTATAAATATACTAAATTATGTTTTTTTGAAAATGTAAAAATGCAGAATGTTTCTTGTGATGGTTAGGTTTAGGGGCAGGGGCATTGTGTGTGTGTGTGTGTGTGTGTGTGTGATGGGTAGGGGCAGTGTAGGGGGATAGAATGAAATGGCGTTGATAAACACGCTAAAAAGTGATTATGGGTCTTGATAGCACGCCAAAATGGCATACGAATTGGCGTGTCATACATACGCCATTTCATGAGATCAGTCTGAACAGGGCAAATCAGCGTGAAAGCACAATTAAAGGTCTGCGCTCGATCTACTGACTGACCAACACAATCTACCAAGAGCAGCTAAAATTAGCGTCTGGTTTTAAGATGTGTTTAAACCGCTGTAAAAATAACTGTGTCCATGTAATGACGGTCCACTGAGGAGAGTTGCAGCTGAACCCAAGAGCAGTTTATTGAAACCAAAATGTGATAAGAATACAAAAGAACCAAAGACTTGTATTAGTATTCTCCTGGGACTGCAATTCTGGGGCAGTCATCGACTGTCCATGTCCCTGTTAAATAAAAAGCTAAGTAAAAAATAAATAAAAGACTTAGACTTGAACATAAACCTGGACTAGACACAGACTCACCAAACAGTAGTTACACAAACAAAGCTAGACAGAAATATGAGGGCTATATACATAGATATCCATAATAAAGGCTAGATGTCTTACGTCGGAGTCTCTAATGTCATCACTGGCGGCCATCTTGTCACAGGCAGGGCTCTGTGGTACCTAATGTAAGGCGAGTGATCTGCATGAACACAAATACTCTTATCTCACTGAAATCTTGACGGATTTACAAATGGTTTGGTTTCTTACAAACGTTATTAACGTGGCTATAATTATGGATGCTTGAACAAATTATGAATAATTTTTCATAAGTATGCAATGTCATAACTACATCTCTGACATTTATAACAAACCAAACAGTTTGAAAATCGGTAGAAAATTGAGCAAGTTATGGTTATTTAAAAAGTGCAAGCACCCATGAAAACACAATGTTACGAGTGAGCGAGCTGCCTGTGACAAGATGGCCGCCAGGTGCGGAAGTTGACCTCCATTGGCCAGCAGCACGGACGAGACATCTAACCTTTATTATGGATATCTATGGCTATATATACACATAGACTAATGACTAACAAGGAACACCAGTCAATAATCAAACAATGAACCAATGAGAACATAGGACACATGACTAGACCAACCAATAAAAACATGCCACTTGGACAAGGGGAGCACATGACATACAGGAAGCATGAATTAAGGCAAAATTGCAAAATAAAAGACATGAAAAGTGACAGTTCATGCCTTGTCAGCACTCATTTTTTTACTCCGATCCTGACAGTAGTTTTTTAACACCAAAAGAGTGCTGGTGCAAGTTTTTATAACTTAAGCTGAGTGCACACTGTACAATTCATAATCTCTAGCATTAATTTGGATCATGGCTTCTCTTGAAACAACGTGTGTGTGGAGTAAGTGGTGGTTTGTTGTTGCATCATCAGGTTTTGCGGTTCTATTGTTTTTTGACGGTTGTTGAGAAGCCACTGCAGGACTGCACCTTAAATCTTCTGACTGCCAGAATTTCGTCTGAGGTCAAATTTGATTGCAGCAGTCATTAATCATCTGTCAGCAAACATGTTTAACTAGTGATCGAAGACTTAGGGCACTAGTTTCACGATCTGAGCGCATGTTCTGAAGCGCATGGTGCAGGTGCACTTAGAGGGTGTCCGAATCCACTTTTGCTAGTTTAAACGGGAAAAATAGTCGGCGCGCCAGACGCATAGTCTAAAAGGATTGTGCCTAGTCTGTTAATGAGTCATGGGTGTGTTTTGGGCGTAACATGCAATAAACCAATCAGAGTCTCATCTCCCATTCCCTTTCAAAGCCAGTTGCGCTCGCACCATGGTGGATTCGCTACTTACACAGCGGAATTTGCGAGCGGAAAGACTGAACGCTTCTCCAGAGAGGCCTTTTATTATTAATATTTTAAAATGTGTGTGTGTTGCTGCACGTCCCTGTGTGTGTAACAAGTGGAGTGTACGCGTGTTGTGCACCGCCTATAGGTGCATATTACTAACACGCCCTTTAAATGACACAAAAAATACTGCGCTATTGACTTTAGAGCAGGTTTTTGTTGGTCAATGGCACAGTCATTTTCAGTTCCTCAAAATAAAGTGAGTGAGTGAAGTAACGTGTGGCCAAGTATAGTGACCCATACTTGGAATTTGTGCTCTGCATTTGGTGGAGGCGGGACGTGGGTGGAGCTGAGGTGACGCAATGACTAACAGACAGCAGAGAAATGGAGCCTGTCCCTAGTGGCCAGTCATTGAATTGCAGTTTAAGTCACTTCCGTATTGGCTTCAAGAGAAACTTGAAAACCCATACTTGGAATTTGTGCTCTGCATTTGGTGGAGGCGGGACGTGGGTGGAGCTGAGGTGACGCAATGACTAACAGACAGCAGAGAAATGGAGCCTGTCCCTAGTGGCCAGTCATTGAATTGCAGTTTAAGTCACTTCCGTATTGGCTTCAAGAGAAACTGGGGGAGGTTGCCGCTTGCGCTGGACGTGAAAATGATAACTGTGTTGGCTGAAACTAACAGAAAACCCTTGCATCGCGTCTGGGGCCGCATTGCTACGGGTGTATGATAGGGCCCTTAAAGATTTTGGCCCAGGATCAGAAGAATCGTTTAGGATTCTCAACATTTGTCACAAATCGTATACAGTGTGAACCCGGTTTAGTTTATTAATAACTTTGTAACAAAGTTCATATGAAGGTAAGGAAGAAGACAAAGGGGTCAGCTTACTGGGACTCGTAACTGGTTTAATAACTCAATTCACTCAGGTTACAACACTGTGCACGTCGCACAAACAAAAAACATTCATAAACTCTCAATATCAATCGTCGGTTTTCTTTCCAGCAGTTCCTCTCTGCTTATGCCAGCCGAGTCCCAGTGTGTCTGTCCGTCTCCAGCTCTCTCTCCCTCTGTCCTCGTTTCCTCTGGTATATATACTCTCTCCACGCCAATTACTGCAACAAGAGACAGGTGTTCATCATTTGTGCTTGATCCACTTACGTGCCGCTCGTCCTCCGACTCTCTCTCCCATCACAGACTTCGCTAAACCACGCCCCCCTCGCCACAAACTTGTTTAAAAATGGCCAGATTTTGATTGACAATTCCAGTCATAAACAACAATATAAATTTAAGATTAATATTATTATTAATTCTGTATTAATTATTGGTGTCTTTGCTTTAGCAGCCGAACACCACCCCTTAACTGAGGTAAATTCCCTGTAAAACACCGTCTCTCGTGGCTCATCACTGTATTGTGAGCACAGCGTCTCTAACAGCCCTTCTCTAATGAGCAATGATAGGCAATAAAAATGGGGGCGGGGCAATGCTAATCTAGGTCATTGCATATTTAAATGCACAGCTGGCCTCTTTCTCACTGTTGTGGATGTGGAGTGTTTGCATGTCAGTGGATATTAGCTCCAGAGAGGCGGGCATGCGGGCAGCAGGCAGGGTTACGGCCCTGTGGTCTCATCGCCGCTCTACAACAGAGCCTTAACGCCATCACTAACGGTGTCAAAGCCAGGCGCCGTCACTGAACCCCACAGTGCCAGCGACCGGCCTGCGGCACAGTTTGACTGACAGGAGGATTGCAGCTAAATCCGCTTGTGTGATGAGCCTAACTAGACTGCATTTTAAGACATTACTGGTAAAACATGATGGTTAAAGCAAAGATGTCTGTGACAAAATTACGCCCTCAGCGTTTGGCCAATACATGCAGTCTCTGTATGTGCGTTCTTGAGTTAATGTAACAATGACAAACATCTTGGTGCCAGATACCACAGCACCCCTTCAGGAGTCTAGTGGAGTCCATGCCGCGACGGGTCAGGGCTGTTTTGCCAGCTAAAGGGGGACCAACACAATATTAGGTCATAATGTTATGCCTGATGTGTGTGTGTATATAAATATCCTAAATCCTAATATTGTTTTGGTCCCCCTTTTGCTGCCAAAACAGCCCTGATCCGTCGAGGCATGGACTGAATGTGAGCTGTGGTATCTGGCACCAAGATGTTAGCAGCAGTCCTGTAAGTTGCGATCGGACTTTCCATGGATCGGACTTGTTTCTTCAGCACATCCCACAGATGCTCGATTGATTTGAGATCTGGGGAATTTGGAGGCCAAGTCAACACCTCAAACTTGTTATTGTGCTCCTCAAACCATTCCTGAACCATTTTTGCTTTGTAGCGGCGCATTATCTGCTGAAAGAGCCACAGCCACCAGGGAATACCGTTTCCATGAAAGGGTATATGGACAGGGGTCAGCATGGACACTCTGACTGGTCTGCGGCTATGCCGCCCCATATGCAACAGACTGAGATGCTCTGTGTATTCTGACACCTTTCTATCAGAACCAGCATTAACTTCTTGAGCAGTTTGAGCTCCAGTAGCTTGTCTGTTTGATCGGACCACACGGGCCAGCCTTCGCTCCCCACTTGCATCAATGAGCCTTGGCCGCCCATGACCCTGTCGCCGGTTCACCACTGTTCCTTCCTTGCTGTGGTTTTGGAGATGCTCTGACCCAGTCCTCTAGCCATCACAATGTGTCCCTTGTCAAACTCGCTCAAATCCTTACGCTTGCCCATTTTTCCTGCTTCTAACACAACAACTTTGAGGACAAAATGTTCACTTGCTGCCTAATATATCCCACCCACTAACAGGGGCCGTGAAGAAAAGATAATCAGTGTTATTCACTTCCATAATGTTATAATGTTATGTCTGATCGGTGTATACACATTTTTTTTTATCTGGAATGCTAGGAGAAACATCTGAGCCAAAGTTGATACTCCAGAAATAACTGAGATCTCCTGAGCATTGACGAGGAGAGCGCAGCGGTGCCAGCATGTGCACAGATTGCAAACTTTGATACAGTCCCACGGTGAGAGACAGAGGAGGAAAAGAAAGAGCGACAGATGGGCGATCTCTCAGTAACTCAGCGCTGACCTTTTCCTCTGATAACACATTACAACAGTACAACCCCGCGCACACACTCACACACAGGAGATGTGAGCAAAGGTCAGCATCAATCATCAACGGTGCGAACGTGCGCGCGTGTTACGCGGCTCATGTAACTGACACGCTGTCATGTAGCCACACGTGAGGCCATGTCAGGTTCTTCTTGGTTAGTTTGTCTTTTCTTATACTTTGAAAGCCATTTCCATACGGACTATCAGCGACTGTCACCCTCAGTGTCACACGAGGATGCTGTGATTTTGGAAAAAGAGCATTCAGGCTACGGGTGGAAAGGTGACATTCAAAAATACAAGCCAAACTGTCCGTGTTTCCGTGTAGAGAGACAGACACGCGTTTGAGAGACGCGTACGGATGCGCGTTGTATGATGAGAGCGCTTCGCAGAAGAATGTCAAAGAGTGAAAGGAGACGGGATGCAGGAAGGAAAAGAGAGCGAGAGCGAGAGGAGGAGAGTATGTCAGTGTCAGGCCCTTGATGCGTCTGCCTGCTCTGTTCCTCTTTAATAACTTGTCAAATCAATAGCTCCCCGTCTGCTGCCCATCATGTCTGTGTGTGTGTGAGAAAGACAGGAAGAACGACAGGTCTACAGGAAGCTGAGCTTTACACACTGTGACATATCCAGCGCGCAGACTTCAGCCTTCACCTCCGGATGCGCGCTTGCTGCCCGTATTGGAACGATCGCGGCGGACAGACCGGTTGAAATATCAGCGTTCATGCTGGGAATGAATCTGCAAACATTTAGAAGATTATTTACATATAGGACACTTTCATGTGGAATTATTTTATTTAGTTTTGTGCACAAATGGATATTGTATCAGAAGCTCTTTTACTCTTCATTACATGATCAGCAGATGAGATCATGGTGACCTAGTAACATGTCTTAAACGCGTCTCCTGCAAGCAGATTTCCAAAGCAAGCAAGGCCTCTTGTTTTAGCTTTAGTGTTCGATTGACAGGTGAGTAGGCGGTCCTTCACACTTGTCTGAATGCATTGAATGCACAAGGGTAAGAGACAGGAATCGTACAGAACTTAATGATTCTGGTTCCTTAACAGTTCCATTAAAGAACTTTTAGTACTTTTAAGTTAAGGTATAAATAAGAAATGCAATTCCATTACCAGATCATACACTATAAAAAAAAGGTTCTATATGGCACTAAAATTGTTTTTTGGCTCATAATCATAGGGGAACCACTTCTGGTGCTATATAGCACCATATCTTATCATGTTTTGTATATGGTAGCAGTGCTATATAGCACCTCAGCCAAAGAACCGCTGAAGAACCACTGAATTACCAAGATTTGGTGCTATACAGCACTTAAAGAGGTTACCCTATGATTACGAGCCAAAGAACCACTTTTAGTGCCATATAGCACCATTTTTTTAGAGTGTACGATATTTTCATATAAATAAACGTAAAATAATTATTTCAAAGAGTTATTCTTGTTAGAGGTGGCAACAACGATACTAAAAAAAATGTGGTCACAGTTTATTCATATATTTTTATAAAACAACAAAAAAACTAAAAGTGGTTTTGTTGTCAAAAAAATAATTTGTTTACTTTCCAGCATACAAATGAAAACTGGTTCACGGTGGCCAGTCATAGGAAACCCAACTGTGCAATATTTTATGTGCTATTCAACCAGAATGAACGAAGGCATGAATGAATGAACGAATTAATGAATGCGCGATTGATTGAATGCATGCAGGCATGAATGCACAAATGAACGAATTAATGCACAAATGTATGCATGAATGAATGAATACACAAATGCATGTGTGAATGAATGAACGAATTAATGCAAAAATGAATAAATCTATGAACGAATGAATAAATGCATGCATGATTGATTGGATGAATGAATGCATTGATGAATGAATAATGCAAAAATGAATGAATAAATGAATGAATACACGAATGCATGTATGAATGAATGCAAAATGTATAAATGCATGAATAAATGCATAAATGAATGAGAATAAACACTCATTGACCCTCCTCATTCAATACAGACTGATGGCAAAATGTCGGTGGTGAGAATGATCTATGAAACTGAGAAAATAAATTTCTGCAAACTTGAAACACAAAATCGATTCTTTGCACCTTGGCATCTTTGGCACTGTTAGAGTTGACAAGCTCACGTGTGTGTGTGTGTGTGAGAGAGAGCTTTGTCCTAACAACTGTAAACCTGAACCACGATCCAGAGCACGGAATCACTTCTATCCCTATACACCTAAACAAATGTCATATAGGTTGAAAATACTGCAGACTGCTCACAGGCAGATGCCCCTCAAACAACTCATGAACCATAAAGCTTTCTGCAAACAGTAAGATTTGATCTAATTGGTTGGCTTTTTGCAGTTTCTGGGAATCAGGATCCACAGCCAATATTTACTCAACCCTTAAACACATACCTCGGGTCTTTAGTGACCCAGGACGTCATTCACTACCCTCCACTTCTTTAATTTTTTAAAGTTAGACATCAACCTTCTTAATATTCCTCAAACAATTCATTATCAACAACATAAACAAGAAAAGATAAATAATACAAAAATGTTGTAAAAAATTGTACAGGGTCGCTAGCGACCCGAGGCGTGAAACAGTGTAAGTATATTTTTTTCTGAACAACAATAATTGAATCTTTGATGACAGAATAAGTGTAATTCACCTTTATTCCACAAGGTGGCAGTGTCTGATACACAATGATGAAGTGACGTTTCACTCGTAGTAACCGCAGGCAGAAAACATAGGAAGAATCATCAGCAAAACTTGAAGTGGCTCAGATTTACTGCAGAGCAAGTGCTAAACGCCATCAAATATTACTGTCACTGTCACTTGATGGTGGATCTGATGAAGAAGCTGTCAGCGATTAAGATATCGATTTTGAAGATGTTAAAAATGAGAATATGTTTGAGATGCTGAATGTACAGGGAAATGAGTTCTGACGAGGACAGTGATGATGATATAAAACGTCTGCTCAAACTGAACCCTTCCAAGCTCCAAAATGTAACAAAATACATTTTATTTTATTCTTATGTAATTGTTACTCTAATATCAGGAGAGTTTTATATTATCGCGACAGATAGAGATCCACCCGTGTTAGTGGATTTAAGGGTTAAAGCAGGGGTCTTCAACTAAAAGTGCTTGAGGTCCAGGAAATTAACCCTCCTCACCGGCCGAGGTCCGGACAATTATATACCTAAAAACAATAATTTATGTTTATTGCCAGACTAAAGAAATTAGTGTAGATAGCCTTTGTTCTTAATTGAACAAAATATAATATGTTTTCATATGGACAAAACATGTCTGTTCATATTGTTAAAGCAAACATAGGTATCCTTCACAAAACTGATCTCATTTTGTTGTTGTTCTGTTTTGTCCTTTAAGTTGCTTTGATACAAAATATCTAAATTCAACCAGTAACCATGCCTGACAAAAATATGATGAACTAAAAATGCCTTAATCTCCAAATCTGCACTGAAAATACATTCATTTCAACATTACTAGCAACTAAAGTGCTTTTTCCTGCTGAACTGAGATAAATAATAACAGTCAATGAACGCAAACCCCCCTGGATCAGAAAATCTGAAACCTCATAACACATTTTATGTTCATTCACATGTATAGTCTTAACTAAATGTCTCTAATATTGAACACTGCTCTCTTCTGTGCTTCACATTGCACTGGTGAAATATCATTAGCAATATCATTCAGAAACACAAACAGGCAAAAATAAAGTGCCACCAGTGTTGGAAAAATGAAAAGTGCAAGAAACATTTTATTTAATGTTTCCACTTTTGACAACCGCATCAGAATCAGAGCAAATGAGACACACAGGCCTCGTACAGATGCAGGAAGAAGAAATGCGAGAGTCAACTTTCCTAATTTTCGAAAATGCCATTGTTTTGCGCGCTGCTTTCTGGTCTGATGGTGCGTTCACACCGGACGCGAATGAAGCGTTTCGCGCGAGTGATTTAAGGCAATGGAAAGACGGGAATAGACATTCTGCGGCGCGAATTAAGCGGCGTGCATGACGCGTCATTCGCGTCCGGTGTGAACGCACCATCAGTCTCTTCTTCACTGCATGCGTGACCGCGCGTCTGAACGCAGCAACAGTAACTTTAACTGTTGTCGTAACCCGTGGCGACATAGGATCCAAACGGTTCTACTGAGCTGCCTGATATAAATGTGATTTTCTTTTATTGCATGTGGCATATTTATTTCGTCGGCATATTATGGCTTCGCGGTCCGGATGGACGCATCTCGCGGTCCGGATTCGGACCGGAGTCCGCTAGTTGGCGACCCCTGGGTTAAAGAATACAGTATATTTAAAAATCATATATGTAAACATTCATTTATGACTGCTAAATATATGATATAGGCTGTATTTAAATGGGGTGATTGATTATGATTCCACTTTTGTAACTTTAGTTAGTGTGTAGTGTTGCTGTTTGAGCATAAACAACATCTGCAAAGTTACGACGCTCAAAGTTCAAAGCAAAGGTAGATATTTCTTTTACAGAAATCACATTTTAAGGACTACAACAAACGGCTGGTAGGGACTACAGCTAGTTAGTGACATCACTAACCATAAAATGTACATAACCGCCAAACGGAACATGCATCTAAGGGGGTGAGGCCATGTTGAGAAGAGGAAGAGTTGTAGTCGAGCACATTTGAGAGTCACTCCAGCTGTCTCAAACATCTTTTCACATTCATTGCAATAACAGTATGTAACACAAATGCAATAGCATAGCATGCTTTCCTGTAGCTCAAACAGTAGAGCATGGCGCTAGCAACGCCAAGGTCATGGGTTCGATTCCCAGGGAAAGCAAGAACTGACAAGAACTGACGATTTATAGATTATCATGACAGAATATGCTATGACTTGAAGATAGTTAACTAATAAATTCATCAACTAACCCTTCAGAAACGTCCTGTCTCATTCTACATGTTGTCACTTCTTCTAGAGTCTCTCCATCATTGTCTGACTCCGGGTTTGAACATAAAGGCGGAACAGTTTCTGACATTTTCAGTGTGTCTGAGCTCTTGAAGATCCATCCTCTTCTAAAAAGGAGGCCGGGAGAAGCAGCTCATTTGCATTTAAAGGGACACAGAAAAACAACATGTTTTTGCTCACCCTCAAAATATTGACAATTTGAACATGCTATAAAAAATATCTGGGGGGTATTTTGAGTTAAAACTTCACACACACTCTGGGGACATCAGAGACTTATTTTAATTCTTGTAAAAAGGGGCATTATAGGACCCCTTTAAATCACTTGTATGAAAAGTTGCTTTGACAAATACAACAAATTAAATGAATTAGGATGTTAAAAAAAATCTCAATAAGATTCTTTAGCCACTTTATTGTAAATGTTCTTCTAAAATAAAATACATTATTTTCAAATACATTATATATGTTTGAACTGATTGCTATACAATTCTACTCAGTATAACGTGACATTGAAATAAATTACATGTAAAAACGTAGAACAGTGGAGGCACAGACCAATTCTGAGACACTATTTCTGTGGGAAAAGAGTGTATGAGACACTCAATAGCAAGCACATGAAATATCATTATATACCCCACTAGTTTCAGATTTGCTCATCCCATAAAATAGTGACCTGTGCGTTTACTTTACATGTCGATCACCAGCCTCTTCCTTTTTGGATTTAGGCATTGAGCAACCTTTTTTTCCCCAAAGTGACTTACATAAGAGGAAAAAATTGTCAAAAAGAGCCAACAGTAATCATAATATACAAAAGAGGAGAAATACAGAAAAGGCTTAAAGTGTGAATAAGCTGCAACATGGGCCAGACCTTATATTGGTAGTCAAAAGCCTGTCTACGTGATACTAAACCTGGTCAGAGCAGTGTTCAAAGATCCAGCGAGTTGAGCTCCAGAGGAAGAAGAGGGATGGCCTGGGGCGCCGCCCCCAGCAGAGAGAGCCTGAGCTGGGCATCCCGCTCTGCGCCCCTTGAGCTCTGAAGAAGAAAAGCCAGGGAACCATAACAATACAATTTTTTACTTTTTTTCAAGGCTAGGGTACAAAGGCCTGCTTTGGTGTCAAACCGCTCTTTATTTATTTAGAAAATTTGGGAACAACGTGGCCTCTCTGGAGTTTGGGCTGAATTTGTCAGGAGTTTTATACCACAAGGCTAAATTACCCTCGCAGTTTTTTCCACCAGAGGTGGTTTTCATTAGCACTAATCGAAGGGCTTCATTACCAGTGTGTCCTCACTCAAACTGCCCCAACAAAAGGCCACGCGAGTAAATTTATAAACCTAAATTAACTCCATGATGAAGGTCAAGAGCAGCAGATCTGTACAGAGGTTCTTCTAATGATCACATTGCATTGAAGACATATGTTTTCCTTCAGTGCACGTTGGACTTTGGTGGGATGGCCTGGTTTTACACAAGCACTTCGGCCTCTAAAGTCCAGCAGATAATGATGTTACCGATGGAACAAATAGATCACATCCCATAATGATGCCAGATAAATGACAAGGGAAGGAAACTAACAAGCGCACTTGTTTGTAGCCACTGTTCTGTTTTTGGAACACCTTATATTGCTTCTTGGTTCCTACTATGTTTTCCTAACAAAGCAGTTTGAATTGAAAAACCTTTATTGTGGAGGGTCAGCGGGCAAAGACAGAGGAAACAAAGGGAAGAGAGCTGAAAATATGAGCATTCACAACTGATGCTGTTGACAAAATATTTATATTTTCAGGAACCATTTTGATCGTCTGATGTTGCTAGTTACTAATAGCACCTACTTAAATTGAAGGAAATTATCTAAATATTAATGCATTATGGTGATACACAAAAATATTAGCATACACTCACCTAAAGGATTATTAGGAACACCTGTTCAATTTCTCATTAATGCAATTATCTTATCAACCAATCACATGGCAGTTGCTTCAATGCATTTAGGGGTGTGGTCCTGGTCAAGACAATCTCCTGAACTCCAAACTGATTGTCAGAATGGGAAATAAAGGTGATTTAAGCAATTTTGAGCGTGGCTTGGTTGTTGGTGCCAGATGGGCCAGTCTGAGTATTTCACAATCTGCTCAGTTACTGGGAT